>JAVLSZ010000046.1:2085000-2097500 GCA_032313775.1 Urocyon cinereoargenteus | reverse complement strand
GGGTTAGGGTTAGGGTTAGGGTTCGGGTTAGGGTTAGGGTTAGGTTTAGGGTTCGGGTTAGGGTTCGGGTTAGGGTTAGGGTTAGGATTCGGGTTAGGGTTAGGGTTAGGGTTCTGGTTAGGGTTAGGGTTCGGTTTAGGGTTAGGTTTAGGGTTCGGGTTAGGGTTATGGTTAGGGTTCGGGTTAGGGTTAGGATTCGTGTTCGGGTTAGGGTTAGGGTTCGGGTTCGGGTTAGGGTTCAGGTTTGGGTTAGGGTTTGGGTTAGGGTTAGGTTTAGTGTTAGGGTTCGGTTTCGGGTTAGGGTTCGGGTTCGGGTTGGGGTTAGGGTTAGGGTTCGGGTTAGGGTTAGGTTCCGGTTAGGGTTAGGGTTAGGGTTCGGATTAGGTTTAGGGTTAGGGTTTGGGTTAGGGTTAGGGTTCGGGTTAGGGTTAGGGTTAGGGTTCGGGTTAGGGTTCGGCTTAGGGTTCGGGTTCAGGTTAGGGTTAGTGTTAGGGTTAGGGTTAGGGTTCGGATTAGGGTGAGGGGTAGGGTTCGGTTTAGGGTTCGGGTTCGGGTTAGGGTTAGTGTTAGAGTTAGGGTTAGGGTTCGGGTTAGGGTTAGGGTTAGGTTTCGGGTTATGTTTAGGGTTAGGTTTAGGGTTAGGGTTCGGGTTAAGGTTAGGTTTAGGGTTCGGGTGAGGGTTAGTGTTAGGGTTACGTTTAGGGTCCTGGTTAGGGTTAGGGTTCGGTGTCGGGTTAGGGTTAGTGTTAGGGTTAGGGTTCGGGTTTGGGTTAGGGTTAGGGTTAGTGTTAGGGTTAGGGTTCGGATTCGGGGTTAGGGTTAGAGTTAGGGTTCGTGTTAGGGGTCGGCTTAAGTTTAGGATTCGGGTAAGGGCTTAGGGTTCTGGTTCGGTTTAGGGTTAGGGTTAGGGTTCCGGTTAGGGTTAGGCTTAGGTGTCGGGTTAGGGTTAGGGTTAGTGTACGGGTTAGGGTTCGGGTTAGGGTTAGGGTTAGGGATAGGGTTCGGGTTAGGGTTAGGGTTCGGGTTAGGGTTAGGTTTAGGGTTAGGGTTATGGTTTGGGTTAGGGTTAGGGTTCGGGTTAGGGTTAGGGTAAGGGTTCGAATTATGGTTAGGGTTAGGTTTCGGGTTAGGGTTCGGGTTTGGGTTCGGGTTAGGGTTAGGGTTAGGGATCGGGTTAGGGTTCGGGTTAGGGTTAGGTTTCGGGTTAGGGTTAGGGTTAGGGTTAGTGTTCGGGTTAGGGTTCGGGTTCGGGTTAGGGTTCGGGTTCGGTTTAGGTTTAGGGTTAGGGTTCGGGTTAGGGTTAGGGTTAGGGATAGGGTTAGGGTTAGGTTTCGGGTTAGGGTTCGGGTTAGGGTTAGTGTTCGGGTTCGGGTTAGGGTTAGGGTTCGGGTTAGGGTTAGGTTTAGTTTTCGGTGTAGGTTTCGGGTTCGGGTTAGGGTTAGGGTTAGGGTTCGGGTAAGGGTTAGGGTTCGGGTTAGGGTTAGGATTAGGGTTAGGGTTCTGGTTAGGGTTCGGGTTCGGGTTAGGTTTAGGGTTAGGGTTAGGGTTAGGTTTAGGTTTAGGGTTAGGGTTCGGGTTAGGTTTAGGCTTAGGGTTAGGGGTAGGGTTCGGGTTAGGGTTAGGGTTAGGGTTAGTGTTCGAGTTAGGGTTAGGGTTCGGGTTAGGGTTAGGGGTTAGGGTTAGGGTTAGGGTTCGTGTTCGGGTTAGGTGTTAGGGTTAGAGTTAGGGTTAGGGTTCGGGTTAGGGTTAGGGTTAGGGTAAGGGTTAGGGTTCGGGTTAGGGTTTGTGTTAGGGTTAGGGTTAGGGTTCGGGTTAGGATTAGGGCTAGGTTTCGGGTTAGGGTTCGAGTTAGGGTTAGGGTTAGGGTTAGGGTTCTGGTTAGGGTTCGGGTTAGGGTTAGGGTTAGGTTTATGGTTCGGGTTAGGGATCGGGTTAGGGTTAGGGTTAGGATTCGGGTTAGGGTTAGGGTTCGGGTTAGGGTTAGGGTTCGGGTTAGGGTTAGGTTTAGAGTCCGGGTTAGGGTTAGGGTTAGGGTTCGGGTTAGGGTTAGGGTTCGGGTTCGGGTTAGGGTTCAAGTTTGGGTTAGGTTTTGGGTTAGCGTTAGGTTTAGGGTTAGGGTTCGGGTTCGGGTTATGGTTCGGTTTCGGGTTCGGGTTAGGGTTAGGGTTCGGGTTAGGGTTAGGTTCCGGTTAGGGTTAGGGTTAGGGTTCGGGTTAGGGTTCGGGTTAGGGTTAGAGTTAGGGTACGGGTTAGGGTTAGGGTTCGGGTAAGGGTTAGGGTTAGGTTTAGGGTTAGGGTTCGGGGTAGGGTTCGGGTTAGGGTTAGGGTTCGTTTTAGGGTTAGGGTTAGGGTTCGGGTTAGGGTTAGGGTTAGGATTCGGGTTAGGGTTCGGGTTCGGGTTAGGGTTCGGGTTCGGGTTAGGGTTAGGGTTAGGGTTCGGATTAGGGTTAGGGTTAGGATTAGGGTTAGAGTTAGGGTTCGGGTTAGGGTTAGGGTTAGGGTTAGGATTTGGGTTAGGGTTAGGTTTTAGGGTTAGGGTTAGGGTTAGGGTTAGGTTTAGGGTTAGGTTTCCGGTTCGGGTTAGGGTTAGGGTTAGGGTTAGGGTTCGGGTTAGGGTTAGGGTTCGCGTTAGTGTTAGGGTTAGGTTTAGGGTTAGGGTTAGGGTTCGGGTTAGGGTTAGGGTTAGGTTTAGGGTTAGGGTTCGGGTTAGGGTTATGGTTAGGGTTCGAGTTAGGGTTAGGGTTAGGGTTAGGGTTTGGGTTCGGGTTAGGGTTAGTGTTAGGGTGGGGTTAGGGTTAGGGTTAGGTTTAAGGTTCGGGTTAGGGTTCGGGTTAGGTTTAGGGTTAGGATTCGGGTTAGGGTTAGGGTTAGGGTTCGGGTTAGGGTTAGGGTTCGGGTTAGGGTTAGGTTTAGGGTTCGGGTTAGGGTTAGGGTTAGGGTTCGGGTTAGGGTTAGGGTTCGGGTTAGGGTTAGGGTTAGGGTTCGGGTTCGGGTTAGGGTTTGGGTTCGGGTTCGGGTTAGGGTTAGGGTTCGGGTTAGGGTTAGGTTCCGGTTAGGGTTAGGGTTAGGGTTCGGGTTAGGGTTAGGGTTAGGGTTCGGGTTAGGGTTAGGGTTCGGGTTAGGGTTAGGGTTAGGGTTCGGGTTAGGGTTAGGGTTAGGTTTAGGGTTAGGTTACGGGTTAGGGTTAGGGTTCGGGTTCGGGTTAGGGTTAGGGTTCGGGTTCGGGTTCTGGTTAGGGTTCGGTTTAGGGTTAGGGTTAGGGTTCGGGTTAGGGTTAGTGTTAGAGTTAGGGTTAGGGTTCGGGTTAGGGTTAGGGTTAGGTTTAAGGTTAGGGGTTAGGGTTAGGGTTAGGTTTCTGGTTAGGTTTAGGGTTAGGGTTAGGGTTAGTGTTCTGGTTAGGGTTAGGTTTAGGGTTCGGGTGAGGGTTAGTGTTAGGGTTACGGTTAGGGTCCGGGTTAGGGTTAGGGTTCGGTGTCGGGTTAGAGTTAGGGTTAGGGTTAGGGTTCGGGTTCGGGTTAGGGTTAGGCTTAGGGTTAGGGTTCGGACTCGGTGTTAGGGTTAGGGTTAGGGTTCGGGTTAGGGTTCGGGTTAGGTTTAGGATTCAGGTAGGGTCTTAGGGTTCTGGTTCGGGTTAGGGTTATGGTTAGTGTTCGGGTTAGGGTTAGGGTTAGGGTTCGGGTTAGGGTTAGGGTTAGGGTTAGTGTTAGGGTTCGGGTTAGGTTTAGGGTTAGGGTATGGGTTAGGGTTCGTGTTAGGTTTAGGTTTAGGGTTAGGGTTCGGGTTAGGGTTAGGGTTCGGGTTCGGGTTAGGGTTAGGGTTAGGGTTAGGGTTAGGGTTGGGGTTAGGGTTAGGGTTCGGGTTAGGTTTAGGGTTAGGGTTCGGGTTAGGGTTAGGGTTAGGTTTCGGGTTAGGGTTCGGGTTTGGGTTCGGGTTAGGGTTAGGTTTAGGGTTCGGGATAGAGTTTGGGTTAGGGTTAGGCTTCGGGTTAGGGTTAGGGTTAGGGTTCGGGTTAGGGTTCGGGTTCGGTTTAGGGTTCGGGTTCGGTTTAGTGTTAGGGTTAGGGTTCGGGTTAGGGTTCGGGTTAGGGTTAGGTTTCGTGTTCGGGTTAGGGTTAGGGTTCGGGTTAGGGTTAGGGCTAGGTTTCGGTTTAGGTTTCGGGTTCGGGTTAGGGTTAGGGTTAGGGATCGGGTAAGGGTTAGTTTTCGGGTTAGGGTTAGGGTTAGGGTTAGGGTTCGGGTTAGGGCTCGGGTTCGGGTTAGTGTTAGGGTTAGGGTTAGGTTTAGGGTTAGGTTTAGGGTTAGGTTTCGGGTTAGGTTTAGGGTTAGGGTCAGGGTTAGGGTTCGGGTTAGGGTTAGGGTTAGTGTTCGAGTTAGGGTTAGGGTTCGGGTTAGGGTTAGGGGTTAGGGTTAGGGTGAGGGTTAGGGTTAGGGTTAGTGTTCGGGTTAGGGTTAGTGTTCGGGTTACGGTTCGGGTTAGGGTTAGGGTTATGGTTTGGGTTCGTGTTCGGGGTAAGTTTAGGGTTCGGGTTTGGGTTAGGGTTCGGGTTCGTGTTCGGGTTAGGTGTTAGGGTTAGGGTTAGGGTTAGGGTTCCGGATAGGATTAGGGTTAGGGTTAGGGTTAGGGTTCGGGTTAGGGTTCGAGTTAGGGTTAGGGTTAGGGTTCGGGTTCGGGTTAGGGTTCCGGTTAGGGTTCGGGTTAGGGTTCGGGTTAGGGTAAGGGTTCGGGTTCGGGTTAGGGTTAGGGTTAGGTTTCGGGTTAGGGTTCGGGTTCGGGTTAGGGTTCGTGTTCTGTTAGGGTTAGGGTTAGGGTTCGGATTAGGGTTAGGGTTAGGTTTAGGGTTAGGATTAGGGTTCGGGTTAGGGTTCGGGTTAGGGTTCGGGTTAGGGTTAGGGTTAGGATTAGGTTTAGGGTTAGGGTTCGTGTTAGGGTTAGGGTTAGGTTTAGGGTTAGTGTTAGGGTTTGGGTTAGGGTTAGGTTTTAGGGTTAGGGTTAGGGATAGGGTTAGAGTTAGGGTTAGGGGTTAATTTTAGGGTTACGGTTACGGTTAGTGTTAGGGTTCGGGTTAGGGTTAGGGTTCGGGTTAGGGTTAGGGTTAGGGTTAGGGTTAGGGTTCGGATACGGGTTAGGGTTAGCGTTAGGGTTAGGGTTAGGTTTCGGGTTCGGGTTTAGGGTTAGGGTTAGGGTTCGGGTTAGGGTTCGGGTTAGGGTTAGGGTTAGGGTTAGGGTTAGGGTTCAGGTTAGGTTTAGGGTTAGGGTACGGGTTAGGGTTCGGGTTAGGTTTAGGGTTAGGGTTAGGGTTCGGGTTAGGGTTAGGTTTCGGGTTCGGGTTAGGGTTAGGGTTAGGGTTAGGGTTAGGGTATGGGTTAGGGTTAGGGTTCCGGTTAGGTTTAGGGTTAGGGTTCGGGTTAGGGTTAGGGTTAGGTTTCGGGTTAGGGTTCGGGTTTGGGTTCGGGTTAGGGTTAGGGTTAGGGTTCGGGTTAGGGTTTGGGTTAGGGTTAGGGTTCGGGTTAGGGTTAGGTTTAGGGTTCGGGTTAGGGTTCGGGTTCGGTTTAGGGTTCGGGTTCGGTTTAGGGTTAGGGTTAGGGTTCGGGTTAGGATTAGGGTTAGGGTTAGGGTTCGGGTTAGGGTTCGGGTTAGGGTTAGTGTTAGGTTTATGGTTCGGGTTAGGGTTCGGGTTAGGGTTAGGGTTAGGATTCGGGTTAGGGTTAGGGTTACGGTGCGGGTTAGGGTTAGGGTTCGGGTTAGGGTTAGGTTTAGCGTTCGGGTTAGGGTTAGGGTTAGGTTTCAGGTTAGGGTTAGGGTTCGGGTTCGGGTTAGGGTTCAAGTTTGGGTTAGGGTTTGGGTTAGGGTTAGGTTTAGGGTTAGGGTTCGGGTTCGGGTTATTGTTCGGGTTGGGGTTCGGGTTAGGGTTAGGGTTCGGGTTAGGGTTAGGTTCCGGTTAGGGTTAGGGTTAGGGTTCGGGTTAGGGTTAGGGTTAGGGTTTGGGTTAGGGTTAGTGTTCGGGTTAGGGTTAGGGTTAGGGTTCGGGCTAGGGTTCGTGTTAGGGTTAGAGTTAGGGTACGGGTTAGGGTTAGGGTTCAGGTTCGGGTTAGGGTTAGGTTTAGGGTTAGGGTTCGGGTTAGGGTTCGGGTTAGCGTTAGGGTTCGGGTTAGGGTTAGGGTTAGGATTCGGTTTAGGGTTAGGGTTCGGGTTAGGGTTAGGGTTAGGATTCGGTTTAGGGTTCGGGTTCGGGTTAGGGTTCGGGTTCGGGTTAGGGTTAGGGTTAGGGTTCGGATTAGGGTTAGGGTTAGGGTTAGGGTTAGGGTTAGAGTTAGTGTTCGGGTTAGGGTTCGGGTTAGGGTTCGGTGTAGGGTTAGGGTTAGGTTTAGGTTTAGGGTTCGGGTTAGGTTTAGGGTTAGGGTTAGGGTTAGGGTTAGGGTTCGGATTAGGGATAGGGTTAGGGTTCGGGTTAGGGTTCGGGTTCGGTTTAGCGTTTGGGTTAGTGTTCGGGTTAGAGTTAGGGTTAGGGTTCGGGTTAGGGTTATGGTCAGGGTTAGGGTTAGGGTTCGGGTTAGGGTTCGGGTTAGGGTTAGGGTTAGGGTTCGGGTTAGGGTTAGGGTTAGGGTTAAGGTTTGGCTTCGGGTTAGGGTTAGGGTTAGGGTTCGGATTAGGGTTAGGGTTAGGGTTAGGGTTAGAGTTAGGGTTCGGGTTAAGGTTCGGGTTAGGGTTCGGTGTAGTGTTAGGGTTAGGTTTAGGGTTAGGGTTCGGGTTAGGGTTAGGGCTATCGTTAGGATTTGGGTTAGGGTTAGGTTTTAGGGTTAGGGTTAGGGTTAGGGTTAGGGTTAGGTTTAGGGTTAGGGTTCGGGTTAGGGTTAGGGTTAGGGTTAGCGTTAGGGTTCAGGTTAGGGTTAGGGATCGCGTTAGTGTTACAGTTAGGTTTAGGGTTAGGGTTAGGGTTCGGGTTAGGGTTAGGGTTAGGGTTAGGTTTAGGGTTAGGGTTAGGGTTAGGGTTCGAGTTAGGGTTAGGGTTAGGGTTAGGGTTAGGGTTCGGGATAGGGTTACTGTTAGGGTCGGGTTAGGGTTAGGGTTAGGTTTAGGGTTTGGGTTAGGGTTCGGGTTAGGGTTAGGGTTAGGATTCGGTTTAGGGTTAGGGTTAGGGTTCGGGTTATGTTTAGGGTTCGGTTTAGGGTTAGGGTTAGGGTTCGGGTTAGGGTTAGGGTTAGGGTTCGGGTTAGGGTTAGGGGTCGGGTTCGGGTTAGGGTTAGGGTTCTGGTTCGGGTTAGGGTTCAGGTTTGGGTTAGGGTTTGGGTTAGGGTGAGGTTTAGGGTTAGGGTTCGGGTTCGGGTTAGGGTACGGGTTCGGGTTCGGGTTAGGGTTAGGGTTCGGGTTAGGGTTAGGTTCCGGTTAGGGTTAGGGTTAGGGTTCGGGTTAGGGTTAGGTTTAGGGTTCGGGTTAGCGTTAGGGTTCGGGTTATGGTTAGGGTTAGGGTTCGGGTTAGGTTTAGGGTTAGGGTTAGGGTTAGGGTACGGGTTAGGGTTAGGGTTCGGGTTCGGGTTAGATTTCGGGTTCGGGTTCGGGTTCGGATTAGAGTTAGTGTTAGCGTTAGGGTTAGGGTTCGGATTAGGGTTAGGGGTAGGGTTCGGTTTAGGTTTCGGGTTCGGGTTAGGGTTAGTGTTAGAGTTAGGGTTAGGGTTCGGGTTAGGGTTAGGGTTAGGGTTAGGGTTAGGGGTTAGGGTTAGGGTTAGGTTTCTGGTTAGGTTTAGGGTTAGGGTTAGGTTTAGGGTTTGGGTTAGGGTTAGGTTTAGGGTTCGGGTGAGAGTTAGTGTTAGGGTTACGGTTAGGGTCCGGGTTAGGGTTAGGGTTCGGTTTCGGGTTAGGGTTAGGGTTAGGGTTAGGGTTAGGGTTCGGGTTCGGGTTAGGGTTAGGGTTAGGTTTAGGTTTCGGATTCGGCGTTAGTGTTAGGGTTAGGGTTCGGGTTAGGGTTCGGGTTAGGTTTAGGATTCGGGTAAGGGCTAAGGGTTCTGGTTCGGGTTAGGGTTATGGTTAGGGTTCCGGTTAGGGTTAGGGTTAGGGTTCGGGTTAGGGTTAGGGTTAGGGTTAGGGTTAGGGTTAGGGTTCGGGTTAGGTTTAGGGTTAGGGTACGGGTTAGTGTTCGGTTTAGGTTTAGGGTTAGGGTTAGGGTTTGGGTTAGGGTTAGGGTTCGGGTTAGGGTTAGGGTTAGGGTTAGGGTTAGGGTTTGGGTTAGGGTTAGGGTTCGGGTTAGGTTTAGGGTTAGGGTTCGGGTTAGGGTTCGGGTTAGGGTTCGGGTTAGGGTTCGGGTTAGGGTTAGGGTTAGGGTTCGGGTTAGGGTTAGGGTTCGGGTTAGGGTTAGGTTTAGGGTTCGGGTTAGGGTTAGGGGTAGGGTTCGGGTGAGGGTTAGGGTTAGAGTTAGGGTTCGGGTTAGGGTTCGGGTTAGGGTTCGGTGTAGGGTTAGGGTTAGGTTTAGGGTTAGGGTTCAGGTTAGGGTTCGGGTTAGGGTTAGGGTTCGGGTTAGGGTTAGGGTTAGGATTCGGGTTAGGGTTAGGGTTCGGGTTAGGGTTAGAATTAGGATTCGGGTTAGGGTTCTGGTTCAGGTTAGGTTTCGGGTTCGGGTTAGGGTTAGGGTTAGGGTTCGGATTAGGGTTAGGGTTAGGTTTAGGGTTAGAGTTAGGGTTCGGGTTAGGGTTCGGGTTAGGGTTCAGTGTAGGGTTAGGTTTAGGTTTAGGGTTAGGGTTCGGGTAAGGGTTAGGGTTAGGTTTAGGGTTCGGGTTTGGGTTAGGTTTTAGGGTTAGGGTTAGGGTTAGTGTTAGGGTTTGGTTTAGGGTTTGGGTTCGGGTTAGGATTAGGGCTAGGTTTCGGGTTAGGGTTCGAATTAGGGTTAGGGTTAGGGTTCGGGTTAGGTTTCGGGTTAGGGTTCGGGTTAGGGTTAGGGTTAGGTTTATGGTTCGGGTTAGGGATCGGGTTAGGGTTAGGGTTAGGATTCGGGTTAGGGTTAGGGTTCGGGTTAGGGTTAGGGTTCGGGTTAGGGTTAGGTTTAGGGTTCGGGTTAGGGTTAGGGTTAGGGTTCGGGTTAGGGTTAGGGTTCGGGTTCGGGTTAGGGTTCAAGTTTGGGTTAGGGTTTGGGTTAGCGTTAGGTTTAGGGTTAGGGTTCGGGTTCGGGTTATGGTTCGGGTTCGGGTTCGGGTTAGGGTTAGGGTTCGGGTTAGGGTTAGGTTCCGGTTAGGTTTAGGTTTAGGGTTAGGGTTAGGGTTCGGGTTAGGGTTAGGTTTATTGTTCGAGTTAGGGTTAGGGTTCGGGTTAGGGTTAGGGGTTAGGGTTAGGGTTAGGGTTAGTGTTCGGGTTAGGGTTAGGGTTAGGGTTAGGGTTCGGGTCAGGGTTAGGGTTATGGTTTGGGTTCGTGTACGGGGTAAGGTTAGGGTTCGGGTTCGGGTTAGGGTTCGGGTTCGTGTTCGGGTTAGGTGTTAGGGTTAGGGTTAGGGTTAGTGTTCGGGTTAGGGTTACGGTTAGGGTTAGGGTTAGGGTTCGGGTTAGGGTTTGGGTTAGGTTTAGGGTTAGGGTTCGGTTTAGGATTAGGGCTAGGTTTCGGGTTAGGGTTCGAGTTAGGGTTAGTGTTAGGGTTCGGGTTAGGGTTCCGGTTAGGGTTCGGGTTCGGGTTAGGGTTAGGTTTAGGGTTAGGGTTCGGGTTAGGGTTCGGGTTAGCGTTAGGTTTCGGGTTAGGGTTAGGGTTAGGATTCGGGTTACGGTTAGGGTTCGGGTTAGGGTTAGAGTTAGGATTCGGGTTAGGGTTCGGGTTCGGGTTAGGGTTCGGGTTCGGGATAGGGTTAGGGTTAGGGTTCGGATTAGGGTTAGGGTTAGGGTTAGGGTTAGAGTTAGGGTTCGGGTTAGGGTTCGGGTTAGGGTTCGGTGTAGGGTTAGGGTTAGGTTTAGGGTTAGGGTTCGGGTTAGGGTTAGGGTTAGGGTTAGGGTTAGGGTTCGGATTAGGGATAGGGTTAGGGTTCGGGTTAGGGTTCGGGTTCGGTTTAGCGTTAGGGTTAGTGTTCGGGTTAGGGTTAGGGTTAGGGTTCGGGTTAGGGTTATGGTTAGGGTTAGGGTTAGGGTTTGGGTTAGGGTTCGTGTTAGGGTTAGGGTTAGGGTTCGGGTTAGGGTTAGGGTTAGGGTTAAGGTTTGGCTTCGGGTTAGGGTTAGCGTTAGGGTTCGGATTAGGGTTAGGGTTAGGTTTAGGGTTAGGGTTCGGGTTGGGGTTAGGGTTAGGGTTAGGGTTAAAGTTCAGGTTAGGGTTAGGGATCGCGTTAGTGTTAGGGTTAGGTTTAGGTTTAGGGTTAGGGTTCGGGTTAGGGTTAGGGTTAGGGTTAGGTTTAGGGTTAGGGTTCGAGTTAGGGTTAGGGTTAGGGTTAGGGTTAGGTTTAGGGTTTGGGTTAGGGTTCGGGTTAGGGTTAGGGTTAGGATTCGGGTTAGGGTTAGGGTTAGGGTTCGGGTTAGGTTTAGGGTTCGGTTTAGGGTTAGGTTTAGGGTTCGGGTTAGGGTTAGGGTTAGGGTTCGGGTTAGGGTTAGGGTTCGGGTTCAGTTTAGGGTTAGGGTTCGGGTTCGGGTTAGGGTTCAGGTTTGGGTTAGGGTTTGGGTTAGGGTGAGGTTTAGGGTTAGGGTTCGGGTTCGGGTTCGGGTTCGGGTTCGGGTTAGGGTTAGGGTTCGGGTTAGGGTTAGGTTCCGGTTAGGGTTAGGGTTAGGGTTCGGGTTAGGGTTAGGTTTAGGGTTCGGGTTAGGGTTAGGGTTCGGGTTATGGTTAGGGTTAGGGTTCGGGTTAGGTTTAGGGTTAGGGTTAGGGTTAGGGTACAGGTTAGGGTTAGGGTTCGGGTTCGGGTTAGATTTCGGGTTCGGGTTCGGGTTCGGGTTAGGGTTAGTGTTAGCGTTAGGGTTAGGGTTCGGATTAGGGTTAGGGGTAGGGTTCGGTTTAGGTTTCGGGTTCGGGTTAGGGTTAGTGTTAGAGTTAGGGTTAGGGTTCGGGTTAGGGTTAGGGTTAGGGTTAGGGGTTAGTGTTAGGGTTAGGTTTCTGGTTAGGGTTAGGGTTAGGTTTAGGGTTCGGGTTAGGGTTAGGTTTAGGGTTCGGGTGAGGGTTAGTGTTAGGGTTACGGTTAGGGTCCGGGTTAGGGTTAGGGTTCGGTGTCGGGTTAGGGTTAGGGTTAGTGTTAGGGTTCGGGTTAGGGTTAGGGTTAGGGTTAGCGTTCGGATTCGGGGTTAGGGTTAGGGTTAGGGTTCGGGTAAGGGTTCGGGTTAGGTTTAGGATTCGGGTAAGGGCTAAGGGTTCTGGTTCGGGTTAGGGTTATGGTTAGGGTTCCGGTTAGGGTTAGGGTTAGGGTTCGGGTTAGGGTTAGGGTTAGGGTTAGGGTTAGGTTTCGGGTTAGGTTTAGGGTTAGGGTACGGGTTAGGGTTCGGGTTATGTTTAGGGTTAGGGTTCGGGTTCGGTTTAGGGTTAGGGTTCGGGTTAGGGTTAGGTTTAGGGTTCGGGTTAGGGTTAGGGTTAGGGTTCGGGTTAGGGTTAGGGTTCGGGTTCAGGTTAGGGTTCAAGTTTGGGTTAGGGTTTGGGTTAGCGTTAGGTTTAGGGTTAGGGTTCAGGTTTGGGTTATGGTTCGGGTTCGCGTTCGGGTTAGGGTTAGGGTTCGGGTTAGGGTTAGGTTCCAGTTAGGGTTAGGGTTAGGGTTCGGGATAGGGTTCGGGTTAGGGTTAGAGTTAGGGTACGGGTTAGGGTTAGGGTTCGGGTACGGGTTAGGGTTAGGTTTAGGGTTAGGGTTCGGGTTAGGGTTCGGGTTAGGGTTAGGGTTAGGTTTCGGGTTAGGGTTAGGGTTAGGGTTAGGGTTAGGGTTAGGGTTCGGGTTAGGGTTAGGGTTAGGGTTAGGGTTAGGGTTAGGGTTCGGGTTAGGGTTAGGGTTCGCGTTCGTGTTAGGGTTAGGTTTAGGGTTAGGGTTAGGGTTCGGGTTAGGGTTAGGGTTAGGTTTAGGGTTAGGGTTCGGGTTAGGGTTAGGGTTAGGGTTCGAGTTAGGGTTAGGGTTAGGGTTAGGGTTAGGGTTCGGGTTAGGGTTAGTGTTAGGGTGGGGTTAAGGTTAGGGTTAGGTTTAGGGTTCGGGTTAGGGTTCGGGTTAGGTTTAGGGTTAGGATTCGGGTTAGGGTTAGGGTTAGGGTTCGGGTTAGGGTTAGGGTTTGGGTTAGGGTTAGGTTTAGGGTTCGGGTTAGGGTTAGGGTTAGGGATCGGGTTAGGGTTAGGGTTCGGGTTCGGGTTAGGGTTAGGGTTCGGGTTCGGGTTAGGGTTCAGGTTTGGGTTAGGGTTTGGGTTAGGGTTAGGTTTAGGGTAAGGGTTCGGGTTCGGGTTAGGGTTCGGGTTCGGGTTCGGGTTAGGGTTAGGGTTCGGGTTAGGGTTAGGTTCCGGTTAGGGTTAGGGTTAGGGTTCGGGTTAGGGTTAGGGTTAGAGTTCGGGTTAGGGTTAGGGTTCGGGTTAGGGTTAGGGTTAGGGT
>JAVLSZ010000046.1:2052500-2055000 GCA_032313775.1 Urocyon cinereoargenteus | reverse complement strand
TAGGGTTCGGGTTAGGGTTAGGGTTAGGATTCGGGTTAGGGTTCGGGTTCGGGTTAGGGTTTGGGTTAGGGTTAGGTTTAGGGTTAGGTTTCGGGTTAGGTTTAGGGTTAGGGTCAGGGTTAGGGTTCGGGTTAGGGTTAGGGTTAGTGTTCGAGTTAGGGTTAGGGTTCGGGTTAGGGTTAGGGGTTAGGGTTAGGGTGAGGGTTAGGGTTAGGGTTAGTGTTCGGGTTAGGGTTAGTGTTCGGGATACGGTTCGGGTTAGGGTTAGGGTTATGGTTTGGGTTCGTGTTCGGGGTAAGTTTAGGGTTCGGTTTTGGGTTAGGGTTCGGGTTCGTGTTCGGGTTAGGTGTTAGGGTTAGGGTTAGGGTTAGGGTTCCGGATAGGATTAGGGTTAGGGTTAGGGTTAGGGTTCGGGTTAGGGTTCGAGTTAGGGTTAGGGTTAGGGTTCGGGTTCGGGTTAGGGTTCCGGTTAGGGTTCGGGTTAGGGTTCGGGTTAGGGTAAGGGTTCGGGTTCGGGTTAGGGTTAGGGTTAGGTTTCGGGTTAGGGTTCGGGTTCGGGTTAGGGTTCGTGTTCTGTTAGGGTTAGGGTTAGGGTTCGGATTAGGGTTAGGGTTAGGTTTAGGGTTAGGATTAGGGTTCGGGTTAGGGTTCGGGTTAGGGTTCGGGTTAGGGTTAGGGTTAGGATTAGGTTTAGGGTTAGGGTTCGTGTTAGGGTTAGGGTTAGGTTTAGGGTTAGGGTTAGGGTTTGGGTTAGGGTTAGGTTTTAGGGTTAGGGTTAGGGATAGGGTTAGAGTTAGGGTTAGGGGTTAGTTTTAGGGTTACGGTTACGGTTAGTGTTAGGGTTCGGGTTAGGGTTAGGGTTCGGGTTAGGGTTAGGGTTAGGGTTAGGGTTCGGATACGGGTTAGGGTTAGCGTTAGGGTTAGGGTTAGGGTATGGGTTAGGGTTAGGGTTCCGGTTAGGTTTAGGGTTAGGGTTCGGGTTAGGGTTAGGGTTAGGGTTCGGGTTAGGTTTAGGTTTCGGGTTCGGGTTTAGGGTTAGGGTTAGGGTTCGGGTTAGGGTTCGGGTTAGGGTTAGGGTTAGGGTTAGGGTTAGGGTTCAGGTTAGGTTTAGGGTTAGGGTACGTGTTAGGGTTCGGGTTAGGTTTAGGGTTAGGGTTAGGGTTCGGGTTAGGGTTAGGTTTCGGGTTCGGGTTAGGGTTAGGGTTAGGGTTAGGGTTAGGGTATGGGTTAGGGTTAGGGTTCCGGTTAGGTTTAGGGTTAGGGTTCGGGTTAGGGTTAGGGTTAGGGTTCGGGTTAGGGTTCGGGTTTGGGTTCGGGTTAGGGTTAGGGTTAGGGTTCGGGTTAGGGTTTGGGTTAGGGTTAGGGTTCGGGTTAGGGTTAGGTTTAGGGTTCGGGTTAGGGTTCGGGTTCGGTTTAGGGTTCGGGTTCGGTTTAGGGTTAGGGTTAGTGTTCGGGTTAGGATTAGGGTTAGGGTTAGGGTTCGGGTTAGGGTTCGGGTTAGGGTTAGTGTTAGGTTTATGGTTCGGGTTAGGGTTCGGGTTAGGGTTAGGGTTAGGATTCGGGTTAGGGTTAGGGTTACGGTGCGGGTTAGGGTTAGGGTTCGGGTTAGGGTTAGGTTTAGCGTTCGGGTTAGGGTTAGGGTTAGGGTTCAGGTTAGGGTTAGGGTTCGGGTTCGGGTTAGGGTTCAAGTTTGGGTTAGGGTTTGGGTTAGGGTTAGGTTTAGGGTTAGGGGTCGGGTTCGGGTTATTGTTCGGGTTCGGGTTCGGGTTAGGGTTAGGGTTCGGGTTAGGGTTAGGTTCCGGTTAGGGTTAGGGTTAGGGTTCGGGTTAGGGTTAGGGTTAGGGTTTGGGTTAGGGTTAGGGTTCGGGTTAGGGTTAGGGTTAGGGTTCGGGCTAGGGTTCGTGTTAGGGTTAGAGTTAGGGTACGGGTTAGGGTTAGGGTTCAGGTTCGTGTTAGGGTTAGGTTTAGGGTTAGGGTTCGGGTTAGGGTTCGGGTTAGCGTTAGGGTTCGGGTTAGGGTTAGGGTTAGGATTCGGTTTAGGGTTCGGGTTCGGGTTAGGGTTCGGGTTCGGGTTAGGGTTAGGGTTAGGGTTCGGATTAGGGTTAGGGTTAGGGTTAGGGTTAGGGTTAGAGTTAGTGTTCGGGTTAGGGTTCGGGTTAGGGTTCGGTGTAGGGTTAGGGTTAGGTTTAGGGTTAGGGTTCGGGTTAGGTTTAGGGTTAGGGTTAGGGTTAGGGTTAGGGTTAGGGTTCGGATTAGGGATAGGGTTAGGTTTCGGGTTAGGGTTCGGGTTCGGTTTAGCGTTTGGGTTAGTGTTCGGGTTAGAGTTAGGGTTAGGGTTCGGGTTAGGGTTATGGTCAGGGTTAGGGTTAGGGTTCGGGTTAGGGTTCGGGTTAGGGTTTGGGTTAGGGTTCGGGTTAGGGTTAGGGTTAGGGTTAAGGTTTGGCTTCGGGTTAGGCTTAGGGTTAGGGTTCGGATTAGGGTTAGGGTTACGGTTAGGGTT
>JAVLSZ010000046.1:2040000-2047500 GCA_032313775.1 Urocyon cinereoargenteus | reverse complement strand
TCGGGTTAGGGTTAGGTTCCAGTTAGGGTTAGGGTTAGGGTTCGGGATAGGGTTCGGGTTAGGGTTAGATTTAGGGTACGGGTTAGGGTTAGGGTTCGGGTACGGGTTAGGGTTAGGTTTAGGGTTAGGGTTCGGGTTAGGGTTCGGGTTAGGGTTAGGGTTCGTTTTAGGGTTAGGGTTAGGATTCGGGTTAGGGTTAGGGTTCGGGTTAGGGTTAGGGTTAGGATTCGGGTTAGGGTTCGGGTTCGGGTTAGGGTTTGGGTTCGGGTTAGGGTTAGGGTTAGGGTTCGGGTTAGGGTTAGGGTTAGGGTTAGGGTTAGAGTTAGGGTTCGGTTAGGGTTCGGGTTAGGTTTCGGTGTAGGGTTAGGGTTAGGTTTAGGGTTAGGGTTCGGGTTAGGGTTAGGGTTAGGGTTAGGATTTGGGTTAGGGTTAGGTTTTAGGGTTAGGGTTAGGGTTAGGGTTAGGGTTAGGTTTAGGGTTAGGTTTCGGGTTAGGGTTAGGGTTAGGGTTAGGGTTAGGGTTCGGGTTAGGGTTAGGGTTCGCGTTCGTGTTAGGGTTAGGTTTAGGGTTAGGGTTAGGGTTCGGGTTAGGGTTAGGGTTAGGTTTAGGGTTAGGGTTCGGGTTAGGGTTAGGGTTAGGGTTCGATTTAGGGTTAGGGTTAGGGTTAGGGTTAGGGTTCGGGTTAGGGTTAGTGTTAGGGTGGGGTTAAGGTTAGGGTTAGGTTTAGGGTTCGGGTTAGGGTTCGGGTTAGGTTTAGGGTTAGGATTCGGGTTAGGGTTAGGGTTAGGGTTCGGGTTACGGTTAGGGTTTGGGTTAGGGTTAGGTTTAGGGTTCGGGTTAGGGTTAGGGTTAGGGTTCGGGTTAGGGTTAGGGTTCGGGTTCGGGTTAGGGTTAGGGTTCGGGTTCGGGTTAGGGTTCAGCTTTGGGTTAGGGTTTGGGTTAGGGTTAGGTTTAGGGTAAGGGTTCGGGTTCGGGTTAGGGTTCGGGTTCGGGTTCGGGTTAGGGTTAGGGTTCGGGTTCGGGTTAGGTTCCGGTTAGGGTTAGGGTTAGGGTTCGGGTTAGGGTTAGGGTTAGAGTTCGGGTTAGGGTTAGGGTTCGGGTTAGGGTTAGGGTTAGGGTTCGGGTTCGGGTTAGGGTTCGGGTTAGGGTTAGGGTTAGGTTACGGGTTAGGGTTAGGGTTCGGGTTAGGGTTAGTGTTCGGGTTAGGGTTAGGGTTATGTTTTGGGTTCGTGTACGGGGTAAGGTTAGGGTTCGGGTTCGGGTTAGGGTTCGGGTTCGTGTTCGGGTTAGGTGTTAGGGTTAGGGTTAGTGTTAGGGTTCGGGTTAGGGTTAGGGTTAGGGTTAGGGTTCGGTGTCGGGTTAGGGTTAGGGTTAGGGTTAGGGTTCGGGTTCGGGTTAGGGTTAGGTTTAGGATTCGGGTAAGGGCTTAGGGTTAGGGTTACGGTTAGGGTCCGGGTTAGGGTTAGGGTTCGGTGTCGGGTTAGGGTTAGGGTTAGGGTTAGGGTTCGGGTTCGGGTTAGGGTTAGGCTTAGGGTTAGGTTTCGGATTCGGTGTTAGGGTTAGGGATAGGGTTCGGGTTTGGGTTCGGGTTAGGTTTAGGATTCGGGTAAGGGCTTAGGGTTCTGGTTCGGGTTAGGGTTATGGTTAGGGTTCCGGTTTAGGTTTCGGGTTCGGGTTAGGGTTAGTGTTAGGGTTCGGGTAAGGGTTAGGTTTCGGGTTAGGGTTCGGGTTAGGGTTAGGGTTAGGTTTCGGTTTAGGTTTCGGGTTCGGGTTAGGGTTAGGGTTAGGGTTCGGGTAAGGGTTAGGTTTCGGGTTAGGGTTAGGGTTAGGGTTAGGGTTCGGGTTAGGTTTAGGGTTAGGGTTCGGGTTAGGGTTAGGGTTAGGTTTCGGGTTAGGGTTCGGGTATGGGTTCGGGTTAGGGTTAGGGTTAGGGTTAGGGTTCAGGTTAGGGTTTGGGTTAGGGTTAGGGTTCGGGTTAGGGTTAGGGTTAAGTTTCGGGTTAGGGTTCGGGTTCGGTTTAGGGTTCGGGTTCGGTTTAGGGTTAGGGTTAGGGTTTGGGTTAGGGTTAGGGTTAGGGTTAGGGTTCGGGTTAGGGTTCGGGTTAGGGTTCGGGTTAGGGTTAGGGTTCGGGTTCGGGTTAGGGTTAGGGTTGGGGTTAGGGTTAGGGTTAGGTTTCGGTTTAGGTTTCGGGTTCGGGTTAGGGTTAGGGTTAGGGTTCGGGTAAGGGTTACGGTTCGGGTTAGGGTTAGGGTTAGGGTTAGTGTTCGGGTTATGGCTCGGGTTCGGGTTAGGGTTAGGTTTAGGTTTAGGGTTAGGGTTCGGGTTAGGTTTAGTGTTAGGGTTAGGGTTAGGGTTCGGGTTAGGGTTAGGGTTAGTGTTCGAGTTAGGGTTAGGGTTCGGGTTAGGGTTAGGGGTTAGGGTTAGGGTTAGGGTTAGGGTTAGGGTTAGTGTTCGGCTTAGGGTTAGGTTTAGGGTTAGGGTTCGGGTTAGGGTTAGGGTTATGGTTTGTGTTCGTGTACGGGGTAAGGTTAGGGTTCGGGTTCGGGTTAGGGTTCGGGTTCGTGTTCGGGTTAGGTGTTAGGGTTAGGGTTAGGGTTAGGGTTCGGGTTAGGGTTAGGGTTAGGGTTAGGGTTCGGGTTAGGGTTTGGGTTAGGGTTAGGGTTCGGGTTAGGATTAGGGCTAGGTTTCGGGTTAGGGTTCGAGTTAGGGTTAGGGTTAGGGTTCGGGTTAGGGTTCCGGTTAGGGTTCGGGTTAGGGTTAGTGTTAGGTTTATGGTTCGGGTTAGGGTTCGGGTTAGGGTTAGTGTTAGGATTCGGGTTAGGGTTAGGGTTAGGGTTAGGGTTAGGGTTAGGGTTAGGGTTCGGGTTAGGGTTAGGTTTAGCGTTCGGGTTAGGGTTAGGGTTAGGGTTCAGGTTAGGGTTAGGGTTCGGGATCGGGTTAGGGTTCAAGTTTGGGTTAGGGTTTGGGTTAGGATTAGGTTTAGGGTTAGGGTTCGGGTTCGGGTTATGGTTCGGGTTCGGGTTCGGGTTAGGGTTAGGGTTCGGGTTCGGGTTAGGATTAGGTTTAGGATTCGGGTAAGAGCTTAGGGTTAGGGTTACGGTTAGGGTCCGGGTTAGGGTTAGGGTTCGGTGTCGGGTTAGGGTTAGGGTTAGGGTTAGGGTTCGGGTTCGGGTTAGGGTTAGGCTTAGGGTTAGGTTTCGGATTCGGTGTTAGGGTTAGGGTTAGGGTTCGGGTTTGGGTTCGGGTTAGGTTTAGGATTCGGGTAAGGGCTTAGGGTTCTGGATCGGGTTAGGGTTATGGTTAGGGTTCCGGTTTAGGTTTCGGGTTCGGGTTAGGGTTAGTGTTAGGGTTCGGGTAAGGGTTAGGTTTCGGGTTAGGGTTCGGGTTAGGGTTAGGGTTAGGTTTCGGTTTAGGTTTCGGGTTCGGGTTAGGGTTAGGGTTAGGGTTCGGGTAAGGGTTAGGTTTCGGGTTAGGGTTAGGGTTAGGTTTAGGGTTCGGGTTAGGTTTAGGGTTAGGGTTCGGGTTAGGGTTAGGGTTAGGTTTCGGGTTAGGGTTCGGGTTTGGGTTCGGGTTAGGGTTAGGGTTAGGGTTAGGGTTCAGGTTAGGGTTTGGGTTAGGGTTAGGGTTCGGGTTAGGGTTAGGGTTAAGTTTCGGGTTAGGGTTCGGGTTCGGTTTAGGGTTCGGGTTCGGTTTAGGGTTAGGGTTAGGGTTTGGGTTAGGGTTAGGGTTAGGGTTAGGGTTCGGGTGAGGGTTCGGGTTAGGGTTCGGGTTAGGGTTAGGGTTCGGGTTCGGGTTAGGGTTAGGGTTCGGGTTAGGGTTAGGGTTAGGTTTCGGTTTAGGTTTCGGGTTCGGGTTAGGGTTAGGGTTAGGGTTCGGGTAAGGGTTACGGTTCGGGTTAGGGTTAGGGTTAGGGTTAGTGTTCGGGTTATGGCTCGGTTTCGGGTTAGGGTTAGGTTTAGGTTTAGGGTTAGGGTTCGGGTTAGGTTTAGGGTTAGGGTTAGGGTTAGGGTTCGGGTTAGGGTTAGGGTTAGTGTTCGAGTTAGGGTTAGGGTTCGGGTTAGGGTTAGGGGTTAGGGTTAGGGTTAGGGTTAGGGTTAGGGTTAGTGTTCGGGTTAGGGTTAGGGTTAGGTTTAGGGTTCGGGTTAGGGTTAGGGTTATGGTTTGGGTTCGTGTACGGGGTAAGGTTAGGGTTCGGGTTCGGGTTAGGGTTCGGGTTCGTTTTCGGGTTAGGTGTTAGGGTTAGGGTTAGTGTTAGGGTTCGGGTTAGGGTTAGGTTTAGGGTTAGGGTTCGGGTTAGGGTTTGGGTTAGGGTTAGGTTTAGGGTTCGGGTTAGGATTAGGGCTAGGTTTCGGGTTAGGGTTCGAGTTAGGGTTAGGGTTAGGGTTCGGGTTAGGGTTCCGGTTAGGGTTCGGGTTAGGGTTAGTGTTAGGTTTATGGTTCGGGTTAGGGTTCGGGTTAGGGTTAGGGTTAGGATTCGGGTTAGGGTTAGGGTTAGGGTTAGGGTTAGGGTTAGGGTTAGGGTTCGGGTTAGGGTTAGGTTTAGCGTTCGGGTTAGGGTTAGGGTTAGGGTTCAGGTTAGGGTTAGGGTTTGGGATCGGGTTAGGGTTCAAGTTTGGGTTAGGGTTTGGGTTAGGATTAGTTTTAGGGTTAGGGTTCGGGTTCGGGTTATGGTTCGGGTTCGGGTTCGGGTTAGGGTTAGGTTTCGGGTTAGGGTTAGGTTCCGGTTAGGGTTAGGGTTAGGGTTCGGGTTAGGGTTAGGGTTTGGGTTAGGGATAGGTTTAGGGTTCGGGTTAGGGTTCGGGTTCGGTTTAGCGTTAGGGTTAGTGTTCGGGTTAGAGTTAGGGTTAGGGTTCGGGTTAGGGTTATGGTTAGGGCTAGGGTTAGGGTTCGGGTTAGGGTTCGGGTTAGGGTTAGGGTTAGGGTTCGGGTTAGGGTTAGGGTTAGGGTTAAGGTCTGGCTTCGGGTTAGGGTTAGGGTTAGGGTTCGGATTAGGGTTAGGGTTAGGGTTAGGGTTAGAGTTAGGGTTCGGGTTAGGGTTCGGGTTAGGGTTCGGTGTAGGGTTAGGGTTAGGTTTAGGGTTAGGGTTCGGGTTAGGGTTAGGGTTATCGTTAGGATTTGGGTTAGGGTTAGGTTTTAGGGTTAGGTTTAGGGTTAGTGTTAGGGTTAGGTTTAGGGTTAGGGTTCGGGTTAGGGTTAGGGTTAGGGTTAGGGTTAGGGTTCAGGTTAGGGTTAGGGATCGCGTTAGTGTTAGGTTTAGGTTTAGGGTTAGGGTTAGGGTTCGGGTTTGGGTTAGGGTTAGGGTTAGGGTTAGGGTTAGGGTTAGGGTTCGAGTTAGGGTTAGGGTTAGGGTTAGGGTTAGTGTTTGGGTTAGGGTTAGTGTTAGGGTCGGGTTAGGGTTAGGGTTAGGTTTAGGGTTTGGGTTAGGGTTGGGGTTAGGGTTAGGGTTAGGATTCGGGTTAGGGTTAGGGTTAGGGTTTTGGTTAGGTTTAGGGTTCGGTTTAGGGTTAGGTTTAGGGTTCGGGTTAGGGTTAGGGTTAGGGTCGGTTTAGGGTTAGGGTTCGGGTTAGGGTTAGGGTTCGGGTTCGGGTTAGGCTTAGGGTTCGGGTTCGCTTTAGGGTTAGTGTTAGGGTTAGGGTTAGGGTTCGGATTAGGGTTAGGGGTAGGGTTCGGGTTAGGGTTCGGGTTCGGGTTAGGGTTAGTGTTAGGGTTAGGGTTAGGGTTCGGGTTAGGGTTAGGGTTAGGGTTAGGGTTAGGGGTTAGGGTTAGTGTTAGGTTTCGGGTTAGGGTTAGGGTTAGGGTTTGGGTTAGGTTTCGGTTTAGGGTTCGGGTTCTGGTTAGGGTTAGGGTTATGGTTCGGGTTAGGGTTAGGGTTCGGGTTAGGGTTAGGGTTAGGGTTAGGGTTCGGGTTAGGTTTCGGGTTAGGGTTAGGGTTAGGGTTAGGTTTAGGGTTAGGGTTCGGGTTAGGTTTAGGGTTAGGGTTAGGGTTAGGGTTCGGGTTAGGGTTAGGCTTAGTGTTCGAATTAGGGTTAGGGTTCGGGTTAGGGTTAGGGTTAGGGGTTAAGTTTAGGGTTAGGGTTCGGGTTAGGGTTAGGTTTAGGGTTCGGGTTACGGTTCGGTTTAGGGTTAGGTTTAGGGTTCGGGTTAGGGATAGGGTTAGGGTTAGGGTTCGGGTTAGGGTTCGGGTAGGGTTAGGATTCGGGTAAGGGCTTAGGGTTCGGGTTCGTGTTAGGGTTAGGGTTAGGGTTCCAGTTAGGGTTAGGGTTAGGGTTCGGGTTAGGGTTAGGGTAAGGGTTCGGGTTAGGGTTCGGCTTAGGGTTAGGGTTCGGGTTAGGGTTAAGGTTAGGGTTCGGGTTAGGGTTCGGGTTCGGGTTAGGGTTCGGGTTCGGTTTAGGGTTAGGGTTAAGTTCGCGTTAGGGTTAGGGTTAGGGTTAGGGTTAGGGTTCGGGTTAGGGTTAGGGTTAGGGTTCGGGTTAGGGTTCGGGTTAAGTTTAGGGTTAGGGTTCGGGTTAGGGTTCGGGTTAGGGTTCGGGTTAGGGTTCGGGTTCGGGTTAGGGTTCGGGTTAGGGTTAGGGTTAGGGTTAGGGTTAGGTTTAGGGTTAGGGTTCGGGTTAGGGTTAGGGTTAGTGTTAGGGGTAGGGTTCGGGTTAGGGTTAGGGTTAGTGTTCGAGTTAGGGTTAGGGTTCGGGTTAGGGTTAGGTGTTAGGGTTAGGGTTAGGGTTAGGATTAGGGTTAGTGTTCGGGTTAGGGTTAGGGTTCGGGTTAGGGTTCGGGTTAGGGTTAGGGTTAGGGTTAGGGTTAGGGTTCGGGTTCGGGTTTAGGGTTAGGGTTAGGTTTTGGGTTAGGGTTCGGGTTAGGGTTAGGGTTAGGTTTAGGGTTCGGGTTAGGGTTAGGGTTCGGGTAAGGGTTAGGTTTCGTGTTAGGGTTAGGTTTAGGGATCGGGTTAGGGTTAGGGTTAGGGTTCGGGTTAGGGTTAGGGTTCGGATTCGGGTTAGGGTTAGGGTTCGGATTCGGGTTAGGGTTAGGGTTAGGGTTCGGGTTAGGGTTCAGGTTTGGGTTAGGGTTTGGGTTAGGGTTAGGTTTAGTGTTAGGGTTCGGGTTCGGGTTAGGGTTCGGGTTCGAGTTCGGGTTAGGGTTAGGGTTCGGGTTAGGGTTATGTTCCGGTTAGGGTTAGGGTTAGGGTTCGGGTTAGGGTTAGGTTTAGGGTTAGGGTTAGGGTTAGGGTTCGGGTTAGGGTTAGGGTTAGGGTTCGGGTTAGGGTTCGGGTTAGGGTTAGGGTTAGGGTACGAGTAAGGTTTAGGGTTCGGGTTCGGGTTAGTGTTAGGTTTAGGGTAAGGGTTAGGGTTCGGGTTCGGGTTAGTGTTCGGGTTCGGGTTAGGGTTAGGGTTAGGGTTAGGGTTCGGGTTAGGGTTCGGGTTCGGGTTAGGGTTCGGGTTTGGTTTAGGGTTACGGTTAGGGTTCGGGTTAGAGTTAGGTTTAGGGTTAGGGTTAGGGTTCGGGTTA
>JAVLSZ010000046.1:2000000-2035000 GCA_032313775.1 Urocyon cinereoargenteus | reverse complement strand
GGTTCGGGTTAGGGTTCGGGTTCGGGTTAGGGTTAGGGTAAGTGTTCGGATTAGGGTTAGGGTTTGGGTTAGGGTTAGGGTTAGGTTTCGGGTTAGGGTTCGGGTTCGGGTTAGGGTTCGGGTTCGGGTTAGGGTTAGGTTTCGGGTTAGGGTTCTGGTTCGGGTTAGGGTTCGGGTTCGGGTTAGGGTTAGGGTTAGGTTTCGGATTAGGGTTAGGGTTAGGGTTAGGGTTAGGGTTCGGGTTCGGGTTAGGGTTCGGGTTCGGGTTAGGGTTAGGTTTTGGGTTAGGGTTCAGGTTCGGGTTAGGGTTCGGGTTCTGGTTAGGGTTAGGGTTAGGGTTCGGATTAGGGTTAGGGTTAGGGTTCGGGTTAAGTTTCGGGTTAGGGTTCGGGTTAGGGTTAGGTTTAGGGTTAAGTTTCGGGTTAGGTTTCGGGTTAGGTTTAGGGTTAGGGTTCGGGTTAGGGTTCGGGTTAAGGTTAGGGTTAGGGTTAGGGTTAGGGTTAGGGTTAGGGTTCGTGTTAGGGTTCGGGTTAGGTGTCAGGTTAGGGTTAGGGTTAGGGTTCGGGTTCGGGTTAGGGTTAGGGTTAGGGTTAGGGTTCGGGTTCGGGGTTAGGGTTAGGATTCTGGTTAGGGTTCGGGTTAGGGTTAGGATTCGGGTAAGGGCTTAGGGTTCGGGTTCGGGTTAGGGTTAGGGTTCGGGTTAGGGTTAGGTTTCGGGTTAGGGTTATGGGTAGGGTTCGGGTTCGGGTTCGGGTTATGGTTAGGGTTCGGGTTCGGGTTCGGGTTAGGGTTCAGGTTTGGGTTAGGGTTTGGGTTAGTGTTAGGTTTAGGTTTAGGGTTCGGGTTCAGGTTAGGGTTCGGGTTCGGGTTCGGGTTCGTGTTAGGGTTAGGGTTCGGGTTAGGGTTAGGTTCCGGTTAGGGTTAGGGTTAGGGTTCGGGTTAGGGTTAGTGTTAGGGTTAGGGTTATGGTTCGGATTAGGGTGAGGGGTAGGGTTCGGTTTAGGGTTCGGGTTCGGGTTAGGATTAGTGTTAGAGTTAGGGTTATGGTTCGGGTTAGGGTTAGGTTTAGGGTTAGGGGTTAGGGTTAGGGTTAGGTTTCGTGTTAGGTTTAGGGTTAGGGTTAGGGTTAGGGTTCGGGTTAGGGTTAGGTTTAGGGTTCGGGTGAGGGTTAGTGTTAGGGTTACGGTTAGGGTCCGGGTTAGGGTTAGGGTTCGGTGTCGGGTTAGGGTTAGGGTTAGGGTTAGGGTTCGGGTTCGGATTAGGGTTAGGGTTAAGGTTAGGGTTAGGGTTCGGATTCGGGGTTAGGGTTAGAGTTAGGGTTCGGGTTAGGGTTTGGGTTAGGTTTAGGATTCGGGTAAGGGCTTAGGGTTCTGGTTCGGGTTAGGTTTAGGGTTAGGGTTCCGGTTAGGTTTAGGGTTAGGGTTCGGGTTAGGGTTAGGGTACGGGTTAGGGTTCGGGTTAGGGTTAGGTTTAGGGATAGGGTTCGGGTTAGGGTTAGGGTTCGGGATAGGGTTAGGTTTAGGGTTAGGGTTAGGGTTTGGGTTGGGTTAGGGTTCGGGTTAGGGTTAGGGTTAGGGTTCGAGTTATGGTTAGGGTTAGGTTTCGGGTTAGGGTTCGGGTTTGGGTTCGGGTTATGGTTAGGGTTAGGAATCGGGTTAGGGTTCGGGTTAGGGTTAGGTTTCGGGTTAGGGTTAGGGTTAGGCTTCGGGTTAGGGTTAGGGTTAGGTTTAGGGTTCGGGTTAGGGTTCGGGTTAGGGTTCGGGTTAGGGTTCGGGTTAGGGTTAGGGTTCGGGTTAGGGTTAGGGTTAGGTTTTGGTGTAAGTTTCGGGTTCGGGTTAGGGTTAGTGTTAGGGTTCGGGTAAGGGTTAGGTTTAGGGTTAGTGTTAGGGTTAGGGTTAGGGTTCGGATTAGGGTTAGGGGTAGGGTTCGGTTTAGGGTTCGGGTTCGGGTTAGGGTTAGTGTTAGAGTTAGGGTTAGGGTTCGAGTTAGGGTTAGGTTTAGGGTTAGGGTTAGGGTTCGGGTTAGGGTTAGTGTTAGGGTCGGGTTAGGGTTAGGGTTAGGTTTAGGGTTCGGGTTAGGGTTCGGGTTAGGGTTAGGGCTAGGATTCGGGTTAGGGTTAGGGTTAGGGTTCGGGTTAGGGTTAGGGTTCGGGTTAGGGTTAGGTTTAGGGTTCGGGTTAGGGTTAGGGTTAGGGTTCGGTTTAGGGTTAGGGTTCGGGTTCGGGTTAGGGTTAGGGTTCGGGTTAGGGTTAGGGTTAGGGTTAGGG
Source organism: Urocyon cinereoargenteus (assembly GCA_032313775.1). Classification (NCBI taxonomy): domain Eukaryota; kingdom Metazoa; phylum Chordata; class Mammalia; order Carnivora; family Canidae; genus Urocyon; species Urocyon cinereoargenteus. The sequence continues at coordinate 2,032,734 of JAVLSZ010000046.1, read as the reverse complement.
TTAGGGTACGGGTTAGGGTTAGGGTTCAGGTTCGGGTTAGGGTTAGGGTTCGGGTTCGGGTTCGGGTTAGGGTTAGTGTTAGGGTTAGGGTTAGGGTTCGGATTAGGGTTAGGGGTAGGGTTCGGTATAGGGTTCGGGTTCGGGTTAGGGTTAGTGTTAGAGTTAGGGTTAGGGTTCGGGTTAGGGTTAGGGTTAGGGTTAGGGTTAGGGGTTAGTGTTAGGGTTAGGTTTCTGGTTAGGTTTAGGGTTAGGGATAGGGTTAGGGTTCGGGTTAGGGTTAGGTTTAGGGTTCGGGTGAGGGTTAGTGTTAGGGTTACGGTTAGGGTCCGGGTTAGGGTTAGGGTTCGGTGTCGGGTTAGGGTTAGTGTTAGGGTTAGGGTTCGGGTTCGGGTTAGGGTTAGTGTTAGGGTTAGGGTTCGGATTCGGGGTTAGGGTTAGGGTTAGGGTTCGGGTTATGGTTCGTGTTAGGTTTAGGATTCGGATAAGGGCTTAGGGTTCTGGTTCGGGTTAGGGTTAGGGTTAGGGTTCCGGTTAGGGTTAGGGTTAGGGTTCGGGTTAGGGTTAGGGTTAGGGTTAGGGTTAGGGTTCGGGTTAGGTTTAGGGTTAGGGTACGGGTTAGGGTTCGGTTTAGGTTTAGGGTTAGGGTTAGGGTTCGGGTTAGGTTTAGGGTTCGGGTTAGGGTTAGGGTTAGGGTTAGGGTTTGGGTTAGGGTTAGTGTTCGGGTTAGGGTTAGGGTTAGGTTTAGGGTTCGGGTTAGGGTTAGGGTTATGGTTTGGTTTCGTGTTCGGGGTAAGGTTAGGGTTCGGGTTCGGGTTAGGGTTCGGGTTCGTGTTCGGGTTAGGTGTTAGGGTTAGGGTTAGGGTTAGGGTTCGGGTTCGGGTTAGGGTTAGGGTTAGGGTTAGGGTTAGGGTTAGGGTTTGGGTTAGGGTTTGGGTTAGGGTTAGGGTTAGGGTTAGGGTTCGGGTTAGGGTTCGGGTTAGGGTTCGGGTTAGGGTTAGGTTTCTGGTTAGGGTTAGGGTTAGGATTCGGGTTAGGGTTCGGGTTCGGGTTAGGGTTCGGGTTCGGGTTAGGGTTAGGGTTAGGGTTCGGATTAGGGTTAGGGTTAGTGTTAGGGTTAGGGTTCGGGTTAGTGTTCGGGTTAGGTTTCGGGTTAGGGTTAGGGTTAGGGTTAGGTTTAGGGTTAGGTTTCGGGTTAGGGTTAGGGTTATGGTGAGGGTTAGGGTTCGGGTTAGGGTTAGGTTTTAGGGTTAGGGTTAGGGTTTGGGTTAGGGTTAGGGTTAGGTTTAGGGTTAGGGTTCGGGTTCGGGTTCGAGTTCGGGTTCGGGTTAGGTTTAGGGTTCGAATAAGGGTTAGGGTCCGTGTTAGGGTTCGGGTAGGTGTCGGGTTAGTGTTAGGTTTAGGATTCGGGTTCGGGTTAGGGTTAGGGTTAGGGTTAGGGTTCGGGTTCGTGGTTAGGGTTAGGGTTAGGGTTCGGGTTAGGGTTCGGGTTAGAGTTAGGATTCGGGTAAGGGCTTAGGGTTCGGGTACGGGTTAGGGTTAGGGTTCGGGTTAGGGTTAGGGTTAGGGTTAGGGTTAGCGTTCGGGTTAGGGTTAGGGTTATGGTTTGGGTTCGGGTTCGGGGTAAGGTTAGGGTTCGGGTTCGGGTTAGGGTTCGGTTTAGGGTTAGGATTCGGGTACGTGCTTAGGGTTCGGGTTCGGGTTAGGGTGAGGGTTCGGGTTAGGGTTAGGGTTCGGGTTAGGGTTATGGTTAGGGTTCGGGTTCGGGTTAGGGTTAGGGTTTGGGTTAGGGTTAGGGGTTAGTGTTCGGGTTAGGGTTAGGGTTAGGGTTCGGGTTAGTGTTACGGTTAGGGTTAGGGTTAGGGTTAGGTTTCGGGTTAGGTTTAGGGTTCGGGTTAGGGTTAGGGTTCGGGTTAGGGTTAGGGTTAGGGTTCGGGTGTGGGTTCGGGTTAGGGTTAGGGTTAGGGTTCAGGTTAGGGTTCGGTTTAGGGTTCGGGTTAGGGTTAGGTTTCGGGTACGGTTTAGGGTTAGAGTTCGGGTTTGGGTTAGGGTTAGGTTTCGTTTTAGGGTTCGGGTTCGGGTTAGGGTTAGTGTTAGGGTTCGGGTTAGGGTTAGGGTTCGGGTTAGGGTTAGGGTTAGGGTTAGGGTTCGGGTTAGGGTTCGGGTTAGTGTTAGGGTTAGGGTTAGGTTTAGGGTTAGGTTTAGGTTTAGGGTTAGTGTTCGGGTTAGGTTTAGGGTTAGGGTTAGGGTTAGGGTTCGGGTTAGGGTTACGGTTAGTGTTCGAGTTAGGGTTAGAGTTCGGGTTAGGGTTAGGGGTTAGGGTTAGGGTTAGGGTTTGGGTTAGTGTTCGGGTTAGGGTTTGGGTTAGGGTTAGGGTTAGGGTTCGCGTTAGGATTAGGGCTAGGGTTCAGGTTAGGGTTCGAGTTAGGGTTAGGGTTAGGGTTTGGGTTAGGGTTCGGGTTAGGGTTAGGTTTCTGGTTAGGGTTAGGGTTAGGATTCGGGTTAGGGTTCGGGTTCGGGTTAGGGTTCGGGTTCGGGTTAGGGTTAGGGTTAGGGTTCGGATTAGGGTTAGGGTTAGTGTTAGTGTTAGGGTTCAGGTTAGTGTTCGGGTTAGGGTTCGGGTTAGGGTTAGGGTTAGGGTTAGGTTTAGGGTTAGGTTTCGGGTTAGGGTTAGGGTTATGGTGAGGGTTAGGGTTCGGGTTAGGGTTAGGTTTTAGGGTTAGGGTTAGGGTTTGGGTTAGGGTTAGGGTTAGGTTTAGGGTTAGGGTTCGGGTTCGGGTTCGAGTTCGGGTTCTGGTTAGGTTTAGGGTTCGGATTAGTGTTAGGGTTCGTGTTAGGGTTCGGGTTAGGTGTCGGGTTAGTGTTAGGTTTAGGATTCGGGTTCGGGTTAGGTTTAGGGTTAGGGTTAGGGTTCGGGTTCGTGGTTAGGGTTAGGGTTAGGGTTCGGGTTAGGGTTCGGGTTAGAGTTAGGATTCGGGTAAGGGCTTAGGGTTCGGGTTCGGGTTAGGGTTAGGGTTCGGGTTAGGGTTAGGGTTCGGGTTAGGGTAAGGCTTCGGTTAGGGTTAGGGTTAGGTTTCGAATTAGGGTTAGGGTTAGGGTTAGGGTTAGGTTTAGGTTTCGGGTTAGGGTTGGGGTTAGGGTTAGGGTTAGGGTTAGGTTTAGGGTTAGGGTTCGGGTTATGGTTAGGGTTAGGTTTAGGGTTAGGGTTCGGGTTAGGGTTAGGGTTAGTGTTCGAGTTAGGGTGAGGGTTCGGGTTAGGGTTAGGTGTTAGGGTTAGGGTTAGGGTTAGGGTTAGGGTTAGTGTTCGGGTTAGGGTTAGGGTTAGGGTTAGGGTTCGGGTTAGGGTTAGGGTTAGGGTTAGGGTTAGGGTTAGGGTTCGGGTTAGGGTTAGTGTTATGGTTTGGGTTCGGGTTCGGGGTAAGGTTAGGGTTCGGGTTCGGGTTAGGGTTAGGTTTCGGGTTAGGGTTCGGGTTCGGGTTAGGGTTCGGGTTCGGGTTAGGGTTAGGGTAAGTGTTCGGATTAGGGTTAGGGTTTGGGTTAGGGTTAGGGTTAGGTTTCGGGTGAGGGTTCGGGTTCGGGTTAGGGTTCGGGTTCGGGTTAGGGTTAGGTTTCGGGTTAGGGTTCTGGTTCGGGTTAGGGTTCGGGTTCGGGTTAGGGTTAGGGTTAGGTTTCGGATTAGGGTTAGGGTTAGGGTTAGGGTTAGGGTTCGGGTTCGGGTTAGGGTTCGGGTTCGGGTTAGGGTTAGGTTTTGGGTTAGGGTTCAGGTTCGGGTTAGGGTTCGGGTTCTGTTAGGGTTAGGGTTAGGGTTCGGGTTAGGGTTAGGGTTAGGGTTAGGGTTAGGGTTAGGGTTCGGGTTAGGGTTAGTGTTATGGTTTGGGTTCGGGTTCGGGTTAGGGTTCGGGTTAGGGTTAGGTTTAGGGTTAGGTTTCGGGTTAGGTTTCGGGTTAGGTTTAGGGTTAGGGTTCGGGTTAGGGTTCGGGTTAAGGTTCGGGTTAGGGTTAGGGTTAGGGTTAGGGTTAGGGTTAGGGTTCGTGTTAGGGTTCGGGTTAGGTGTCAGGTTAGGGTTAGGGTTAGGGTTCGGGTTCGGGTTAGGGTTAGGGTTAGGGTTAGGGTTCGGGTTCGGGGTTAGGGTTAGGATTCTGGTTAGGGTTCGGGTTAGGGTTAGGATTTGGGTAAGGGCTTAGGGTTCGGGTTCGGGTTAGGGTTAGGGTTCGGGTTAGGGTTAGGTTTCGGGTTAGGGTTATGGGTAGGGTTCGGGTTCGGGTTCGGGTTATGGTTAGGGTTCGGGTTCGGGTTCGGGTTAGGGTTCAGGTTTGGGTTAGGGTTTGGGTTAGGGTTAGGTTTAGGTTTAGGGTTCGGGTTCAGGTTAGGGTTCGGGTTCGGGTTCGGGTTCGTGTTAGGGTTAGGGTTCGGGTTAGGGTTAGGTTCCGGTTAGGGTTAGGGTTAGGGTTCGTGTTAGGTTTAGGGTTAGGGTTAGGGTTAGGGTTCGGGTTAGGGTTAGGTTTAGGGTTCGGGTGAGGGTTAGTTTTAGGGTTACGGTTAGGGTCCGGGTTAGGGTTAGGGTTCGGTGTCGGGTTAGGGTTAGGGTTAGGGTTAGGGTTCGGGTTCGGATTAGGGTTAGGGTTAAGGTTAGGGTTAGGGTTCGGATTCGGGGTTAGGGTTAGAGTTAGGGTTCGGGTTAGGGTTCGGGTTAGGTTTAGGATTCGGGTAAGGGCTTAGGGTTCTGGTTCGGGTTAGGTTTAGGGTTAGGGTTCCGGTTAGGTTTAGGGTTAGGGTTCGGGTTAGGGTTAGGGTACGGGTTAGGGTTCGGGTTAGGGTTAGGTTTAGGGAATGGGTTCGGGTTAGGGTTAGGGTTCGGGATAGGGTTAGGTTTAGGGTTAGGGTTAGGGTTTGGGTTGGGTTAGGGTTCGGGTTAGGGTTAGGGTTAGGGTTCGAGTTATGGTTAGGGTTAGGTTTCGGGTTAGGGTTCGGGTTTGGGTTCGGGTTATGGTTAGGGTTAGGAATCGGGTTAGGGTTCGGGTTAGGGTTAGGTTTCGGGTTAGGGTTAGGGTTAGGCTTCGGGTTAGGGTTAGGGTTAGGTTTAGGGTTCGGGTTAGGGTTCGGGTTAGGGTTAGGGTTCGGGTTAGCGTTAGGGTTAGGTTTTGGTGTAAGTTTCGGGTTCGGGTTAGGGTTAGTGTTAGGGTTCGGGTAAGGGTTAGGGTTAGGGTTAGTGTTAGGGTTAGGGTTAGGGTTCGGATTAGGGTTAGGGGTAGGGTTCGGTTTAGGGTTCGGGTTCGGGTTAGGGTTAGTGTTAGAGTTAGGGTTAGGGTTCGAGTTAGGGTTAGGTTTAGGGTTAGGGTTAGGTTTCGGGTTAGGGTTAGTGTTAGGGTCGGGTTAGGGTTAGGGTTAGGTTTAGGGTTCGGGTTAGGGTTCGGGTTAGGGTTAGGGCTAGGATTCGGGTTAGGGTTAGGGTTAGGGTTCGGGTTAGGGTTAGGGTTCGGGTTAGGGTTAGGTTTAGGGTTCGGGTTAGGGTTAGGGTTAGGGTTCGGTTTAGGGTTAGGGTTCGGGTTCGGGTTAGGGTTAGGGTTCGGGTTAGGGTTAGGGTTAGGGTTAGGGTTAGGGTACGGGTTAGGGTTAGGGTTCAGGTTCGGGTTAGGGTTAGGGTTCGGGTTCGGGTTCGGGTTAGGGTTAGTGTTAGGGTTAGGGTTAGGGTTCGGATTAGGGTTAGGGGTAGGGTTCGGTATAGGGTTCGGGTTCGGGTTAGGGTTAGTGTTAGAGTTAGGGTTAGGGTTCGGGTTCGGGTTAGGGTTAGGGTTAGGGTTAGGGGTTAGTGTTAGGGTTAGGTTTCTGGTTAGGTTTAGGGTTAGGGTTAGGGTTAGGGTTCGGGTTAGGGTTAGGTTTAGGGTTCGGGTGAGGGTTAGTGTTAGGGTTACGGTTAGGGTCCGGGTTAGGGTTAGGGTTCGGTGTCGGGTTAGGGTTAGTGTTAGGGTTAGGGTTCGGGTTCGGGTTAGGGTTAGGGTTAGGGTTAGGGTTCGGATTCGGGGTTAGGGTTAGGGTTAGGGTTCGGGTTATGGTTCGGGTTAGGTTTAGGATTCGGATAAGGGCTTAGGGTTCTGGTTCGGGTTAGGGTTAGGGTTAGGGTTCCGGTTAGGGTTAGGGTTAGGGTTCAGGTTAGGGTTAGGGTTAGGGTAAGGGTTAGGGTTCGGGTTAGGTTTAGGGTTAGGGTACGGGTTAGGGTTCGGTTTAGGTTTAGGGTTAGGGTTAGGGTTCGGGTTAGGGTTAGGGTTCGGGTTATGGTTAGGGTTAGGGTTAGGGTTTGGGTTAGGGTTAGTGTTCGGGTTAGGTTTAGGGTTAGGGTTCGTGTTAGGGTTAGGGTTAGGGTTCGTGTTAGGGTTAGGGTTAGGGTTCGGGTTAGGTTTAGGGTTAGGGTTAGGGTTCGGGTTAGGGTTAGGGTTAGTGTTCGAGTTAGGGTTAGGGTTCGTGTTAGGGTTAGGGGTTAGGGTTAGGGTTAGGGTTAGGGTTAGTGTTCGGGTTAGGGTTAGGGTTAGGGTTAGGGTTCGGGTTAGGGTTAGGGTTATGGTTTGGTTTCGTGTTCGGGGTAAGGTTAGGGTTCGGGTTCGGGTTAGGGTTCGGGTTCGTGTTCGGGTTAGGTGTTAGGGTTAGGGTTAGGGTTAGGGTTCGGGTTAGGGTTAGGGTTAGGGTTAGGGTTAGGGTTAGGGTTTGGGTTAGGGTTTGGGTTAGGGTTAGGGTTAGGGTTCGGGTTAGGATTAGGGCTAGGTTTCGGGTTAGGGTTCGAGTTAGGGTTAGGGTTAGGGTTCGGGTTAGGGTTCCGGTTAGGGTTCGGGTTAGGGTTCGGTTTAGGGTAAGGGTTCGGGTTCGGGTTAGGGTTAGGGTTAGGTTTCGGTTTAGGGTTCGGGTTCGGGTTAGGGTTCGTGTTCTGTTAGGGTTAGGGTTAGGGTTCGGATTAGGGTTAGGGTTAGGGTTAGGGTTAGGGTTCGGGTTAGGTTTCGGGTTAGGGTTCGGGTTAGGGTTAGGGTTAGGATTAGGTTTAGGTTTAGGGTTCGGGTTAGGGTTAGGGTTAGGGTTAAGGTTAGGGTTTGGGTTAGGGTTAGGTTTTAGGGTTAGGGTTAGGGATAGGGTTAGAGTTAGGGTTAGGGGTTAGTTTTAGGGTTACGGTTACGGTTAGTGTTAGGGTTCGGGTTAGGGTTAGGGTTCGGGTTAGGGTTAGGGTTAAGGTTAGGGTTAGGGTTAGGGTTCGTGTTAGGGTTCGGGTTAGGTGTCAGGTTAGGGTTAGGGTTAGGGTTCGGGTTCGGGTTAGGGTTATGATTAGGGTTAGGGTTCGAGTTAGGGTTAGGGTTCGGGTTAGGGTTAGGGTTAGGGTTAGGTTTAGGTTTAGGGTTCGGGTTCAGGTTAGGGTTCGGGTTCGGGTTCGTGTTAGGGTTAGGGTTCGGGTTAGGGTTAGGTTCCGGTTCGGGTTAGGGTTAGGGTTCGGGTTAGGGTTAGGGTTAGGGTTAGGGTTTGGGTTAGGGTTAGGGTTCGGGTTAGGGTTAGGGTTAGGGTTCGGTTTAGGGTTCGGCTTAGGGTTAGGATTATGGTACGGGTTAGGGTTAGGGTTCGGGTTCGGGTTAGGGTTAGGGTTCGGGTTCGGGTTCGGGTTAGGGTTAGTGTTAGGGTTAGGGTTATGGTTCGGATTAGGGTGAGGTGTAGGGTTCGGTTTAGGGCTCGGGTTCGGGTTAGGATTAGTGTTAGAGTTAGGGTTATGGTTCGGGTTAGGGTTAGGTTTAGGGTTAGGGGTTAGTGTTAGGGTTAGGTTTCGGGTTAGGTTTAGGGTTAGGGTTAGGGTTAGGGTTCGGGTTAGGGTTAGGTTTAGGGTTCGGGTGAGGGTTAGTGTTAGAGTTACTGTTAGGGTCCGGGTTAGGGTTAGGGTTCGGTGTCGGGTTAGGTTTAGGGTTAGGGTTAGGGTTCGGGTTCGGATTAGGGTTAGGGTTAAGGTTAGGGTTAGGGTTCGGATTCGGGGTTAGGGTTAGAGTTAGGGTTCGGGTTAGGGTTCGGGTTAGGTTTAGGATTCGGGTAAGGGCTTAGGGTTCTGGTTCGGGTTAGGTTTAGGGTTAGGGTTCCGGTTAGGTTTAGGGTTAGGGTTCGGGTTAGGGTTAGGGTTAGGGTACGGGTTAGGGTTCGGGTTAGGGTTAGGTTTAGGGATAGGGTTCGGGTTTGGGTTAGGGTTCGGGTTAGGGTTAGGTTTAGGGTTAGGGTTCGGGTTAGGGTTCGGTTTAGGGTAAGGGTTCGGGTTCGGGTTAGGGTTAGGGTTAGGTTTCGGGTTAGGGTTCGGGTTCGGGTTAGGGTTCGTGTTCTGTTAGGTTTCGGGTTAGGGTTCGGATTAGGGTTAGGGTTAGGGTTAGGGTTAGGGTTTGGGTTAGGGTTCGGGTTAGGGTTCGGGTTAGGGTTAGGGTTAGGATTAGGTTTAGGTTTAGGGTTCGGGTTAGGGTTAGGGTTAGGGTTAAGGTTAGGGTTTGGGTTAGGGTTAGGTTTTAGGGTTAGGGTTAGGGATAGGGTTAGAGTTAGGGTTAGGGGTTAGTTTTAGGGTACGGTTACGGTTAGTGTTAGGGTTCGGGTTAAGGTTCGGGTTAGGGTTAGGGTTAGGGTTAGGGTTAGGGTTAGGGTTCGTGTTAGGGTTAGGGTTCGTGTTAGGGTTCGTGTTAGGTGTCAGGTTAGGATTAGGTTTAGGGTTAGGGTTCGGGTTCGGGTTAGGGTTAGGATTAGGGTTAGGGTTCGGGTTCGGGGTTAGGGTTAGGATTCTGGTTAGGGTTCGGGTTAGGGTTAGGATTCAGATAAGGGCTTAGGGTTCGGGTTCGGGTTAGGGTTAGGGTTCGGGTTAGGGTTAGGGTTCGGGTTAGGGTTATGGGTAGGGATCGGGTTCGGGTTCGGGTTATGGTTAGGGATCGGGTTCGGGTTCGGGTTAGGTTTCAGGTTTGGGTTAGGGTTTGGGTTAGGGTTAGGTTTAGGTTTAGGGTTCGGTTTCAGGTTAGGGTTCGGGTTCGGGTTCGTGTTAGGGTTAGGGTTCGGGTTAGGGTTAGGTTCCGGTTAGGGTTAGGGTTAGGGTTCGGGTTAGGGTTAGGGTTAGGGTTTGGGTTAGGTTTAGGGTTCGGGTTAGGGTTAGGGTTAGGGTTCGGGTTAGGGTTCGGCTTAGTGTTAGGGTTAGGGTACGGGTTAGGGTTAGGGTTCGGGTTCGGGTTAGGGTTAGGGTTCGGGTTCGGGTTCGGGTTAGGGTTAGTGTTAGGGTTAGGGTTATGGTTCGGATTAGGGTGAGGGGTAGGGTTCGGTTTAGGGTTCGGGTTCGGGTTAGGATTAGTGTTAGAGTTAGGGTTATGGTTCGGGTTAGGGTTAGGTTTAGGGTTAGGGGTTAGGGTTAGGGTTAGGTTTCGGGTTAGGTTTAGGGTTAGGGTTAGGTTTAGGGTTCGGGTTAGGGTTAGGTTTAGGGTTCGGGTGAGGGTTAGTGTTAGGGTTACGGTTAGGGTCTGGGTTAGGGTTAGGGTTCGGTGTCGGGTTAGGGTTAGGGTTAGGGTTAGGGTTCGGGTTCGGATTAGGGTTAGGGTTAAGGTTAGGGTTAGGGTTCGGATTCGGGGTTAGGGTTAGATTTAGGGTTCGGGTTAGGGTTCGGGTTAGGTTTAGGATTCGGGTAAGGACTTAGGGTTCTGGTTCGGGTTAGGTTTAGGGTTAGGGTTCCGGTTAGGTTTAGGGTTAGGGTTCGGGTTAGGGTTAGGGTTAGGGTACGGGTTAGGGTTCGGGTTAGGGTTAGGTTTAGGGATAGGGTTCGGGTTTGGGTTAGGGTTCGGGTTAGGGTTAGGTTTAGGGTTAGGGTTCGGGTTAGGGTTCGGTTTAGGGTAAGGGTTCGGTTTAGGGTTAGGGTTAGGGTTAGGTTTCGGGTTAGGGTTCGGGTTCGGGTTAGGGTTCGTGTTCTGTTAGGGTTAGGGTTAGGGTTCAGATTAGGGTTAGGGTTAGGGTTAGGGTTAGGGTTAGGGTTCGGGTTAGGGTTCGGGTTAGGGTTCGGGTTAGGGTTAGGGTTAGGATTAGGTTTAGGTTTAGGGTTCGGGTTAGGGTTAGGGTTAGGGTTAAGGTTAGGGTTTGGGTTAGGGTTAGGTTTTAGGGTTAGGGTTAGGGATAGGGTTAGAGTTAGGGTTAGGGGTTAGTTTTAGGGTTACGGTTACGGTTAGTGTTAGGGTTCGGGTTAGGGTTAGGGTTCGGGTTAGGGTTAGGGTTAGGGTTAGGGTTAGGGTTCGTGTTTGGGTTCGGGTTAGGTGTCAGGTTAGGGTTAGGGTTAGGGTTCGGGTTCGGGTTAGGGTTAGGATTAGGTTTAGGGTTCGGGTTCGGGTAAGGGTTAGGATTCTGGTTAGGGTTCGGTTTAGGGTTAGGATTCCGGTATGGGCTTAGGGTTCGGGTTCGGGTTAGGGTTAGGGTTCGGGTTCGGGTTAGGGTTCGGGTTAGGGTTATGGGTAGGGATCGGGTTTGGGTTCGGGTTATGGTTAGGGTTCGGGTTCGGGTTCGGGTTAGGGTTCAGGTTTGGGTTAGGGTTTGGGTTAGGGTTAGGTTTAGGTTTAGGGTTCGGGTTCAGGTTAGGGTTCGGTTTCGGGTTCGTGTTAGGGTTAGGGTTCGGGTTAGGGTTAGGTTCCGGTTAGGGTTAGGGTTAGGGTTCGGGTTAGGGTTAGGGTTAGGGTTTGGGTTAGGGTTAGGGTTCGGGTTAGGGTTAGGGTTAGGGTTCGGGTTAGGGTTCGGCTTAGTGTTAGGGTTAGGGTACGGGTTAGGGTTAGGGTTCGGGTTCGGGTTAGGGTTAGGGTTCGGGTTCGGGTTCGGGTTAGGGTTAGTGTTAGGGTTAGGGTTATGGTTCGGATTAGGGTGAGGGTTAGGGTTCGGTTTAGGGTTAGGGTTCGGGTTAGGATTAGTGTTAGAGTTAGGGTTAGGGTTCGTGTTAGGGTTCGGTTTAGGTGTCAGGTTAGGGTTAGGGTTAGGGTTCGGGTTCGGGTTAGGGTTAGGATTAGGGTTAGGGTTCGGGTTCGGGTTTAGGCTTAGGATTCTGGTTAGGGTTCGGGTTAGGGTTAGGATTCGGGTAAGGGCTTAGGGTTCGGGTTCGGGTTAGGGTTAGGGTTCGGGTTAGGGTTAGGGTTCGGGTTAGGGTTATGGGTAGGGATCGGGTTCGGGTTCGGGTTATGGTTAGGGTTCGGGTTCGGGTTCGGGTTAGGGTTCAGGTTTGGGTTAGGGTTTGGGTTAGGGTTAGGTTTAGGTTTAGAGTTCGGGTTCAGGTTAGGGTTCGGGTTCGGGTTCGTGTTAGGGTTAGGGTTCGGGTTAGGGTTAGGTTCCGGTTAGGGTTAGGGTTAGGGTTCGGGTTAGGGTTAGGGTTAGGGTTTGGGTTAGGGTTAGGGTTCGGGTTAGGGTTAGGGTTAGGGTTCGGGTTAGGGTTCGGGTTAGGGTTCGGCTTAGTGTTAGGGTTAGGGTACGGGTTAGGGTTAGGGTTCGGGTTCGGGTTAGGGTTAGGGTTCGGGTTCGGGTTCGGGTTAGGGTTAGTGTTAGGGTTAGGGTTATGGTTCGGATTAGGGTGAGGGGTAGGTTTCGGTTTAGGGTTCGGGTTCGGGTTAGGATTAGTGTTAGAGTTAGGGTTATGGTTCGGGTTAGGGTTAGGTTTAGGGTTAGGGGTTAGGGTTAGGGTTAGGTTTCGGGTTAGGTTTAGGATTAGGGTTAGGGTTAGGGTTCGGGTTAGGGTTAGGTTTAGGGTTCGGGTGAGGGTTAGTGTTAGGGTTACGGTTAGGGTCCGGGTTAGGGTTAGGGTTCGGTGTCGGGTTAGGGTTAGGGTTAGGGATCGGGTTCGATTAGGGTTAGGGTTAAGGTTAGGTTTAGGGTTCGGATTTGGGGTTAGGGTTAGAGTTAGGGTTCGGGTTAGGGTTCGGGTTAGGTTTAGGATTCGGGTAAGGGCTTAGGGTTCTGGTTCGGGTTAGGTTTAGGGTTAGGGTTCCGGTTAGGTTTAGGTTTAGGGTTCGGGTTAGGGTTAGGGTTAGGGTACGGGTTAGGGTTCGGGTTAGGGTTAGGTTTAGGGATAGGGTTCGGGTTTGGGTTAGGGTTCGGGTTAGGGTTAGGTTTAGGTTTAGGGTTAGGGTTAGGGTTTGGGTTGGGTTAGGGTTCGGGTTAGGGTTAGGGTTAGGGTTCGAGTTATGGTTAGGGTTAGGTTTCGGGTTAGGGTTCGGGTTTGGGTTCGGGTTAGGGTTAGGTTTAGGAATCAGGTTCGGGTTCGGGTTAGGGTTAGGTTTCGGGTTAGGGTTAGGGTTAGGGTTCGGGTTAGGGTTCGGGTTCGGGTTAGGGTTCGGGTTCGGTTTAGGTTTAGGGTTAGGGTTCGGGTTAGGGTTAGGGTTAGGGTTAGGGTTCGGGTTCGGGTTAGGGTTCGTGTTCTGTTAGGGTTAGGGTTAGGGTTCGGATTAGGGTTAGGGTTAGGGTTAGGGTTAGGGTTAGGGTTCGGGTTAGGGTTCGGGTTAGGGTTCGGGTTAGGGTTAGGGTTAGGATTAGGTTTAGGTTTAGGGTTCGGGTTAGGGTTAGGGTTAGGGTTAAGGTTAGGGTTTGGGTTAGGGTTAGGTTTTAGGGTTAGGGTTAGGGATAGGGTTAGAGTTAGGGTTAGGGGTTAGTTTTAGGGTTACGGTTACGGTTAGTGTTAGGGTTCGGGTTAGGGTTAGGGTTAGGATTAGGTTTAGGTTTAGGGTTCGGGTTAGGGTTCGGGTTAGGGTTAGAGTTAGGGTACGGGTTAGGGTTAGGGTTCGGGTTCGGTTTAGGGTTAGATTTAGGGTTAGGGTTCGGGTAAGGGTTCGGGTTAGGGTTAGGGTTCGGGTTAGGGTTAGGGTTAGGATTCGGGTTATGGTTAGGGCTCGGGTTAGGGTTAGGGTTAGGATTCGGGTTAGGGTTCGTGTTCGGGTTAGGGTTCGGGTTCGGGTTAGGGTTAGGGTTAGGGTTCGGATTAGGGTTAGGGTTAGGGTTAGGGTTAGAGTTAGGGTTCGGGTTAGGGTTCGGGTTAGGGTTTGGTGTAGGGTTAGGGTTAGGTTTAGGGTTAGGGTTCGGGTTAGGTTTAGGGTTAGGTTAGGATTTGGGTTAGGGTTAGGTTTTAGGGTAAGGGTTAGGGTTAGGGTTAGGTTTAGGGTTAGGGTTCGGGTTAGTGTTAGGGTTAGGGTTCGGGTTAGGGTTAGGGTTCGCGTGAGTGTTAGGGTTAGGTTTAGGGTTAGGGTTAGGATTCGGGTTAGTGTTAGGGTTAGGGTTAGGTTTAGGGTTCGGTTAGGGTTAGGGTTAGGGTTCGATTTAGGGTTAGGTTTAGGGTTAGGGTTAGGGTTCGGGTTAGGTTTAGTGTTAGGGTCGGGTTAGGGTTAGGGTTAGGTTTAGGGTTCGGGTTAGGGTTCGGGTTAGGGTTAGGGTTAGGATTCGGGTTAGGGTTAGGGTTAGGGTTCGGGTTAGGGTTAGGGTTCGTGTTAGGGTTAGGTTTAGGGTTCGGGTTAGGGTTAGGGTTAGGGTTCGAGTTAGGGTTAGGGTTCGGTTTCGGGTTAGGGTTAGGGTTCGGGTTAGGGTTAGGGTTAGTGTTAGGGTTAGGGTTAGGGTTCGGATTAGGGTTAGGGGTAGGGTTCGGTTTAGGGTTCGGGTTCGGGTTAGGGTTAGTGTTAGAGTTAGGGTTAGGGTTCGGGTTAGGTTTAGGGTTAGGGTTAGGGTTAGGGGTTAGTGTTAGGGTTAGGTTTCTGGTTAGGTTTAGGGTTAGGGTTAGGGTTAGGGTTCGGGTTAGGGTTAGGTTTAGGGTTCGGGTGAGGGTTAGTGTTAGGGTTACGGTTAGGGTCCGGGTTAGGGTTAGGGTTCGGTGTCGGGTTAGGATTAGGGTTAGGGTTAGGGTTCGGGTTCGGGTAAGGGTTAAGTTTAGGGTTAGGGTTCGGGTTCGGGTTAGGGTTAGGGTTCGGGTTAGGGTTAGGGTTCGGGTTAGGGTTATGGGTAGGGATCGGGTTCGGGTTCGGGTTATGGTTAGGGTTCGGGTTCGGGTTCGGGTTAGGGTTCAGTTTTGGGTTAGGGTTTGGGTTAGGGTTAGGTTTAGGTTTAGGGTTCGGGTTCAGGTTAGGGTTCGGGTTCGGGTTCGTGTTAGGGTTAGGGTTCGGGTTAGGGTTAGGTTCCGGTTAGGGTTAGGGTTAGGGTTCGGGTTAGGGTTAGGGTTAGGGTTTGGGTTAGGGTTAGGGTTAGGGTTAGGGTTAGTGTTCGGGTTAGGGTTAGGGTTAGGGTTAGGGTTCGGGTTAGGGTTAGGGTTCGGGTTAGGGTTAGGGTTAGGGTTAGGGTTAGGGTTCGGGTTAGGTTTAGGTTTAGGGTTAGGGTTCGGGTTAGGTTTAGGCTTAGGGTTAGGGTTAGGGTTCGGGTTAGGGTTAGGGTTAGTGTTCGAGTTAGGGTTAGGGTTCGGTTTAGGGTTAGGGGTTAGGGTTAGGGTTAGGGTTAGGGTTAGGGTTAGTGTTCGGGTTAGGGTTAGGGTTAGGGTTAGGGTTCGGGTTAGGGTTAGTGTTCGGGATAGGGTTAGGGTTAGGGTTAGGGTTAGGGTTCGGGTTAGGGTTTGTGTTAGGGTTAGGGTTAGGGTTAGGGTTCGGGTTAGGATTAGAGCTACGTTTCGGGTTAGGGTTCGAGTTAGGGTTAGGGTAGGGTTCGGGTTAGGGTTCCGGTTAGGGTTCGGTTTAGGGTTAGGGTTAGGTTTATGGTTCGGGTTAGGGTTCAGGTTAGGGTTAGGGTTAGGATTCGGGTTAGGGTTAGGGTTACGGTTCGGGTTAGGTTTAGGGTTCGGGTTAGGGTTAGGTTTAGGTTTCGGGTTAGGGTTAGGGTTAGGGTTCGGGTTAGGGTTAGGGTTCGGTTTCGGGTAGGGTTCAAGTTTGGGTTAGGGTTTGGGGTAGGGTTAGGTTTAGTGTTAGGGTTCGGGTTCGGGTTATGGTTCGGGTTCGGGTTCGTGTTAGGGATAGGGTTCGGGTTAGGGTTAGGTTCCGGTTAGGGTTAGGGTTAGGGTTCGGGTTAGGGTTAGGGTTAGGGTTTGGGTTAGGGTTAGGGTTCGGGTTAGGGTTAGGGTTAGGGTTCGGGTTAGGGTTCAGGTTAGGGTTAGAGTTAGGGTACGGGTTAGGGTTAGGGTTCGGGTTCGGTTTAGGGTTAGATTTAGGGTTAGGGTTCGGGTTAGGGTTCGGGTTAGGGTTAGGGTTCGGGTTAGGGTTAGGGTTAGGATTCGGGTTATGGTTAGGGCTCGGGTTAGGGTTAGGGTTAGGATTCGGGTTAGGGTTCGGGTTCGGGTTAGGGTTCGGGTTCGGGTTAGGGTTAGGGTTAGGGTTCGGATTAGGGTTAGGGTTAGGGTTAGGGTTAGAGTTAGGGTTCGGGTTAGGGTTCGGGTTAGGGTTCGGTGTAGGGTTAGGGTTAGGTTTAGGGTTAGGGTTCGGGTTAGGTTTAGGGTTAGGTTAGGATTTGGGTTAGGGTTAGGTTTTAGGGTAAGGGTTAGGGTTAGGGTTAGGGTTAGGTTTAGGGTTAGGGTTCGGGTTAGGGTTAGGGTTAGGGTTAGGGTTCGGGTTAGGGTTAGGGTTCGCGTTAGTGTTAGGGTTAGGTTTAGGGTTAGGGTTAGGATTCGGGTTAGTGTTAGGGTTAGGGTTAGGTTTAGGGTTCGGTTAGGGTTAGGGTTAGGGTTCGAGTTAGGGTTAGGTTTAGGGTTAGGGTTAGGGTTCGGGTTAGGGTTAGTGTTAGGGTCGGGTTAGGGTTAGGGTTAGGTTTAGGGTTCGGGTTAGGGTTCGGGTTAGGGTTAGGGTTAGGATTCGGGTTAGGGTTAGGGTTAGGGTTCGGGTTAGGGTTAGGGTTCGTGTTAGGGTTAGGTTTAGGGTTCGGGTTAGGGTTAGGGTTAGGGTTCGGTTTAGGGTTAGGGTTCGGGTTCGGGTTAGGGTTAGGGTTCGGGTTAGGGTTAGGGTTAGGGTTAGGGTTAGGGTACGGGTTAGGGTAAGGGTTCAGGTTCGGGTTAGGTTTAGGGTTCGGGTTCGGGTTCGGGTTAGGGTTAGTGTTAGGGTTAGGGTTAGGGTTCGGATTAGGGTTAGGGGTAGGGTTCGGTTTAGGGTTCGGGTTCGTGTTAGGGTTAGTGTTAGAGTTAGGGTTAGGGTTCGGGTTAGGGTTAGGGTTAGGGTTAGGGTTAGGGGTTAGTGTTAGGGTTAGGTTTCTGGTTAGGTTTAGGGTTAGGGTTAGGGTTAGGGTTCGGGTTAGGGTTAGGTTTAGGGTTCGGGTGAGGGTTAGTGTTAGGGTTACGGTTAGGGTCCGGGTTAGGGTTAGGGTTCGGTGTCGGGTTAGGCTTAGGGTTAGGGTTAGGGTTCGGGTTCGGGTTAGGGTTAGGGTTAGGGTTAAGGTTAGGGTTTGGGTTAGGGTTAGGTTTTAGGGTTAGGGTTAGGGATAGGGTTAGAGTTAGGGTTAGGGGTTAGTTTTAGGGTTACGGTTACGGTTAGTGTTAGGGTTCGGGTTAGGGTTAGGGTTCGGGTTAGGGTTAGGGTTAGGGTTAGGGTTAGGGTTCGTGTTAGGGTTCGGGTTAGGTGTCAGGTTAGGGTTAGGGTTAGGGTTCGGGTTCGGGTTAGGGTTAGGATTAGGGTTAGGGTTCGGGTTCGGGGTTAGGGTTAGGATTCTGGTTAGGGTTCGGGTTAGGGTTAGGATTCGGGTAAGGGCTTAGGGTTCGGGTTCGGGTTAGGGTTAGGGTACGGGTTAGGGTTAGGGTTCGGGTTAGGGTTATGGGTAGGGATCGGGTTCGGGTTCGGGTTATGGTTAGGGTTCGGGTTCGGGTTCGGGTTAGAGTTCAGGTTTGGGTTAGGGTTTGGGTTAGGGTTAGGTTTAGGTTTAGGGTTCGGGTTCAGGTTAGGGTTCGGGTTCGGGTTCGTGTTAGGGTTAGGGTTCGGGTTAGGGTTAGGTTCCGGTTAGGGTTAGGGTTAGGGTTCGGGTTAGGGTTAGGGTTAGGGTTTGGGTTAGGGTTAGGGTTCGGGTTAGGGTTAGGGTTAGGGTTCGGTTTAGGGTTCGGCTTAGGTTTAGGGTTAGGGTACGGGTTAGGGTTAGGGTTCGGGTTCGGGTTAGGGTTAGGGTTCGGGTTCGGGTTCGGGTTAGGGTTAGTGTTAGGGTTAGGTTTATGGTTCGGATTAGGTTGAGGGGTAGGGTTCGGTTTAGGGTTCGGTTCGGGTTAGGATTAGTGTTAGAGTTAGGGTTATGGTTCGGGTTAGGGTTAGGGGTTAGGGTTAGGGTTAGGGTTAGGGTTAGTGTTCGGGTTAGGGTTAGGGTTAGGGTTAGGGTTCGGGTTAGGGTTAGGTTTATGGTTTGGGTTCGTGTTCGGGGTAAGGTTAGGGTTCGGGTTCGGGATAGGGTTCGGGTTCGTGTTCGGGTTAGGTGTTAGGGTTAGGGTTAGGGTTAGTGTTCGGGATAGGGTTAGGGTTAGGGTTAGGGTTAGGGTTCGGGTTAGGGTTTGTGTTAGGGTTAGGGTTAGGGTTCGGGTTAGGATTAGAGCTAGGTTTCGGGTTAGGGTTCGAGTTAGGGTTAGGGTAGGGTTCGGGTTAGGGTTCCGGATAGGGTTCGGTTTAGGGTTAGGGTTAGGTTTATGGTTCGGGTTAGGGTTCGGTTTAGGGTTAGGGTTAGGATTCGGGTTAGGGTTAGGGTTAGGGTTCGGGGTAGGGTTAGCGTTCGGGTTAGGGTTAGGTTTAGGGTTCGGGTTAGGGTTAGGGTTAGGGTTCGGGTTAGGGTTAGGGTTCGGGTTCGGGTAGGGTTCAAGTTTGGGTTAGGGTTTGGGTTAGGGTTAGGTTTAGTGTTAGGGTTCGGGTTCGGGTTATGGTTCGGGTTCGGGTTCGTGTTAGGGATAGGGTTCGGGTTAGGGTTAGGTTCCGGTTAGGGTTAGGGTTAGGGTTCGGGTTAGGGTTAGGGTTAGGGTTTGGGTTAGGGTTAGGGTTCGGGTTAGGGTTAGGGTTAGGGTTCGGGTTAGGGTTCGGGTTAGGGTTAGAGTTAGGGTACGGGTTAGGGTTAGGGTTCGGGTTCGGTTTAGGGTTAGATTTAGGGTTAGGGTTCGGGTAAGGATTCGGGTTAGGGTTAGGGTTCGGGTTAGGGTTAGGGTTAGGATTCGGGTTATGGTTAGGGCTCGGGTTAGGGTTAGGGTTAGGATTCGGGTTAGGGTTCGGGTTCGGGTTAGGGTTCGGGTTCGGGTTAGGGTTAGGGTTAGGGTTCGGATTAGGGTTAGGGTTAGGGTTAGGGTTAGAGTTAGGGTTCGGGTTAGGGTTCGGGTTAGGGTTCGGTGTAGGGTTAGGGTTAGGTTTAGGGTTAGGGTTCGGGTTAGGTTTAGGGTTAGGTTAGGATTTGGGTTAGGGTTAGGTTTTAGGGTAAGGGTTAGGGTTAGGGTTAGGGTTAGGTTTAGGGTTATGGTTCGGGTTAGGGTTAGGGTTAGGGTTAGGTTCGGGTTAGGGTTAGGGTTCGCGTGAGTGTTAGGGTTAGGTTTAGGGTTAGGGTTAGGATTCGGGTTAGTGTTAGGGTTAGGGTTAGGTTTAGGGTTCGGTTAGGGTTAGGGTTAGGGTTCGATTTAGGGTTAGGTTTAGGGTTAGGGTTAGGGTTCGGGTTAGGGTTAGTGTTAGGGTCGTGTTAGGGTTAGGGTTAGGTTTAGGGTTCGGGTTAGGGTTCGGGTTAGGGTTAGGGTTAGGATTCGGGTTAGGGTTAGGGTTAGGTTTCGGGTTAGGGTTAGGGTTCGTGTTAGGGTTAGGTTTAGGGTTCGGGTTAGGGTTAGGGTTAGGGTTCGGGTTAGGGTTAAGGTTCGGGTTCGGGTTAGGGTTAGGGTTCGGGTTAGGGTTAGGGTTAGTGTTAGGGTTAGGGTTAGGGTTCGGATTAGGGTTAGGGGTAGGGTTCGGTTTAGGTTTCGGGTTCGGGTTAGGGTTAGTGTTAGAGTTAGGGTTAGGGTTCGGGTTAGGGTTAGGGTTAGGGTTAGGGTTAGGGGTTAGTGTTAGGGTTAGGTTTCTGGTTAGGTTTAGGGTTAGGGTTAGGGTTAGGGTTCGGGTTAGGGTTAGGTTTAGGGTTCGGGTGAGGGTTAGTGTTAGGGTTACGGTTAGGGTCCGGGTTAGGGTTAGGGTTCGGTGTCGGGTTAGGATTAGGGTTAGGGTTAGGGTTCGGGTTCGGGTAAGGGTTAAGTTTAGGGTTAGGGTTCGGGTTCGGGTTAGGGTTAGGGTTCGGGTTAGGGTTAGGGTTCGGGTTAGGGTTATGGGTAGGGATCGGGTTCGGGTTCGGGTTATGGTTAGGGTTCGGGTTCGGGTTCGGGTTAGGGTTCAGGTTTGGGTTAGGGTTTGGGTTAGGGTTAGGTTTAGGTTTAGGGTTCGGGTTCAGGTTAGAGTTCGGGTTCGGGTTCGTGTTAGGGTTAGGGTTCGGGTTAGGGTTAGGTTCCGGTTAGGGTTAGGGTTAGGGTTCGGGTTAGGGTTAGGGTTAGGGTTTGGGTTAGGGTTAGGGTTAGGGTTAGGGTTAGTGTTCGGGTTAGGGTTAGGGTTAGGGTTAGGGTTCGGTTTAGGGTTAGGGTTCGGGTTAGGGTTAGGGTTAGGGTTAGGGTTAGGGTTAGGGTTAGGTTTAGGGTTAGGTTTAGGGTTCGGGTTAGGTTTAGGCTTAGGGTTAGGGTTAGGGTACGGGTTAGGGTTAGGGTTAGTGTTCGAGTTATGTTTAGGGTTCGGGTTAGGGTTAGGGGTTAGGGTTAGGGTTAGGGTTAGGGTTAGGGTTAGTGTTCGGGTTAGGGTTAGGGTTAGGGTTAGGGTTCGGGTTAGGGTTAGTGTTCGGGATAGGGTTAGGGTTAGGGTTAGGGTTAGGGTTCGGGTTAGGGTTTGTGTTAGGGTTAGGGTTAGGGTTCGGGTTAGGATTAGAGCTAGGTTTCGGGTTAGGGTTCGAGTTAGGGTTAGGGTAGGGTTCGGGTTAGGGTTCCGGTTAGGGTTCGGTTTAGGGTTAGGGTTAGGTTTATGGTTCGGGTTAGGGTTCGGGTTAGGGTTAGGGTTAGGATTCGGGTTAGGGTTAGGGTTAGGGTTCGGGTTAGGGTTAGGTTTAGGTTTCGGGTTAGGGTTAGGGTTAGGGTTCGAGTTAGGGTTAGGGTTCGGGTTCGGGTAGGGTTCAAGTTTGGGTTAGGGTTTGGGTTAGGGTTAGGTTTAGTGTTAGGGTTCGGGTTCGGGTTATGGTTCGGGTTCGGGTTCGTGTTAGGGATAGGGTTCGGGTTAGGGTTAGGTTCCGGTTAGGGTTAGGGTTAGGGTTCGGGTTAGGGTTAGGGTTAGGGTTTGGGTTAGGGTTAGGGTTCGGGTTAGGGTTAGGGTTAGGGTTCGGGTTAGGGTTCGGTTTAGGGTTAGAGTTAGGGTACGGGTTAGGGTTAGGGTTCGGGTTCGGTTTAGGGTTAGATTTAGGGTTAGGGTTCGGGTTAGGGTTCGGGTTAGGGTTAGGGTTCGGGTTAGGGTTAGGGTTAGGATTCGGGTTATGGTTAGGGCTCGGGTTAGGGTTAGGGTTAGGATTCGGGTTAGGGTTCGGGTTCGGGTTAGGGTTCGGGTTCGGGTTAGGGTTAGGGTTAGGGTTCGTATTAGGGTTAGGGTTAGGGTTAGGGTTAGAGTTAGGGTTCGGGTTAGGGTTAGGGTTAGGGTTCGGTGTAGGGTTAGGGTTAGGTTTAGGGTTAGGGTTCGGGTTAGGTTTAGGGTTAGGTTAGGATTTGGGTTAGGGTTAGGTTTTAGGGTAAGGGTTAGGGTTAGGGTTAGGGTTAGGTTTAGGGTTAGGGTTCGGGTTAGGGTTAGGGTTAGGGTTAGGGTTCGGGTTAGGGTTAGGGTTCGCGTTAGTGTTAGGGTTAGGTTTAGGGTTAGGGTTAGGATTCGGGTTAGTGTTAGGGTTAGGGTTAGGTTTAGGGTTCGGTTAGGGTTAGGGTTAGGGTTCGAGTTAGGGTTAGGTTTAGGGTTAGGGTTAGGGTTCGGGTTAGGGTTAGTGTTAGGGTCGGGTTAGGGTTAGGGTTAGGTTTAGGGTTCGGGTTAGGGTTCGGGTTAGGGTTAGGGTTAGGATTCGGGTTAGGGTTAGGGTTAGGGTTCGGGTTAGGGTTAGGGTTCGTGTTAGGGTTAGGTTTAGGGTTCGGGTTAGGGTTAGGGTTAGGGTTCAGTTTAGGGTTAGGGTTCGGGTTCGGGTTAGGGTTAGGGTTCGGGTTAGGGTTAGGGTTAGGGTTAGGGTACGGGTTAGGGTAAGGGTTCAGGTTCGGGTTAGGGTTAGGGTTCGGGTTCGGGTTCGGGTTAGGGTTAGTGTTAGGGTTAGGGTTAGGGTTCGGATTAGGGTTAGGGGTAGGGTTCGGTTTAGGGTTCGGGTTCGTGTTAGGGTTAGTGTTAGAGTTAGGGTTAGGGTTCGGGTTAGGGTTAGGTTTAGGGTTAGGGTTAGGGGTTAGTGTTAGGGTTAGGTTTCTGGTTAGGTTTAGGGTTAGGGTTAGGGTTAGGTTTCGGGTTAGGGTTAGGTTTAGGGTTCGGGTGAGGGTTAGTGTTAGGGTTACGGTTAGGGTCCGGGTCAGGGTTAGGGTTCGGTGTCGGGTTAGGCTTAGGGTTAGGGTTAGGGTTCGGGTTCGGGTTAGGGTTAGGGTTAGGGTTAAGGTTAGGGTTTGGGTTAGGGTTAGGTTTTAGGGTTAGGGTTAGGGATAGGGTTAGAGTTAGGGTTAGGGGTTAGTTTTAGGGTTACGGTTACGGTTAGTGTTAGGGTTCGGGTTAGGGTTAGGGTTCGGGTTAGGGTTAGGGTTAGGTTTAGGGTTAGGGTTCGTGTTAGGGTTCGGGTTAGGTGTCAGGTTAGGGTTAGGGTTAGGGTTCGGGTTCGGGTTAGGGTTAGGATTAGGGTTAGGGTTCGGGTTCGGGGTTAGGGTTAGGATTCTGGTTAGGGTTCGGGTTAGGGTTAGGATTCGGGTAAGGGCTTAGGGTTCGGGTTCGGGTTAGGGTTAGGGTTCGGGTTAGGGTTAGGGTTCGGGTTAGGGTTATGGGTAGGGATCGGGTTCGGGTTCGGGTTATGGTTAGGGTTCGGGTTCGGGTTCGGGTTAGGGTTCAGGTTTGGGTTAGGGTTTGGGTTAGGGTTAGGTTTAGGTTTAGGGTTCGGGTTCAGGTTAGGGTTCGGGTTCGGGTTCGTGTTAGGGTTAGGGTTCGGGTTAGGGTTAGGTTCCGGTTAGGGTTAGGGTTAGGGTTCGGGTTAGGGTTAGGGTTAGGGTTTGGGTTAGGGTTAGGGTTCGGGTTAGGGTTAGGGTTAGGGTTCGGTTTAGGGTTCGGCTTAGGGTTAGGGTTAGGGTACGGGTTAGGGTTAGGGTTCGGGTTCGGGTTAGGGTTAGGGTTCGGGTTCGGGTTCGGGTTAGGGTTAGTGTTAGGGTTAGGGTTATGGTTCGGATTAGGGTGAGGGGTAGGGTTCGGTTTAGGGTTCGGGTTCGGGTTAGGATTAGTGTTAGAGTTAGGGTTATGGTTCGGGTTAGGGTTAGGTTTAGGGTTAGGGGTTAGGGTTAGGGTTAGGTTTCGGGTTAGGTTTAGGGTTAGGGTTAGGGTTAGGGTTAGGGTTCGGGTTAGGGTTAGGTTTAGGGTTCGGGTGAGGGTTAGTGTTAGGGTTACGGTTAGGGTCCGGGTTAGGGTTAGGGTTCGGTGTCGGGTTAGGGTTAGGGTTAGGGTTAGGGTTCGGGTTCGGATTAGGGTTAGGGTTAAGGTTAGGGTTAGGGTTCGGATTCGGGGTTAGGGTTAGAGTTAGGGTTCGAGTTAGGGTTCGGGTTAGGTTTAGGATTCGGGTAAGGGCTTAGGGTTCTGGTTCGGGTTAGGTTTAGCGTTAGGGTTCCGGTTAGGTTTAGGTTTAGGGTTCGGGTTAGGGTTAGGGTTAGGGTACGGGTTAGGGTTCGGGTTAGGGTTAGGTTTAGGGATAGGGTTCGGGTTTGGGTTAGGGTTCGGGTTAGGGTTAGGTTTAGGGTTAGGGTTCGGGTTAGGGTTCGGTTTAGGGTAAGGGTTCGGGTTCGGGTTAGGGTTAGGGTTAGGTTTCGGGTTAGGGTTCGGGTTCGGGTTAGGGTTCGTGTTCTGTTAGGGTTAGGGTTAGGGTTCGGATTAGGGTTAGGGTTAGGGTTAGGGTTAGGGTTCGGGTTCGGGTTAGGGTTCGGGTTAGGGTTAGGGTTAGGATTAGGTTTAGGTTTAGGGTTCGGGTTAGGGTTAGGGTTAGGGTTAAGGTTAGGGTTTGGGTTAGGGTTAGGTTTTAGGGTTAGGGTTAGGGATAGGGTTAGAGTTAGGGTTAGGGGTTAGTTTTAGGGTTACGGTTACGGTTAATGTTAGGGTTCGGGTTAGGTTTAGGGTTCGGGTTAGCGTTAGGGTTAGGGTTAGGGTTAGGGTTAGGGTTCGTGTTAGGGTTCGGGTTAGGTGTCAGGTTAGGGTTAGGGTTAGGGTTCGGGTTCGGGTTAGGGTTAGGATTAGGGTTAGGGTTCGGGTTCGGGGTTAGGGTTAGGATTCTCGTTAGGGTTCGGGTTAGGGTTAGGATTCGGGTAAGGGCTTAGGGTTCGGGTTCGGGTTAGGGTTAGGGTTCGGGTTAGGGTTAGGGTTCGGGTTAGGGTTATGGGTAGGGATCGGGTTCGGGTTCGGGTTATGGTTAGGGTTCGGGTTCGGGTTCGGGTTAGGTTTCAGGTTTGGGTTAGGGTTTGGGTTAGGGTTAGGTTTAGGTTTAGGGTTCGGGTTCAGGTTAGGGTTCGGGTTCGGGTTCGTGTTAGGGTTAGGGTTCGGGTTAGGGTTAGGTTCCGGTTAGGGTTAGGGTTAGGGTTCGGGTTAGGGTTAGGGTTAGGGTTTGGGTTAGGGTTAGGGTTAGGGTTCGGGTTAGGGTTAGGTTTAGGGTTCGGGTTAGGGTTCGGCTTAGTGTTAGGGTTAGGGTACGGGTTCGGGATAGGGTTCGGGTTCGGGTTAGGGTTAGGGTTAGGGTTCGGGTTCGGGTTCGGGTTCGGGTTAGTGTTAGGGTTAGGGTTATGGTTCGGATTAGGGTGAGGGGTAGGGTTCGGTTTAGGGTTCGGGTTCGGGTTAGGATTAGTGTTAGAGTTAGGGTTATGGTTCGGGTTAGGGTTAGGTTTAGGGTTAGGGGTTAGGGTTAGGGTTAGGTTTCGGGTTAGGTTTAGGGTTAGGGTTAGGGTTAGGGTTTGGGTTAGGGTTAGGTTTAGGGTTCGGGTGAGGGTTAGTGTTAGGGTTACGGTTAGGGTCCGGGTTAGGGTTAGGGTTCGGTGTCGGGTTAGGGTTAGGGTTAGGGTTAGGGTTCGGGTTCCGATTAGGGTTAGGGTTAAGGTTAGGGTTAGGGTTCGGATTCGGGGTTAGGGTTAGAGTTAGGGTTCGGGTTAGGGTTCGGGTTAGGTTTAGGATTCGGGTAAGGGCTTAGGGTTCTGGTTCGGGTTAGGTTTAGGGTTACGGTTCCGGTTAGGTTTAGGTTTAGGGTTCGGGTTAGGGTTAGGGTTAGGGTACGGGTTAGGGTTCGGGTTAGGGTTGGGTTTAGGGATAGGGTTCGGGTTTGGGTTAGGGTTCGGGTTAGGGTTAGGTTTAGGTTAGGGTTCGGGTTAGGGTTCGGTTTAGGGTAAGGGTTCGGGTTCGGGTTAGGGTTAGGGTTAGGTTTCGGGTTAGGGTTCGGGTTCGGGTTAGGGTTCGTGTTCTGTTAGGGTTAGGGTTAGGGTTCGGATTAGGGTTAGGGTTAGGGTTAGGGTTAGGGTTAGGGTTCGGGTTAGGGTTCGGCTTAGGGTTCGGGTTAGGGTTAGGGTTAGGATTAGGTTTAGGTTTAGGGTTCGGGTTAGGGTTAGGGTTAGGGTTAAGGTTAGGGTTTGGGTTAGGGTTAGGTTTTAGGGTTAGGGTTAGGGATAGGGTTAGAGTTAGGGTTAGGGGTTAGTTTTAGGGTTACGGTTACGGTTAGTGTTAGGGTTCGGGTTAGGGTTAGGGTTCGGGTTAGGGTTAGGGTTAGGGTTAGGGTTAGGGTTCGTGTTAGGGTTCGGGTTAGGTGTCAGGTTAGGGTTAGGGTTAGGGTTCGGGTTCGGGTTAGGGTTAGGATTAGGGTTAGGGTTCGGGTTCGGGGTTAGGGTTAGGATTCTGGTTAGGGTTCGGGTTAGGGTTAGGATTCGGGTAAGGGCTTAGGGTTCGGGTTCGGGTTAGGGTTAGGGTTCGGGTTAGGGTTAGGGTTCGGGTTAGGGTTATGGGTAGGGATCGGGTTCGGGTTCGGGTTATGGTTAGGGTTCGGGTTCGGGTTCGGGTTAGGGTTCAGGTTTGGGTTAGGGTTTGGGTTAGGGTTAGGTTTAGGTTTAGGGTTCGGGTTCAGGTTAGGGTTCGGGTTCGGGTTCGTGTTAGGGTTAGGGTTCGGGTTAGGGTTAGGTTCCGGTTAGGGTTAGGGTTAGGGTTCGGGTTAGGGTTAGGGTTAGGGTTTGGGTTAGGGTTAGGGTTCGGGTTAGGGTTAGGGTTAGGGTTCGGGTTTGGGTTCGGCTTAGTGTTAGGGTTAGGGTACGGGTTCGGGTTAGGGTTAGGGTTCGGGTTCGGGTTCGGGTTAGGGTTAGTGTTAGGGTTAGGGTTATGGTTCGGATTAGGGTGAGGGGTAGGGTTCGGTTTAGGGTTCGGGTTCGGGTTAGGATTAGTGTTAGAGTTAGGGTTATGGTTCGGGTTAGGGTTAGGTTTAGGGTTAGGGGTTAGGGTTAGGGTTAGGTTTCGGGTTAGGTTTAGGGTTAGTGTTAGGGTTAGGGTTCGGGTTAGGGTTAGGTTTAGGGTTCGGGTGAGGGTTAGTGTTAGGGTTACGGTTAGGGTCCGGGTTAGGTTTAGGGTTCGGTGTCGGGTTAGGGTTAGGGTTAGGGTTAGGGTTCGGGTTCGGATTAGGGTTAGGGTTAAGGTTAGGGTTAGGGTTCGGATTCGGGTTAGGGTTAGAGTTAGGGTGTGGGTTAGGGTTCGGGTTAGGTTTAGGATTCGGGTAAGGGCTTAGGGTTCTGGTTCGGGTTAGGTTTAGGGTTAGGGTTCCGGTTAGGTTTAGGTTTAGGGTTCGGGTTAGGGTTAGGGTTAGGGTACGGGTTAGGGTTCGGGTTAGGGTTAGGTTTAGGGATAGGGTTCGGGTTTGGGTTAGGGTTCGGGTTAGGGTTAGGTTTAGGGTTAGGGTTAGGGTTAGGGTTCGGGTTAGGGTTAGGGTTAGGTTTCGGTGTAGGTTTCGGGTTCGGGTTAGGGTTAGTGTTAGGGTTCGGGTAAGGGTTAGGGTTCGGGTTAGGGTTAGGGTTAGGGTTAGGTTTCGGGTTAGGGTTCGGGTTCGGGTTAGGGTTAGGGTTAGGGTTAGGGTTAGGGTTAGGTTTAGGGTTAGGGTTCGGGTTAGGTTTAGGCTTAGGGTTAGGGTTAGGGTTCGGGTTAGGGTTAGGGTTAGTGTTCGAGTTAGGGTTAGGGTTCGGGTTAGGGTTAGGGGTTAGGGTTAGGGTTAGGGTTAGGGTTAGTGTTCGGGTTAGGGTTAGGGTTAGGGTTAGGGTTCGGGTTAGGGTTAGGGTTCGGGTTCGGGTAGGGTTCAAGTTTGGGTTAGGGTTTGGGTTAGGGTTAGGTTTAGTGTTAGGGTTCGGGTTATGGTTCGGGTTCGGGTTCGTGTTAGGGATAGGGTTCGGGTTAGGGTTAGGTTCCGGTTAGGGTTAGGGTTAGGGTTCGGTTTAGGGTTAGGGTTAGGGTTTGGGTTAGGGTTAGGGTTCGGGTTAGGGTTAGGGTTAGGGTTCGGGTTAGGGTTCGGGTTAGGGTTAGAGTTAGGGTACGGGTTAGGGTTAGGGTTCGGGTTCGGTTTAGGGTTAGATTTAGGGTTAGGGTTCGGGTTAGGGTTCGGGTTAGGGTTAGGGTTCGGGTTAGGGTTAGGGTTAGGATTCGGGTTATGGTTAGGGCTCGGGTTAGGGTTAGGGTTAGGATTCGGGTTAGGGTTCGGGTTCGGGTTAGGGTTCGGGTTCGGGTTAGGGTTAGGGTTAGGGTTCGGATTAGGGTTAGGGTTAGGGTTAGGGTTAGAGTTAGGGTTCGGGTTAGGGTTAGGGTTAGGGTTCGGTGTAGGGTTAGGGTTAGGTTTAGGGTTAGGGTTCGGGTTAGGTTTAGGGTTAGGTTAGGATTTGGGTTAGGGTTAGGTTTTAGGGTAAGGGTTAGGGTTAGGGTTAGGGTTAGGTTTAGGGTTAGGGTTCGGGTTAGGGTTAGGGTTAGGGTTAGGGTTCGGGTTAGGGTTAGGGTTCGCGTTAGTGTTAGGGTTAGGTTTAGGGTTAGGGTTAGGATTCGGGTTAGTGTTAGGGTTAGGGTTAGGTTTAGGGTTCGGTTAGGGTTAGGGTTAGGGTTCGAGTTAGGGTTAGGTTTAGGGTTAGGGTTAGGGTTCGGGTTAGGGTTAGTGTTAGGGTCGGGTTAGGGTTAGGGTTAGGTTTAGGGTTCGGGTTAGGGTTCGGGTTAGGATTCGGGTTAGGGTTAGGGTTAGGGTTCGGGTTAGGGTTAGGGTTCGTGTTAGGGTTAGGTTTAGGGTTCGGGTAAGGGTTAGGGTTAGGGTTCGGTTTAGGGTTAGGGTTCGGGTTCGGGTTAGGGTTAGGGTTCGGGTTAGGGTTAGGGTTAGGGTTAGGGTTAGGGTACGGGTTAGGGTAAGGGTTCAGGTTCGGGTTAGGGTTAGGGTTCGGGTTCGGGTTCGGGTTAGGGTTAGTGTTAGGGTTAGGGTTAGGGTTCGGATTAGGGTTAGGGGTAGGGTTCGGTTTAGGGTTCGGGTTCGTGTTAGGGTTAGTGTTAGAGTTAGGGTTAGGGTTCGGGTTAGGGTTAGGTTTAGGGTTAGGGTTAGGGGTTAGTGTTAGTGTTAGGTTTCTGGTTAGGTTTAGGGTTAGGGTTAGGGTTAGGGTTCGGGTTAGGGTTAGGTTTAGGGTTCGGGTGAGGGTTAGTGTTAGGGTTACGGTTAGGGTCCGGGTTAGGGTTAGGGTTCGGTGTCGGGTTAGGCTTAGGGTTAGGGTTAGGGTTCGGGTTCGGGTTAGGGTTAGGGTTAGGGTTAAGGTTAGGGTTTGGGTTAGGGTTAGGTTTTAGGGTTAGGGTTAGGGATAGGGTTAGAGTTAGGGTTAGGGGTTAGTTTTAGGGTTACGGTTACGGTTAGTGTTAGGGTTCGGGTTAGGGTTAGGGTTCGGGTTAGGGTTAGGGTTAGGTTTAGGGTTAGGGTTCGTGTTAGGGTTCGGGTTAGGTGTCAGGTTAGGGTTAGGGTTAGGGTTCGGTTTCGGGTTAGGGTTAGGATTAGGGTTAGGGTTCGGGTTCGGGGTTAGGGTTAGGATTCTGGTTAGGGTTCGGGTTAGGGTTAGGATTCGGGTAAGGGCTTAGGGTTCGGGTTCGGGTTAGGGTTAGGGTTCGGGTTAGGGTTAGGGTTCGGGTTAGGGTTATGGGTAGGGATCGGGTTCGGGTTCGGGTTATGGTTAGGGTTCGGGGTCGGGTTCGGGTTAGGGTTCAGGTTTGGGTTAGGGTTTGGGTTAGGGTTAGGTTTAGGTTTAGGGTTCGGGTTCAGGTTAGGGTTCGGGTTCGGGTTCGTGTTAGGGTTAGGGTTCGGGTTAGGGTTAGGTTCCGGTTAGGGTTAGGGTTAGGGTTCGGGTTAGGGTTAGGGTTAGGGTTTGGGTTAGGGTTAGGGTTCGGGTTAGGGTTAGGGTTAGGGTTCGGTTTAGGGTTCGGCTTAGGGTTAGGGTTAGGGTACGGGTTAGGGTTAGGGTTCGGGTTCGGGTTAGGGTTAGGGTTCGGGTTCGGGTTCGGGTTAGGTTTAGTGTTAGGGTTAGGGTTATGGTTCGGATTAGGGTGAGGGGTAGGGTTCGGTTTAGGGTTCGGGTTCGGGTTAGGATTAGTGTTAGAGTTAGGGTTATGGTTCGGGTTAGGGTTAGGTTTAGGGTTAGGGGTTAGGGTTAGGGTTAGGTTTCGGGTTAGGTTTAGGGTTAGGGTTAGGGTTAGGGTTAGGTTTCGGGTTAGGTTTAGGTTTAGGGTTCGGGTGAGGGTTAGTGTTAGGGTTACGGTTAGGGTCCGGGTTAGGGTTAGGGTTCGGTGTCGGGTTAGGGTTAGGGTTAGGGTTAGGGTTCGGGTTCGGATTAGGGTTAGGGTTAAGGTTAGGGTTAGGGTTCGGATTCGGGGTTAGGGTTAGAGTTAGGGTTCGAGTTAGGGTTCGGGTTAGGTTTAGGATTCGGGTAAGGGCTTAGGGTTCTGGTTCGGGTTAGGTTTAGCGTTAGGGTTCCGGTTAGGTTTAGGTTTAGGGTTCGGGTTAGGGTTAGGGTTAGGGTACGGGTTAGGGTTCGGGTTAGGGTTAGGTTTAGGGATAGGGTTCGTGTTTGGGTTAGGGTTCGGGTTAGGGTTAGGTTTAGGGTTAGGGTTCGGGTTAGGGTTCGGTTTAGGGTAAGGGTTCGGGTTCGGGTTAGGGTTAGGGTTAGGTTTCGGGTTAGGGTTCGGGTTCGGGTTAGGGTTCGTGTTCTGTTAGGGTTAGGGTTAGGGTTCGGATTAGGGTTAGGGTTAGGGTTAGGGTTAGGGTTAGGGTTCGGGTTCGGGTTAGGGTTCGGGTTAGGGTTAGGGTTAGGATTAGGTTTAGGTTTAGGGTTCGGGTTAGGGTTAGGGTTAGGGTTAAGGTTAGGGTTTGGGTTAGGGTTAGGTTTTAGGGTTAGGGTTAGGGATAGGGTTAGAGTTAGGGTTAGGGGTTAGTTTTAGGGTTACGGTTACGGTTAATGTTAGGGTTCGGGTTAGGGTTAGGGTTCGGGTTAGCGTTAGGGTTAGGGTTAGGTTAGGGTTAGGGTTCGTGTTAGGGTTCGGGTTAGGTGTCAGGTTAGGGTTAGGGTTAGGGTTCGGGTTCGGGTTAGGGTTAGGATTAGGGTTAGGGTTCGGGTTCGTGGTTAGGGTTAGGATTCTCGTTAGGGTTCGGGTTAGGGTTAGGATTCGGGTAAGGGCTTAGGGTTCGGGTTCGGGTTAGGGTTAGGGTTCGGGTTAGGGTTAGGGTTCGGGTTAGGGTTATGGGTAGGGTTCGGGTTCGGGTTCGGGTTATGGTTAGGGTTCGGGTTCAGGTTCGGGTTAGGTTTCAGGTTTGGGTTAGGGTTTGGGTTAGGGTTAGGTTTAGGTTTAGGGTTCGGGTTCAGGTTAGGGTTCGGGTTCGGGTTCGTGTTAGGGTTAGGGTTCGGGTTAGGGTTAGGTTCCGGTTAGGGTTAGGGTTAGGGTTCGGGTTAGGGTTAGGGTTAGGGTTTGGGTTAGGGTTAGGGTTAGGGTTCGGGTTAGGGTTAGGGTTAGGGTTCGGGTTAGGGTTCGGCTTAGTGTTAGGGTTAGGGTACGGGTTCGGGATAGGGTTCGGGTTCGGGTTAGGGTTAGGGTTCGGGTTCGGGTTCGGGTTAGGGTTAGTGTTAGGGTTAGGGTTATGGTTCGGATTAGGGTGAGGGGTAGGGTTCGGTTTAGGGTTCGGGTTCAGGTTAGGATTAGTGTTAGAGTTAGGGTTATGGTTCGGGTTAGGGTTAGGTTTAGGGTTAGGGGTTAGGGTTAGGGTTAGGTTTCGGGTTAGGTTTAGGGTTAGGGTTAGGGTTAGGGTTTGGGTTAGGGTTAGGTTTAGGGTTCGGGTGAGGGTTAGTGTTAGGGTTACGGTTAGGGTCCGGGTTAGGGTTAGGGTTCGGTGTCGGGTTAGGGTTAGGGTTAGGGTTAGGGTTCGGGTTCGGATTAGGGTTAGGGTTAAGGTTAGGGTTAGGGTTCGGATTCGGGGTTAGGGTTAGAGTTAGGGTTCGGGTTAGGGTTCGGGTTAGGTTTATGATTCGGGTAAGGGCTTAGGGTTCTGGTTCGGGTTAGGTTTAGGGTTAGGGTTCCGGTTAGGTTTAGGTTTAGGGTTCGGGTTAGGGTTAGGGTTAGGGTACGGGTTAGGGTTCGGGTTAGGGTTGGGTTTAGGGATAGGGTTCGGGTTTGGGTTAGGGTTCGGGTTAGGGTTAGGTTTAGGGTTAGGGTTCGGGTTAGGGTTCGGTTTAGGGTAAGGGTTCGGGTTCGGGTTAGGGTTAGGGTTAGGTTTCGGGTTAGGGTTCGGGTTCGGGTTAGGGTTCGTGTTCTGTTAGGGTTAGGGTTAGGGTTCGGATTAGGGTTAGGGTTAGGGTTAGGGTTAGGGTTAGGGTTCGGGTTAGGGTTCGGGTTAGGGTTCGGGTTAGGGTTCGGGTTAGGGTTAGGGTTAGGATTAGGTTTAGGTTTAGGGTTCGGGTTAGGGTTAGGGTTAAGGTTAGGGTTTGGGTTAGGGTTAGGTTTTAGGGTTAGGGTTAGGGATAGGGTTAGAGTTAGGGTTAGGGGTTAGTTTTAGGGTTACGGTTACGGTTAGTGTTAGGTTCGGGTTAGGGTTAGGGTTCGGGTTAGGGTTAGGGTTAGGGTTAGGGTTAGGGTTCGTGTTAGGGTTCGGGTTAGGTGTCAGGTTAGGGTTAGGGTTAGGGTTCGGGTTCGGGTTAGGGTTAGGATTAGGGTTAGGGTTCGGGTTCGGGGTTAGGGTTAGGATTCTGGTTAGGGTTCGGGTTAGGGTTAGGATTCGGGTAAGGGCTTAGGGTTCGGGTTCGGGTTAGGGTTAGGGTACGGGTTAGGGTTAGGGTTCGGGTTAGGGTTATGGGTAGGGATCGGGTTCGGGTTCGGGTTATGGTTAGGGTTCGGGTTCGGGTTCGGGTTAGGGTTCAGGTTTGGGTTAGGGTTTGGGTTAGGGTTAGGTTTAGGTTTAGGGTTCGGGTTCAGGTTAGGGTTCGGGTTCGGGTTCGTGTTAGGGTTAGGGTTCGGGTTAGGGTTAGGTTCCGGTTAGGGTTAGGGTTAGGGTTCGGGTTAGGGTTAGGGTTAGGGTTTGGGTTAGGGTTAGGGTTCGGGTTAGGTTTAGGGTTAGGGTTCGGGTTAGGGTTCGGCTTAGTGTTAGGGTTAGGGTACGGGTTAGGGTTAGGGTTCGGGTTCGGGTTAGGGTTAGGGTTCGGGTTCGGGTTCGGGTTAGGGTTAGTGTTAGGGTTAGGGTTATGGTTCGGATTAGGGTGAGGGGTAGGGTTCGGTTTAGGGTTCGGGTTCGGGTTAGGATTCGTGTTAGAGTTAGGGTTATGGTTCGGGTTAGGGTTAGGTTTAGGGTTAGGGGTTAGGGTTAGGGTTAGGTTTCGGGTTAGGTTTAGGGTTAGTGTTAGGGTTAGGGTTCGGGTTAGGGTTAGGTTTAGGGTTCGGGTGATGGTTAGTGTTAGGGTTACGGTTAGGGTCCGGGTTAGGGTTAGGGTACGGTGTCGGGTTAGGGTTAGGGTTAGGGTTAGGGTTCGGGTTCGGATTAGGGTTAGGGTTAAGGTTAGGGTTAGGGTTCGGATTCGGGGTTAGGGTTAGAGTTAGGGTTCGGGTTAGGGTTCGGGTTAGGTTTAGGATTCGGGTAAGGGCTTAGGGTTCTGGTTCGGGTTAGGTTTAGGGTTAGGGTTCCGGTTAGGTTTAGGTTTAGGGTTCGGGTTACGGTTAGGGTTAGGGTACGGGTTAGGGTTCGGGTTAGGGTTAGGTTTAGGGATAGGGTTCGGGTTTGGGTTAGGGTTCGGGTTAGGGTTAGGTTTAGGGTTAGGGTTAGGGTTAGGGTTCGGGTTAGGGTTAGGGTTAGGTTTCGGTGTAGGTTTCGGGTTCGGGTTAGGGTTAGTGTTAGGGTTCGGGTAAGGGTTAGGGTTCGGGTTAGGGTTAGGGTTAGGGTTAGGTTTCGGGTTAGGGTTCGGGTTCGGGTTAGGGTTAGGGTTAGGGTTAGGGTTAGGTTTAGGGTTAGGGTTCGGGTTAGGTTTAGGCTTAGGGTTAGGGTTAGGGTT
>JAVLSZ010000046.1:1982500-1985000 GCA_032313775.1 Urocyon cinereoargenteus | reverse complement strand
GGGTTCGGGTTCGGGTTAGGGTTAGGGTTAGGGTTCGGATTAGGGTTAGGGTTAGGGTTAGGGTTAGAGCAGGGTTCGGGTTAGGGTTCCGGTTAGGGTTCGGGTTAGGGTTAGGGTTAGGGTTAGGTTTAGGGTTAGCGTTCGGTTGAGGGTTAGGGTTAGGGTTAGGGTTCGGGTTAGGGTTAGGTTTAAGGGTTAGGGTTAGGGTTAGGGTTAGGGTTAGGTTAGGTTTAGGGTTCGGGTTAGGGTTAGGGTTAGGGTTAGTGTTATGTTTCGGGTTAGGGTTAGGGTTCGTGTTAGGGTTAGGGTTAGGTTTAGGGTTAGGGTTAGGGTTCGGGTTTGGGTTAGGGTTAGGGTTAGGGTTAGGGTTAGGGTTCGGGTTAGGGTTAGGGTTCGATTTAGGGTTAGGGTTAGGGTTAGGGTTAGGGTTCGGGTTAGGGTTCGGATTCGGGGTTAGGGTTAGGGTTAGGGTTCCGGTTAGGGTTAGGGTTAGGGTTAGGGTTCGGGTTAGGGTTAGGGTTAGGGTTAGGTTTTGGTTTAGTTTTCGGGTTAGGGTTAGGGTTAGGATTCGGGTTAGGGTTAGGGTTAGGGTTCGGATTAGGGTTAGGGTTCGGGTTAGGGTTAGGTTTAGGGTTCGGGTTAGGGTTAGGGTTAGGGTTCGGGTTAGGATTAGGGTTCGGTTTCGGGTTAGGGTTAGGGTTCGGGTTCGGGTTAGGATTCAGGTTTGGGTTAGGGTTTGGTTTAGGGTTAGGTTTAGGGTTAGGGGTCGGGTTCGGGTTAGGGTTCGGGTTCGGGTTCGGGTTAGGGTTAGGGTTCGGGTTAGGGTTAGGTTCCGGTTAGGGTTAGGGTTAGGGTTAGGTTTCGGTTAGGGTTAGGGTTAGGGTTAGGGTTCCGGTTAGGGTTCGGGTTAGGGTTAGTGTTAGGGTTCGGGTTAGGGTTCGGGTTTGGGTTAGGGTTAGGGTTAGGGTTTGGGTTCGGGTTCGGGTTAGGGTTAGTGTTAGGGTTAGGGTTAGGGTTTGGATTAGGGTTAGGGGTAGGGTTCGGTTTAGGGTCCGTGTTCGGGTTAGGGTTAGTGTTAGGTTTAGGGTTAGGTTTCGGGTTAGGATTAGGTTTAGGGTTAGGGTTAGGGGTTAGGGTTAGGGTTCTTGTTAGGTTTAGGGTTAGGGTTCGGTTTAGGGTTCGGGTTAGGGTTAGGTTTAGGGTTCAGGTTAGGGTTAGTGTTAGGGTTACGGTTAGGGTTCGGGTTAGGGTTAGGGTTCGGTGTCGGGTTTGGGTTAGGGTTAGGGTTAGGGTTAGGTATCGGGTTCGGGTTAGGGTTAGGGTTAGGGTTAGGGTTAGGATTCGGATTCGGGGTTAGTGTTAGGGTTAGGGTTCCGGTTAGGGTTCGGGTTAGGTTTAGGATTCGGGTAAGGGCTTAGGGTTAGGGTTCGGGTTAGGGTTAGGGATAGGGTTCCGGTTAGGGTTAGGGTTAGGGTTCGGGTTAGGGTTAGGGTTAGTGTTAGGGTTAGGGTTCGGGTTAGGTTTAGGGTTAAGGTTCGGGTTAGGGTACGGGTTAGGGTTAGGGTTAGGGTTAGGGTTCGGGTTAGGGTTAGGGTTCGGGTTAGGGTTAGGGTTAGGGTTAGGGTTAGTGTTAGGGTTTGGGTTAGGGTTAGGTTTCGGGTTAGGGTTAGGGTTAGGGTTCGGGTTAGGGTTCGGTTTAGGGTTAGGTTTCGGGTTAGGGTTCTGGTTCGGGTTAGGGTTCGGGTTCGGGTTAGGGTTAGGGTTAGGGTTCGGATTAGGGTTAGGGTTAGGGTTAGGGTTAGGGTTCGGGTTCGGGTTATGGTTCGGGTTCGGGTTAGGGTTAGGTTTTGGGTAGGGTTCGGGTTCGGGTTAGGGTTCGGGTTCTGGTTAGGGTTAGGTTTAGGGTTCAGATTAGGGTTAGGGTTAGGGTTAGGGTTAGGGTTAGGGTTCGGGTTAGTGTTCGGGTTAGGGTTAGGTTTAGGGTTAGGGTTCGGGTTAGGGTTCGGGTTTGGTTTAGGGTTAGGGTTCGGGTTAGGGTTCGGGGTAGGGTTAGGGTTAGGGTTAGGTTTAGGTTTAGGGTTAGGTTTAGGGTTAGGTTTCGGTTTAGGGTTAGGGTTCGGGTTCGGGTTAGGGTTAGGGTTCGGGTTTGGGTTAGGGGTAGGTTTCGGTTTAGGGTTCGGGTTCGGGTTAGGTTTAGTGTTGGGGTTCGGGTTAGGGTTAGGGTTCGGGTTAGGGTTAGGTTTAGGTTTAGGGTTCGGGTTAGGGTTCGGGTTCGGGTTAGCGTTAGGGTTAGTTTTAGGGTTAGGGTTAGGTTTAGGGTTAGGGTTCGGGTTAGGTTTAGGGTTAGGGTTCGGATTAGGGTTAGGGTTAGGGTTAGGGTTAGAGCAGGGTTCGGGTTAGGGTTCGGGTTAGGGTTCGGGTTAGGGGTAGGGTTAGGGTTAGGTTTAGGGTTAGCGTTCGGTTGAGGGTTAGGGTTAGGGTTAGGGTTAGGGTCCGGGTT
>JAVLSZ010000046.1:1970000-1972500 GCA_032313775.1 Urocyon cinereoargenteus | reverse complement strand
TAGAGCAGGGTTCGGGTTAGGGTTCGGGTTAGGGTTCGGGTTAGGTTTAGGGTTAGGGTTAGGTTTAGGTTTAGCGTTCGGTTGAGGGTTAGGGTTAGGGTTAGGGTTAGGGTTCGGGTTAGGGTTAGGGTTCGGGTTAGGGCTAGGGTTAGGGTTAGTGTTAGGGTTTGGGTTAGGTTTAGGTTTCGGGTTAGGGTTAGGGTTAGGGTTCGGGTTAGGGTTCGGTTTAGGGTTAGGTTTCGGGTTAGGGTTCTGGTTCGGGTTAGGGTTCGGGTTCGGGTTAGGGTTAGGGTTAGGGTTCGGATTAGGGTTAGGGTTAGGGTTAGGTTTAGGGTTCGGGTTCGGGTTAGGGTTTGGGTTCGGGTTAGGGTTAGGTTTTGTTTAGGGTTCGGGTTCGGGTTGGGGTTCGGGTTCTGGTTAGGGTTAGGGTTAGGGTTCGGATTAGGGTTAGGGTTAGGGGTAGGGTTCGGGTTAGGGTTTGGGTTAGGGTTAGGTTTAGGGTTAGGGTTCGGGTTAGGGTTCGGGTTTGGTTTAGGGTTAGGGTTCGGGTTAGGGTTGGGATTAAAGTTCGGGTTAGGGTTAGGGTTAGGGTTAGGGTTAGGGTTCGTCTTAGGGTTCGGGTTAGGTGTCAGGTTAGTGTTAGGGTTAGGGTTCAGGTTCGGGTTAGGGTTAGGGTTAGGGTTCGGGTTCGGGGTTAGGGTAAGGATTCGGGTTAGGGTTCGGGTTAGGGTTAGGATTCGGGTAAGGGCTTAGGGTTCGGGTTCAGGTTAGGGTTAGGGTTCGGGTTAGGGTGAGGGTTCTGGTTAGGGTTATGGTTAGGGTTCGGGTTCGGGTTCGGGTTAGGGTTAGGGTTCGGGTTCGGGTTAGGGTTAGGGTTCGGTTTCGGGTTAGGGTTCGGGTTCGGGTTCGGGTTAGGGTTTAGGGTTCGGGTTCCGGTTAGGGTTAGGGTTAGGTTTAGGGTTCGGGTTAGGGTTTGGGTTAGGGTTAGGGTTAGGGTTAGTTTTAGGGTTAGGGTTAGGTTTAGGGTTAGGGTTCGGGTTAGGTTTAGGGTTAGGTTTAGGGTTAGGGTTCGGTTTAGGGTTAGGGTTAGTGTTCGAGTTAGGGTTAGGGTTCGGGTTAGGGTTAGGGTTAGGGTTATGGTTAGGGTTAGTGTTCGGGTTAGGGTTTGGGTTAGGGTTAGGGTTAGGGTTCGGGTTAGGATTAGGGCTAGGGTTCGGGTTAGGGTTCGAGTTAGTGTTAGGGTTAGGGTTCGGGTTAGGGTTCGGGTTAGGGTTCGGGTTAGGGTTAGTGTTCGGGTTAGGGTTCGGGTTAGGATTCGGGTTAGGGTTACGTTAGGGTTCGGATTAGGGTTAGGGTTCGGGTTAGGGTTAGGTTTAGGGTTCGGGTTAGGGTTAGGGTTAGGGCTCGGGTTAGGGTTAGGGTTCGGGTTCGGGTTAGGGTTAGGGTTCGGGTTCGGGTTAGTGTTCAGGTTTGGGTTAGGGTTTGGTTTAGGGTTAGTTTTAGGGTTAGGGTTCGGGTTCGGGTTAGGGTTTGGGTTCGGGTTCGGGTTAGGGTTAGGGTTCGGGTTAGGGTTAGGTTCCGGTTAGGGTTAGGGTTAGGGTTAGGGTTCGGTTTAGGGTTAGGGTTAGGGTTTGGGTTAAGGTTAGGGTTCGGGTTAGGGTTAGTGTTAGGGTTCGGGTTAGGGTTCGTGTTAGGGTTAGGGTTAGGGTTCGGGTTCGGGTTCGGGTTAGGGTTAGTGTTAGGGTTAGGGTTAGGTTTCGGATTAGGGTTAGGGGTAGGGTTCGGTTTAGGGTTCGGGTTCGGGTTAGGGTTAGTGTTAGGTTTAGGGTTAGGTATCAGGTTAGGATTAGGTTTAGGGTTAGGGTTAGGGGTTACGGTTAGGGTTCTTGTTAGGTTTAGGGTTAGGGTTCGGGTTAGGTTTCGGGTTAGGGTTAGGTTTAGGGTTCAGGTTAGGGTTAGTGTTAGGGTTACGGTTAGGGTTCGGGTTAGGGTTAGGTTTCGGTGTCGGGTTAGGGTTAGGGTTAGGGTTATGGTTAGGTATCGGGTTCGGGTTAGGGTTAGGGTGAGGGTTAGGGTTAGGTTTCGGATTCGGGGTTAGGGTTAGGGTTAGGGTTCCCGTTAGGGTTCGGGTTAGGTTTAGGTTTCGGGTAAGGGCTTAGGGTTCGGGTTCGGGTTAGTGTTAGGGTTAGGGTTCCGGTTAGGGTTAGGGTTAGGGTTCGGTTTAGGGTTAGGGTTAGGGTTAGGGTTAGGTTTCGGGTTAGGTTTAGGGTTAGGGTTCGGGTTAGGGTTCGGGTTAGGGTTAGGGTTAGGGTTAGGGTTCGGGTTAGGGTTAGGGTTCGGGTTAGGGTTAGGGTTAGTGTTAGGGTTAGTGTTAGGGTTTGGTTTAGGGTTAGGTTTCGGGTTTGGGTTAGGTTTAGGGTTCGGGTTAGGGTTCGGTTTAGGGTTTGGTTTAGGGTTAGGGTTAGGGTTCGGGTTAGGATTAGGGCTAGGTTTCGGGTTA
>JAVLSZ010000046.1:1962500-1965000 GCA_032313775.1 Urocyon cinereoargenteus | reverse complement strand
GTTAGGGTTCGGGTTAGGTGTCAGGTTAGGGTTAGTGTTAGGGTTCGGGTTCGGGTTAGGGTTAGGGTTAGGGTTCGGGTTCGGGGTTAGGGTTAGGATTCGTGTTAGGGTTCGGGTTAGGGTTAGGATTCGGGTAAGGGCTTAGGGTTCGGGTTCGGGTTAAGGTTAGGGTTCGGGTTAGGGTTAGGGTTTGGGTTAGGGTTATGTTTAGGGTTCGGGTTCGGGTTCGGATTCGGGTTAGTGTTCGGGTTCGGGTTAGGGTTAGGGTTCGGGTTCAGGTTAGGGTTCGGTTTCGGGTTCGGGTTAGGGTTCGGGTTAGTGTTAGGGTTAGGGTTCGTGTTAGGGTTAGGGTTCGGGATAGGGTTAGTGTTAGGTTTAGGGTTCGGGTTAGGGTTCGGGGTAGGGTTAGGGTTAGGGTTAGGTTTAGAGTTAGGGTTAGGTTTAGGGTTAGGGTTCGGGTTAGGGTTAGGGTTCGGGTTCGGGTTAGGGTTAGGGTTCGGGTTTGGGTTAGGGGTAGGTTTCTGTTTAGGGTTCGGGTTCGGGTTAGGTTTAGGGTTAGGGTTCGGGTTAGGGTTAGGGTTCGGGTTAGGGTTAGGGTTACGTTTAGGGTTCGGGTTAGGGTTCGGGTTAGGGTTAGGGTTAGGGTTAGTTTTAGGTTTAGGGTTAGGTTTAGGGTTAGGGTTTGGGTTAGGTTTAGGGTTAGGTTTAGGGTTAGGGTTCGGGTTAGGGTTAGGGTTAGTGTTCGAGTTAGGGTTAGGGTTCGGGTTAGGGTTAGGGGTTAGTGTTAGGGTTAGGGTTATGTTTAGGATTAGTGTTCGGGTTAGGGTTAGGTTTTAGGGTTAGGGTTAGGGTTAGGGTTCGGGTTAGGATTAGGGCTAGGGTTCGGGTTAGGGTTCGAGCTAGTGTTAGGTTTAGGGTTCGGGTTAGGGATCGGGTTAGGGTTCGGGTTAGGGTTCTGGTTAGGGTTAGGGTTCGGGTTAGGGTTAGGGTTAGGATTCGGGTTAGGGTTCGGGTTCGGGTTCGGGTTAGGGTTAGGGTTAGGGTTCGGATTAGGGTTAGGGTTAGGGTTAGGTTTAGAGCAGGGTTCGGGTTAGGGTTCCGGTTAGGGTTCGGGTTAGGGTTAGGGTTAGGGTTAGGTTTAGGGTTAGCGTTCGGGTGAGGGTTAGGGTTAGGGTTAGGGTTCGGGTTAGGGTTAGGTTTAAGGGTTAGGGTTAGGGTTAGGGTTAGGGTTAGGTTAGGTTTAGGGTTCGGGTTAGGGTTAGGGTTAGGGTTAGTGTTATGTTTCGGGTTAGGGTTAGGGTTCGTGTTAGGGTTAGGGTTAGGTTTAGGGTTAGGGTTAGGGTTCGGGTTAGGGTTAGGGTTAGGGTTAGGGTTAGGGTTAGGGTTAGGGTTCGGGTTAGGGTTAGGGTTAGGGTTAGGGTTAGGGTTCGGGTTAGGGTTAGGGTTCGATTTAGGGTTAGGGTTAGGGTTAGGGTTAGGGTTCGGGTTAGGGTTCGGATTCGGGGTTAGGGTTAGGGTTAGGGTTCCGGTTAGGGTTAGGGTTAGGGTTAGGGTTCGGGTTAGGGTTAGGGTTAGGGTTAGGTTTTGGTTTAGTTTTCGGGTTAGGGTTAGGGTTAGGATTCGGGTTAGGGTTAGGGTTAGGGTTCGGATTAGGGTTAGGGTTCGGGTTAGGGTTAGGTTTAGGGTTCGGGTTAGGGTTAGGGTTAGGGTTCGGGTTAGGATTAGGGTTCGGTTTCGGGTTAGGGTTAGGGTTCGGGTTCGGGTTAGGATTCAGGTTTGGGTTAGGGTTTGGTTTAGGGTTAGGTTTAGGGTTAAGGGTCGGGTTCGGGTTAGGGTTCGGGTTCGGGTTCGGGTTAGGGTTAGGGTTCGGGTTAGGGTTAGGTTCCGGTTAGGGTTAGGGTTAGGGTTAGGTTTCGGTTAGGGTTAGGGTTAGGGTTAGGGTTCCGGTTAGGGTTCGGGTTAGGGTTAGTGTTAGGGTTCGGGTTAGGGTTCGGGTTTGGGTTAGGGTTAGGGTTAGGGTTCGGGTTCGGGTTCGGGTTAGGGTTAGTGTTAGGGTTAGGGTTAGGGTTTGGATTAGGGTTAGGGGTAGGGTTCGGTTTAGGGTCCGTGTTCGGGTTAGGGTTAGTGTTAGGTTTAGGGTTAGGTTTCGGGTTAGGATTAGGTTTAGGGTTAGGGTTAGGGGTTAGGGTTAGGGTTCTTGTTAGGTTTAGGGTTAGGGTTAGGGTTAGGGTTCGGGTTAGGGTTAGGTTTAGGGTTCAGGTTAGGGTTAGTGTTAGGGTTACGGTTAGGGTTCGGGTTAGGGTTAGGGTTCGGTGTCGGGTTTGGGTTAGGGTTAGGGTTAGGGTTAGGTATCGGGTTCGGGTTAGGGTTAGGGTTAGGGTTAGGGTTAGGGTTCGGATTCGGGGATAGTGTTAGGGTTAGGGTTCCGGTTAGGGTTCGGGTTAGGTTTAGGATTCGGGTAAGGGCTTAGGGTTCGGGTTCGGGTTAGGGTTAGGGATAG
>JAVLSZ010000046.1:1957500-1960000 GCA_032313775.1 Urocyon cinereoargenteus | reverse complement strand
TAGGGTTAGGTTTAGGGTTCGGGTTAGGTTTAGGGTTAGGGTTAGGGTTAGGGTTCGGGTTAGGGTTAGGGTTAGAGTTATGGTTCGTGTTAGGGTTAGGGTTCGTGTTAGGGTTAGGGTTAGGTTTAGGGTTAGGGTTAGGGTTCGGGTT
The DNA here is from genome assembly GCA_032313775.1 of Urocyon cinereoargenteus. Taxonomy (NCBI): domain Eukaryota; kingdom Metazoa; phylum Chordata; class Mammalia; order Carnivora; family Canidae; genus Urocyon; species Urocyon cinereoargenteus. The sequence goes on along the minus strand of JAVLSZ010000046.1, from coordinate 1,959,849 downwards.
AGGGTTAGGGTTAGGGTTAGGGTTAGGGTTAGGGTTCCGGTTAGGGTTAGGGTTCGATTTAGGGTTAGGGTTAGGGTTAAGGTTAGGGTTCGGGTTAGGGTTCGGATTCGGGGTTAGGGTTAGGGTTAGGGTTCCGGTTAGGGTTAGGGTTAGGGTTAGGGTTCGGGTTAGGGTTAGGGTTAGGGTTAGGTTTTGGTTTAGTTTTCGGGTTAGGGTTAGGGTTAGGATTCGGGTTAGGGTTAGGGTTAGGGTTCGGATTAGGGTTAGGGTTCGGGTTAGGGTTAGGTTTAGGGTTCGGGTAAGGGCTTAGGGTTAGGGTTCGGGTTAGGGTTAGGGTTCGGGTTAGGGTTAGGGTTAGGTTTAGGGTTCGGCTTAGGGTTCGGGTTCGGGTTAGCGTTAGGGTTAGATTTAGGGTTAGGGTTAGGTTTAGGGTTAGGGTTCGGGTTAGGTTTAGGGTTAGGTTTAGGGTTAGGGTTCGGGTTAGGGTTAGGGTTAGTGTTCGAGTAAGGGTTAGGGTTCGGGTTAGGGTTAGGGGTTAGGGTTAGGGTTAGGGTTATGGTTAGGGTTAGTGTTCGGGTTAGGGTTTGGGTTAGGGTTAGGGTTAGGGTCCGGGTTAGGATTAGGGCTAGGGTTCAGGTTAGGGTTCGAGTTAGTGTTAGGGTTAGGGTTCGGGTTAGGGTTCGGGTTAGGGTTCGGGTTAGGGTTCGGGTTAGGGTTAGTGTTCGGGTTAGGGTTAGGGTTAGGATTCGGGTTAGGGTTCGGGTTCGGGTTAGGGTTCGGGTTCGGTTTAGGGTTAGGGTTAGGGTTCGGATTAGGGTACGGTTTAGGGTTAGGGTTAGAGCAGGGTTCGGGTTAGGGTTCGGGTTAGGGTTCGGGTTAGGTTTAGGGTTAGGGTTAGGTTTAGGTTTAGCATTCGGTTGAGGGTTAGGGTTAGGGTTAGGGTTAGGGTTCGGGTTAGGGTTAGGGTTCGGGTTAGGGCTAGGGTTAGGGTTAGTGTTAGGGTTTGGGTTAGGGTTAGGTTTCGGGTTAGGGTTAGGGTTAGGGTTCGGGTTAGGGTTCGGTTTAGGGTTAGGTTTCGGGTTAGGGTTCTGGTTCGGGTTAGGGTTCGGGTTCGGGTTAGGGTTAGGGTTAGGGTTCGGATTAGGGTTAGGGTTAGGGTTAGGTTTAGGGTTCGGGTTCGGGTTAGGGTTTGGGTTCGGGTTAGGGTTAAGTTTTGGGTTAGGGTTCGGGTTCGGTTTGGGGTTCGGGTTCTGGTTAGGGTTAGGGTTAGGGTTCGGATTAGGGTTAGGGTTAGGGTTAGGGTTCGGGTTAGGGTTTGGGTTAGGGTTAGGTTTAGGGTTAGGGTTCGGGTTAGGGTTCGGGTTTGGTTTAGGGTTAGGGTTCGGGTTAGGGTTGGGATTAAAGTTCGGGTTAGGGTTAGGGTTAGGGTTAGGGTTAGGGTTCGTTTTAGGGTTCGGGTTAGGTGTCAGGTTAGTGTTAGGGTTAGGGTTCAGGTTCGGGTTAGGGTTAGGGTTAGGGTTCGGGTTCGGGGTTAGGGTAAGGATTCGGGTTAGGGTTCGGGTTAGGGTTAGGATTCGGGTAAGGGCTTAGGGTTCGGGTTCGGGTTAGGGTTAGGGTTCGGGTTAGGGTGAGGGTTCTGGTTAGGGTTATGGTTAGGGTTCGGGTTCGGGTTCGTGTTAGGGTTAGGGTTCGGGTTCGGGTTAGGGTTAGGGTTCGGTTTCGGGTTAGGGTTCGGGTTCGGGTTCGGGTTAGGGTTTAGGGTTCGGGTTCCGGTTAGGGTTAGGGTTAGGTTTAGGGTTCGGGTTAGGGTTCGGGTTAGGGTTAGGGTTAGGGTTAGTTTTAGGGTTAGGGTTAGGTTTAGGGTTAGGGTTCGGGTTAGGTTTAGGGTTAGATTTAGGGTTAGGGTTCGGTTTAGGGTTAGGGTTAGTGTTCGAGTTAGGGTTAGGGTTCGGGTTAGGGTTAGGGGTTAGGGTTAGGGTTAGGGTTATGGTTAGGGTTAGTGTTCGGGTTAGGGTTTGGGTTAGGGTTAGGGTTAGGGTTCGGGTTAGGATTAGGGCTAGGGTTCGGGTTAGGGTTCGAGTTAGTGTTAGGGTTAGGGTTCGGGTTAGGGTTCGGGTTAGGGTTCGGGTTAGGGTTCGGGTTAGGGTTAGTGTTCGGGTTAGGGTTAGGGTTAGGATTCGGGTTAGGGTTCGGGTTCGGGTTAGGGTTCGGGTTCGGTTTAGGGTTAGGGTTAGGGTTCGGATTAGGGTTAGGGTTAGGGTTAGGGTTAGAGCAAGGTTCGGGTTAGGGTTCGGGTTAGGGTTCGGGTTAGGGTTAGGTTTAGGGTTAGGTTTATGGTTAGCGTTCGGT
>JAVLSZ010000046.1:1942500-1947500 GCA_032313775.1 Urocyon cinereoargenteus | reverse complement strand
GGTTCGGATTAGGGTTAGGGTTAGGGTTAGGGTTAGGGTTAGGGTTAGGGTTCGGGTTAGGGTTCGGGTTAGGGTTAGTTTTAGGGTTAGGGTTCGGGTTCGGATTAGGGTTAGGGTTAGGGTTAGGGTTAGGGTTAGGGTTCGGGTTAGGGTTCGGGTTCGGGTTAGGGTTAGGTTTTGGGTTAGGGTTTGGGTTCGGGTTAGGGTTCGGGTTCTGGTTAGGGTTAGGGTTAGGGTTCGGATTAGGTTTAGGGTTAGGGTTAGGGTTAGGGTTAGGGTTCGGGTTAGGGTTCGGGTTAGGGTTAGGTTTAGGGTTAGGGTTCGGGTTAGGGTTCGGGTTTGGTTTAGGGTTAGGGTTCGGGTTAGGGTTGGGGTTAAAGTTCGGGTTAGGGTTAGGGTTAGGGTTAGGGTTAGGGTTCGTGTTAGGGTTCGGGTTAGGTGTCAGGTTAGGGTTAGGGTTAGGGTTCGGGTTCGGGTTAGGTTTAGGGTTAGGGTTCGGGTTCGGGGTTAGGGTTAGGATTCGGGTTAGGGTTCGGGTTAGGGTTAGGATTCGGGTAAGGGCTTAGTGTTCGGGTTCGGGTTAGGGTTAGGGTTCGGGTTAGGGTTAGGATTCTGGTTAGGGTTATGGTTAGCGTTCGGGTTCGGGTTCGGGTTAGGGTTAGGGTTCGGGTTCGGGTTAGGGTTAGGGTTCGGGTTCGGGTTAGGGTTCGGGTTCGGATTCGGGTTAGGGTTTAGGAATCGGGTTAGGGTTAGGGTTAGGGTTCGGGTTAGTGTTAGGGTTAGGTTTCGGGTTAGGGTTAGGGTTCGGGTTAGGGTTAGGGTTAGGTTTAGGGTTCGGGTTAGGGTTCGGGGTAGGGTTAGGGTTAGGGTTAGGTTTAGGGTTAGGGTTAGGTTTAGGTTTAGTGTTCGGGTTAGGGTTAGGGTTCGGGTTCGGGTTAGGGTTAGGGTTCGGGTTTGGGTTAGGGGTAGGTTTCGGTTTAGGGTTCGGGTTCGGGTTAGGTTTAGGGTTAGGGTTCGGTTTAGGGTTAGGGTTCGGGTTCGGGTTAGGGTTAGGTTTAGGGTTCGGGTTCGGGTTAGCGTTAGGGTTAGTTTTAGGGTTAGGGTTAGGTTTAGGGTTAGGGTTCGGGTTAGGTTTAGGGTTAGGTTTAGGGTTAGGGTTCGGGTTAGGGTTAGGGTTAGTGTTCGAGTTAGGGTTAGTGTTCGGGTTAGGGTTAGGGGTTAGGGTTAGGGTTAGGGTTATGGTTAGGGTTAGTGTTCGGGTTAGGGTTTGGGTTAGGGTTAGGTTTAGGGTCCGGGTTAGGATTAGGGCTAGGGTTCGGGTTAGGGTTCGAGTTAGTGTTAGGGTTAGGGTTCGGGTTAGGGTTCGGGTTAGGGTTCGGGTTAGGGTTCGGGTTAGGGTTAGTGTTCGGGTTAGGGTTAGGGTTAGGATTCGGGTTAGGGTTCGGGTTCGGGTTAGGGTTCGGGTTCGGTTTAGGGTTAGGGTTAGGATTCGGATTAGGGTTAGGGTTAGGGTTAGGGTTAGAGCAGGGTTCGGGTTAGGGTTCGGGTTAGGGTTCGGGTTAGGGTTAGGGTTAGGGTTAGGTTTAGGGTTAGCGTTCGGTTGAGGGTTAGGGTTAGGGTTAGGGTTAGGGTTCCGGTTAGGGTTAGGGTTCGGGTTAGGGTTAGGGTTAGGGTTAGTTTTAGGGTTTGGGTTAGGGTTAGGGTTAGGGTTAGGGTTCGGGTTAGGGTTCGGGTTAGGGTTAGGTTTAGGGTTAGGTTTCGGGTTAGGGTTCGGGTTTGTTTTAGGGTTAGGGTTCGGGTTAGGGTTGGGGTTAAAGTTCGGGTTAGGGTTAGGGTTAGGGTTAGGGTTAGGGTTCGTGTTAGGGTTAGGGTTAGGTGTCATGTTAGGGTTAGGGTTAGGGTTCTGGTTCGGGTTAGGGTTAGGGTTAGGGATCGGGTTCGGGGTTAGGGTTAGGATTCGGGTTAGGGTTCGGGTTAGGGTTAGGATTCGGGTAAGGGCTTAGGGTTCGGGTTCGGGTTAGGGTTAGGGTTCGGGTTAGGGTTAGGGTTCGGGTTAGGGTTCGGGTTAGGTTTAGGTTTAGGGTTCAGGTTAGGGTTAGTGTTAGGTTTACGGTTAGGGTTCGTGTTAGGGTTAGGGTTCGGTGTCGGGTTAGGGTTAGGGTTAGGTATCGGGTTCGGGTTAGGGTTAGGGTTAGGGTTAGGGTTAGGGTTAGGGTTCGGATTCGGGGTTAGGGTTAGGGTTAGGGTTCCGGTTAGGGTTCGGGATAGGGTTAGGATTCGGGTAAGGGCTTAGGGTTCGGATTTGGGTTAGGGTTAGGGTTAGGGTTCCGGTTAGGGTTAGGGTTAGGGTTCGGGTTAGGGTTAGGGTTAGGGTTAGGTTTAGGGTTCGGGTTAGTTTTAGGGTTAGGGTTCGGGTTAGGGTTCGGGTTAGGGTTAGGGTTAGGGTTAGCGTTCGGGTTAGGGTTAGGGTTCGGGTTAGGGTTAGGGTTAGGGTTAGGGTTAGGGTTAGGGTTAGGGTTTGGGTTAGGGTTAGGTTTCGGGTTAGGGTTAGGGTTAGGGTTCGGGTTAGGGTTCGGTTTAGGGTTAGGTTTCGGGTTAGGGTTCTGGATCGGGTTAGGGTTCGGGTTCGGGTTAGGGTTAGGGTTAGGGTTCGGATTAGGGTTAGGGTTAGGGTTCGGGTTAGGGTTCGGTTTCGGGTTAGGGTTCGGGTTAGGGTTAGGGTTCGGGTTCGGGTTAGGGTTAGGGTTCGGGTTCGTGTTAGGGTTCAGGTTTGGGTTAGGGTTTGGTTTAGGGTTAGGTTTAGGGTTAGGGTTCAGGTTCGGGTTAGTGTTCGGGTTCGGGTTCGGGTTAGGGTTAGGGTTCGGGTTAGGGTTAGGTTCCGGTTAGGGTTAGGGTTAGGGTTAGGTTTCGGTTAGGGTTAGGGTTAGGGTTTGGGTTAACGTTAGGGTTCGGGTTAGGGTTAGGGGTAGGGTTCGGTTTAGGGTCCGTGTTCGGGTTAGGGTTAGTGTTAGGTTTAGGGTTAGGTTTCGGGTTAGGATTAGGTTTAGGGTTAGGGTTAGGGGTTTGGGTTAGGGTTCTTGTTAGGTTTAGGGTTAGGGTTCGGGTTAGGGTTCGGGTTAGGGTTAGGTTTAGGGTTCAGGTTAGGGTTAGTGTTAGGGTTACGGTTAGGGTTCGGGTTAGGGTTAGGGTTCGGTGTCGCGTTAGGGTTAGGGTTAGGGTTAGGGTTAGGTATCGGGTTCGGGTTAGGGTTAGGGTTAGGGTTAGGGTTAGGGTTAGGGTTCGGATTCGGCGTTAGGGTTAGGGTTAGGGTTCCGGTTAGGGTTCGGGTTAGGTTTAGGTTTCGGGTAAGGGCTTAGGGTTCGGGTTCGGGTTAGGGTTAGGGTTAGGGTTCCGGTTAGGGTTAGGGTTAGGGTTCGGGTTAGGGTTAGGGTTAGGGTTAGGGTTAGGGTTCGGGTTAGGTTTAGGGTTAGGGTTCGGGTTAGGGTTCGGGTTAGGGTTAGGGTTAGGGTTCGGGTTAGGGTTAGGGTTCGGGTTAGGGTTAGGGTTAGGGTTAGTGTTAGGTTTTGGGTTAGGGTTAGTTTTCGGGTTAGGGTTAGGGTTAGGGTTCGGGTTAGGGTTCGGTTTAGGGTTAGGTTTCGGGTTAGGGTTCTGGTTCGGGTTAGGGTTCGGGTTCGGGTTAGGGTTAGGGTTAGGGTTCGGATTAGGGTTTGGGTTAGGGTTAGGGTTAGGGTTCGGGTTCGGGTTAGGGTTCGGGTTCGGGTTAGGGTTAGGTTTTGGGTTAGGGTTCGGGTTCGTGTTAGGGTTCGGGTTCTGGTTAGGGTTAGGGTTAGGGTTAGGGTTCCGGTTAGGGTTAGGTTTTAGGGCTAGGGTTAGTTTTAGGGTTAGGTTTAGGGTTAGGGTTAGGGTTAGGTTTAGGGTTAGGGTTCGGGTTAGGGTTATGGTTAGGGTTAGGGTTATGGTTCGGGTTAGGGTTAGGGTTCGTGTTAGGGTTAGGGTTAGGTTTAGGGTTAGGGTTAGGGTTCGGGTTAGGGTTAGGGTTAGGGTTAGGGTTAGGGTTCGGGTTAGGGTTAGGGTTAGGGTTCGATTTAGGGTTAGGGTTAGGGTTAGGATTAGGGTTCGGTTTAGGGTTAGGGTTAGGGTTCGGGTTAGGGTTAGGGTTAGGGTTAGGTTTTGGTTTAGGGTTCGGGTTAGGGTTAGGGTTAGGATTCGGGTTAGGGTTAGGGTTAGGGTTCGGATTAGGGTTAGGTTTCGGGTTAAGGTTTGGTTTAGGTTTCGGGTTAGGGTTAGGGTTAGGGCTCGGTTTAGTGTTAGGGTTCGGGTTCGGGTTAGGCTTAGGGTTCGGGTTCGGGTTAGGGTTCAGGTTTGGGTTAGGTTTTGATTTAGGGTTAGGTTTAGGGTTAGGGTTCGGGTTCGGGTTAGTGTTAGGGTTAGGGTTAGGGTTAGGGTTAGGGTTCGAATTCGGGGTTAGGGTTAGGGTTAGGGTTCCGGTTAGGGTTCGGGTTAGGTTTAGGATTCGGGTAAGGGCTTAGGGTTCGGGTTAGGGTTAGGGTTCGGGTTAGGGTTCCGGTTAGGGTTAGGGTTAGGGTTCGGGTTAGGGTTAGGGTTAGGGTTAGGGTTAGGGTTCGGGTTAGGTTTAGGGTTAGGGTTCGGGTTAGGGTTCGGGTTAGGGTTAGGGTTAGGGTTCGGGTTAGGGTTAGGGTTCGGGTTAGGGTTAGGGTTAGGGTTTGGGTTAGTGTTAGGGTTTGGGTTAGGGTTAGGTTTCGGGTTAGGGTTAGGGTTAGGTTTAGGTTTAGGGTTAGGGTTCGTGTTAGGGTTCGGGTTAGGTGTCGGGTCAGGGTTAGGGTTAGGGTTCGGGTTCGGGTTCGGGTTAGGGTTAGGGTTAGGATTAGGGTCGTGTTCGGGGTTAGGGTTAGGGTTAGGGTTCGGGTTAGGGTTCGGGATAGGTTTTGGATTCGGTTAAGGGCTTAGGGTTCGGTTTCGGGTTAGGGTTAGGGTTAGGG
>JAVLSZ010000046.1:1932500-1935000 GCA_032313775.1 Urocyon cinereoargenteus | reverse complement strand
GTTAGGGTTCGGGTTCGGGTTAGGGTTAGGGTTCGGGTTCGGGTTAGGGTTAGGGTTCGGGTTCGGGTTAGGGTTCGGGTTCGGGTTCGTGTTAGGGTTTAGGGTTCGGGTTAGGGTTAGGGTTAGGGTTAGGTTTTGGGTTCGTGTTAGGGTTCGGGTTAGGTGTCGGGTTAGGGTTAGTGTTAGGGTTCGGGTTCGGGTTAGGGTTAGGGTTCGGGTTCGGGTTAGGGTTAGGGTTCGGGTTCGGGTTAGGGTTCGGGTTCGGGTTCGGGTTAGGGTTTAGGGTTCGGGGTAGGGTTAGGGTTAGGGTTCGGGTTAGTGTTAGGGTTAGGTTTCGGGTTAGGGTTAGGGTTCGGGTTAGGGTTAGAGTTAGGTTTAGGGTTCGGGTTAGGGTTCGGGGTAGGGTTAGGGTTAGGGTTAGGTTTAGGGTTAGGGTTAGGTTTAGGGTTAGTGTTCGGGTTAGGGTTAGGGTTCGGGTTCTGGTTAGGGTTAGGGTTCGGGTTTGGGTTAGGGGTAGGTTTCGGTTTAGGGTTCGGGTTCGGGTTAGGTTTAGGGTTAGGGTTCGGGTTAGGGTTAGGGTTCGGGTTAGGGTTAGGGTTAGGTTTAGTGTTCGGGTTAGGGTTCGGGTTCGGGTTAGCGTTAGGGTTAGTTTTAGGGTTAGGGTTAGGTTTAGGGTTAGGGTTCGGGTTAGGTTTAGGGTTAGGTTTAGGGTTAGGGTTCGGGTTAGGGTTAGGGTTAGTGTTTGAGTTAGGGTTAGTGTTCGGGTTAGGGTTAGGGGTTAGGGTTAGGGTTAGGGTTATGGTTAGGTTTAGTGTTCGGGTTAGGGTTTGGGTTAGGGTTAGGGTTAGGGTCCGGGTTAGGATTAGGGCTAGGGTTCGGGTTAGGGTTCGAGTTAGTGTTAGGGTTAGGGTTCGGGTTAGGCTTCGGGTTAGGGTTCGGGTTAGGGTTCGGGTTAGGGTTAGTGTTCGGGTTAGGGTTAGGATTCGGGTTAGGGTTCGGGTTCGGGTTAGGGTTCGGGTTCGGTTTAGGGTTAGGGTTAGGGTTCGGATTAGGGTTAGGGTTAGGGTTAGGGTTAGAGCAGGGTTCGGGTTAGGGTTCGGGTTAGGGTTCGGGTTAGGGTTAGGGTTAGGGTTAGGTTTAGGGTTAGCGTTCGGTTGAGGGTTAGGGTTAGGGTTAGGGTTAGGGTTCGCGTTAGGGTTAGGGTTCGGGTTAGGGTTAGGGTTAGGGTTAGGGTTAGTGTTAGGGTTTGGGTTAGGGTTAGGTTTCGGGTTAGGGTTAGGGTTAGGGTTCGGGTTAGGGTTCGGTTTAGGGTTAGGTTTCGGGTTAGGGTTCTGGTTCGGGTTAGGGTTCGGGTTCGGGTTAGGGTTAGGGTTAGGGTTCGGATTAGGGTTAGGGTTAGGGTTAGGGTTAGGGTTCGGGTTCGGGTTAGGGTTCGGGTTCGGGTTAGGGTTAGGTTTTGGGTTAGGGTTCGGGTTCGGGTTGGGGTTCGGGTTCTGTTTAGGGTTAGGGTTAGGTTTCGGATTAGGGTTAGGGTTAGGGTTAGGGTTCGGGTTAGGGTTCGGGTTAGGGTTAGGTTTAGGGTTAGGGTTCGGGTTAGGGTTCGGGTTTGGTTTAGGGTTAGGGTTCGGGTTAGGGTTGGGGTTAAAGTTCGGGTTAGGTTTAGGGTTCGGGTTAGGGTTAGGGTTCGTGTTAGGGTTCGGGTTAGGTGTCAGGTTAGGGTTAGGGTTAGGGTTCGGGTTCGGGTTAGGGTTAGGGTTAGGGTTCGTGTTCGGGGTTAGGGTTAGGATTCGGGTTAGGGTTCGGGTTAGTGTTAGGATTCGGGTAAGGGCTTAGGGTTCGGGTTCGGGTTAGGGTTAGGGTTCGGGTTAGGGTTAGGGTTCGGGTTAGGGTTCGGGTTAGGTTTAGGTTTAGGGGTCAGGTTAGGGTTAATGTTAGGTTTACGGTTAGGGTTCGGGTTAGGGTTAGGGTTCGGTGTCGGGTTAGGGTTAGGGTTAGTGTTAGGGTTAGGTATCGGGTTCGGGTTAGGGTTAGGGTTAGGGTTAGGGTTAGGGTTCGGATTCGGGGTTAGGGTTAGGGTTAGGGTTCCGTTTAGGGTTCGGGTTAGGGTTAGGATTCGGGTAAGGGCTTAGGGTTCGGGTTCGGGTTAGGGTTAGGGTTAGGGTTAGGGTTCCGGTTAGGGTTAGGGTTAGGGTTCGGGTTAGGGTTAGGGTTAGGTTTAGGGTTCGGTTAGGGTTAGGGTTAGGGTTTGGGTTAAGGTTAGGGTTCGGGTTAGGGTTAGTGTTAGGGTTCGGGTTAGGGTTCGGGATTGGGTTAGGGTTAGGGTTAGGGTTCGGGTTCGGGTTCGGGTTAGGGTTAGTGTTAGGGTTAGGGTTAGGGTTCGGATTAGGGTTAGGGGTAGGGTTCGGTTTAGGGTCCGTGTTCGGGTTAGGGTTAGTGTTAGGTTTAGGGTTAGGTTTCGGGTTAGGATTAGGTTTAGGGTTAGGGTTAGGGGTTAGGGTTA
>JAVLSZ010000046.1:1915000-1917500 GCA_032313775.1 Urocyon cinereoargenteus | reverse complement strand
AGGGTTAGGGTTCGTTTTAGGGTTAGGGTTATGGTTCGGGTTAGGGTTCGGGTTAGGGTTAGGGTTAGGGTTCGGGTTAGGGATAGGGTTAGGTTTAGTGTTAGGGTTAGGGTTCGGGTTAGGGTTAGGGTTAGGGTTAGGGTTAGGGTTAGGGTTAGGGTTCGGGTTAGGGTTCGGGTTAAGTTTCGGTTTAGGATTAGGGTTAGGGTTAGGGTTAGGGTTAGGGTTAGGGTTCGTGTTAGGGTTCGGGTTAGGTGTCGGGTCAGGGTTAGGGTTAGGGTTCGGGTTCGGGTTCGGGTTAGGGTTAGGGTTAGGGTTAGGGTTAGGGTCGTGTTCGGGGTTAGGGTTAGGGTTAGTGTTCGGGTTAGGGTTCGGGATAGGTTTTGGATTCGGTTAAGGGCTTAGGGTTCGGGTTCGGGTTAGGGTTAGGGTTAGGGTTCCGGTTAGGTTTAGGGTTAGGGTTAGGGTTCGGATTAGGGTTAGGGTTAGGGTTAGGGTTAGGGTTAGTGTTAGGGTTTGGGTTAGGGTTAGGTTTCGGGTTAGGGTTAGGGTTAGGGTTCGGGTTAGGGTTCGGTTTAGGGTTAGGTTTCGGGTTAGGGTTCTGGTTCGGGTTAGGGTTCGGGTTCGGGTTAGGGTTAGGGTTAGGGTTCGGATTAGGGTTAGGGTTAGGGTTAGGGTTAGGGTTAGGGTTAGGGTTAGGGTTTGGGTTAGGGTTAGGTTTCGGGTTAGGGTTAGGGTTAGGGTTCGGGTTAGGGTTCGGTTTAGGGTTAGGTTTCGGGTTAGGGTTCTGGTTCGGGTTAGGGTTCGGATTCGGGTTAGGGTTAGGGTTAGGGTTCGGATTAGGGTTAGGGTTAGGGTTAGGGTTAGGGTTCGGGTTCGGGTTAGGGTTCGGGTTCGGGTTAGGGTTAGGTTTTGGGTTAGGGTTCGGGTTCGGGTTGGGGTTCGGGTTCTGGTTATGGTTAGGGTTAGGGTTCGGATTAGGGTTAGGGTTAGGGTTCGGGTTCGGGTTAGGGTTCGGGTTAGGGTTAGGTTTAGGGTTAGGGTTCGGGTTAGGGTTCGGGTTTGGTTTAGGGTTAGGGTTCGGGTTAGGGTTGGGGTTAAAGTTCGGGTTAGGGTTAGGGTTCGGGTTAGGGTTAGGGTTCGTGTTAGGGTTCGGGTTAGGTGTCAGGTTAGGGTTAGGGTTAGGGTTCGGGTTCGGGTTAGGGTTAGGGTTAGGGTTCGGGTTCGGGGTTAGGGTTAGGATTCGGGTTAGGGTTCGGGTTAGGGTTAGGATTCGGGTAAGGTCTTAGGGTTCGGGTTCGGGTTAGGGTTAGGGTTCGGGTTAGGGTTAGGGTTCGGGTTAGGGTTCGGGTTAGGTTTAGGTTTAGGGTTCAGGTTAGGGTTAGTGTTAGGTTTACGGTTAGGGTTCGGGTTAGGGTTAGGGTTCGGTGTCGGGTTAGGGTTAGGGTTAGGGTTAGGGTTAGGTATCGGGTTCGGGTTAGGGTTAGAGTTAGGGTTAGGGTTAGGGTTCAGATTCGGGGTTAGGGTTAGGGTTAGGGTTCCGGTTAGGGTTCGGGTTAGGGTTAGGATTCGGGTAAGGGCTTAGGGTTCGGGTTCGGGTTAGGGTTAGGGTTCGGGTTAGGGTTCGGGTTAGGGTTAGGTTTAGGGTTCAGGTTAGGGTTAGTGTTAGGGTTACGTTTAGGGTTCGGGTAGGGTTAGGGTTCGGTGTCGGGTTAGGGTTAGGGTTAGGGTTAGGGTTAGGTATCGGGTTCGGGTTAGGGTTAGGGTTAGGGTTAGGGTTAGGGTTAGGGTTCGGATTCGGGGTTAGGGTTAGGGTTAGGGTTCCGGTTAGGGTTCGGGTTAGGTTTAGGATTCGGGTAAGGGCTTAGGGTTCGGGTTCGGGTTAGGGTTAGGGTTAGGATTCCGGTTAGGGTTAGGGTTAGGGTTCGGGTTAGGGTTAGGGTTAGGTTTAGGGTTAGGGTTCGGGTTAGGTTTAGGGTTAGGTTTCGGGTTAGGGTTCGGGTTAGGGTTAGGGTTCGGGTTAGTGTTAGGGAAGGTTTTGGGTTAGGGTTCGGGTTCGTGTTAGGGTTCGGGTTCTGGTTAGGGTTAGGGTTAGGGTTCGGATTAGGGTTAGGGTTAGGGTTAGGGTTAGGGTTAGGGTTCGGGTTAGGGTTCGGGTTAGGTTTAGTTTTAGGGTTAGGGTTCGGGTTAGGGTTCGGGTTTGGTTTAGGGTTAGGGTTCGGGTTAGGGTTGGGGTTAAAGTTCGGGTGAGGGTTAGGGTTAGGGTTAGGGTTCGTGTTAGGGTTCGGGTTAGGTGTCAGGTTAGGGTTAGGGTTAGGGTTCGGGTTCGGGTTAGGGTTAGGGTTAGGGTTCGGGTTCGGGGTTAGGGTTAGGATTCGGGTTAGGGTTCGGGTTAGGGTTAGGATTCGGGTAAGGGCTTATGGTTCGGGTTCGGGTTAGGGTTAGGGTTCAGGTTAGGGTTAGGGTTCTGGTTAGGGTTATGGTTAGGGTTCGGGTTCGG
>JAVLSZ010000046.1:1897500-1902500 GCA_032313775.1 Urocyon cinereoargenteus | reverse complement strand
TTCGGGTTAGGGTTCGGGTTAAGGTTCGGGTTAGGGTTAGGGTTAGGGTTAGGTTTCGTGTTAGGGTTCGGGTTAGGTGTCTGGTTAGGGTTAGGGTTAGGGTTCGGGTTCGGGTTAGGGTTAGGGTTAGGGTTAGGGTTCGGGTTTGGGGTTAGGTTTAGGGTTAGGGTTCGGGTTAGGGTTCGGGTTAGGGTTAGGGTTCGGGTTAAGGTTAGGTTTAGGGTTCGGTTTAGTGTTAGGGTTAGGGTTTGGGTGAGGGTTAGGGTTCGGTTTCGGGTTAGGGTTTGGGTTAGGGTTCGGGTTAAGTTTCAGGTTAGGGTTCGGTTTAGGTTTCGGGTTAGGGTTCGGGTTAGGGTTAGGGTTCGGGTTAGGGTTCGGGATCGGGTTAGGTTTAGGGTTAGTTTTAGGGTTAGGGTTAGGTTTAGGGTTAGGGTTCGGGTTAGGTTTAGGGTTAGGTTTAGGTTTAGGGTTCGGGTTAGGGTTAGGGTTAGGGTTAGGGTTCGGGTTAGGGTTAGGGTTAGGGTTAGGTTTAGGGTTCGGGTTAGGGTTAGGGTTATGGTTTGGGTTCGGGTTCGGGGTAAGGTTAGGGTTAGGGTTAGGGTTAGGGTTCGGGTTAGGGTTAGGGCTATTGTTCGGGTTAGGTTTCGGGTTAGGGTTAGGGTTAGGGTTCGGGTTAGGGTTAGGGTTCGGGTTAGGTTTAGGTTTAGGGTTCGGGTTAGGGTTCGGGTTCGGGTTAGGGTTCGGGTTAGGGTTAGGGTTAGGTTTCGGGTTAGGGTTCGGGTTCGGGTTAGCGTTCGGGTTCGGGTTAGGGTTAGGTTTCGTGTTAGGGTTCGGGTTCGGGTTAGGGTACGGGTTCGGGTTAGGGTTAGGGTTAGGGTTCGGATTAGGGTTAGGGTTAGTGTTAGGGTTAGGGTTCGGGTTAGGGTTCGTTTTAGGGTTAGGTTTAGGGATAGGGTTCGGGTTAGGGTTAGGGTTAGGGTTAGGTTTAGTGTTCGGGTTAGGGTTCGGGTTAAGGTTCGGGTTAGGGTTAGGGTTAGGGTTAGGTTTTGGGTTCGTGTTAGGGTTCGGTTTAGGTGTCGGGTTAGGGTTAGTGTTAGGGTTCGGTTTCGGGTTAGGGTTAGGCTTCGGGTTCGGGTTAGGGTTCGGGTTCGGGTTCGGGTTAGGGTTTAGGGTTCGGGTTAGGGTTAGGTTTAGGGTTCGGGTTAGTGTTAGGGTTAGGTTTCGGGTTAGGGTTAGGGTTCGGGTTAGGGTTAGGGTTAGGTTTAGGGTTCGGGTTAGGGTTCGGGGTAGGGTTAGGGTTAGGCTTAGGTTTAGGGTTAGGGTTAGGTTTAGGGTTAGTGTTCGGCTTAGGGTTAGGGTTCGGGTTCGGGTTAGGGTTATGGTTCGGGTTTGGGTTAGGGGTAGGTTTCGGTTTAGGGTTCGGGTTCGGGTTAGGTTTAGGGTTAGGGTTCGGGTTAGGGTTAGGGTTCGGGTTAGGGTTAGGGTTAGGTTTAGGGTTCGGGTTAGGGTTCGGGTTCGGGTTAGCGTTAGGGTTAGTTTTAGGGTTAGGGTTAGGTTTAGGGTTAGGGTTCGGGTTAGGTTTAGGGTTAGGTTTAGGGTTAGGGTTCGGGTTAGGGTTACGGTTAGTGTTCGAGTTAGGGTTAGGGTTCGGGTTAGGGTTAGGGGTTAGGGTTAGGGTTAGGGTTATGGTTAGGGTTAGTGTTCGGTTTAGGGTTTGGGTTAGGGTTAGGGTTAGGGTCCGGGTTAGGATTAGGGCTAGGGTTCGGGTTAGGGTTCGAGTTAGTGTTAGGGTTAGGGTTCGGGTTAGGGTTCGGGTTAGGGTTCGGGTTAGGGTTCGGGTTAGGGTTAGTGTTCGGGTTAGGGTTAGGGTTAGGATTCGGGTTAGGGTTCGGGTTCGGGTTAGGGTTCGGGTTGGGTTTAGGGTTAGGGTTAGGGTTCGGATTAGGGTTAGGGTTAGGGTTAGGGTTAGAGCAGGGTTCGGGTTAGGGTTCGGGTTAGGGTTCGGGTTAGGTTTAGGGTTAGGGTTAGGTTTAGGGTTAGCGTTCGGTTGAGGGTTAGGGTTAGGGTTAGGGTTAGGGTTCGGGTTAGGGTTAGGGTTCGGGTTAGGGTTAGGGTTAGGGTTAGGGTTAGTGTTAGGTTTTGGGTTAGGGTTAGGTTTCGGGTTAGGGTTAGGGTTAGGGTTCGGGTTAGGGTTCGGTTTAGGGTTAGGTTTCGGGTTAGGGTTCTGGTTCGGGTTAGGGTTCGGGTTCGGGTTAGGGTTAGGGTTAGGGTTCGGATTAGGGTTAGGGTTAGTGTTAGGGTTCGGTTTCGGGTTAGGGTTCGGGTTCGGGTTAGGGTTAGGGTTAGGGTTAGGGTTCGGGTTAGGGTTAGGTTTAGGGTTAGGGTTAGGGTTCGGTTTAGGGTTAGCGTTAGGGTTCGGGTTAGGGTTCGGGTTAGGGTTCGGGTTAGGCTTCGGGTTAGGGTTCGGGTTAGGGTTCGGGTTAGGGTTCGGGTTCGGGTTAGGGTTCGGGTTAGGTTTCGGGTTAGGGTTAGGGTTAGGTTTAGGGTTAGGGTTTGGGTTAGGGTTCGGGTTAGGGTTCGGGTTCGGGTTAGTGTTCGGGTTATGGTTAGGGTTAGGGTTCGGGTTAGGGTTCGGGTTAGGGTTCGGGTTAGGTTTCGGGTTCGGGTTAGGGTTCGGGTTAGGGTTAGGGTTAGGGTTAGGTTTCGGGTTAGGGTTAGGGTTAATGTTCAAGTTAGGGTTAGGGTTCGGTTTAGGGTTAGGTGTTAGGGTTAGGGTTAGGGTTAGGGTTAGGGTTAGTGTTCGGGTTAGGGTTAGGGTTAGGGTTAGGGTTCGGGTTAGGGTTAGGGTTAGGTTTAGGGTTCGTGTTATGGTTAGGGTTATGGTTTGGGTTCTGGTTCGGGGAAAGGTTAGGGTTCGGGTTCGGGTTAGGGTTCGTGTTCGGGTTCGGGTTAGGGGTTAGTGTTAGGGTTAGGGTTAGGGTTAGGGTTCGGGTTAGGGTTAGGGTTAGGGTTAGGGTTAGGGTTTCGGTTAGGGTTTGGGTTATGGTTAGGGTTAGTGTTTGGGTTAGGGTTAGGGCTAGGGTTCAGGTTAGGGTTCGGGTTAGGGTTAGGGTTCGGGTTAGGTGTCGGGTTAGGGTTCGGGTTAGGGTTCGGGTTAGGGTTAGGGTTCGGGTTGGGTTTAGGTTTAGGGTTCGGGTTAGGGTTCGGGTTCGGGTTAGGGTTCGGGTTCAGGTTAGGGTTCGGGTTAGGGTTAGGTTTAGGTTTCGGGTTAGGGTTCGGGTTCGGGTTAGGGTTCGGGTTCGGGTTAGGGTTAGGTTTCGGGTTAGGGTTCGGGTTCGGGTTAGGGTTCGGGTTCGGGTTAGGGTTAGGGTTAGGGTTCGGTTTAGGGTTAGGGTTAGTGTTAGGGTTAGGGTTCGTTTTAGGGTTCGGGTTAGGGTTAGGTTTAGGGTTAGGGTTCGGGTTAGGGTGAGGTTTAGGGTTAGGGTTAGGGTTCGGGTTAGGGTTCGGGTTAAGGTTCGGGTTAGGGTTCGGGTTCGGGTTAGGGTTCGGGTTCAGGTTAGGGTTCGGGTTAGGGTTAGGGTTAGGTTTCGGGTTAGGGTTCGGGTTCGGGTTAGCGTTCGGGTTCGGGTTCGGGTTAGGTTTCGGGTTAGGGTTCGGGTTCGGGTTAGGGTTCGGGTTCGGGTTAGGGTTAGGGTTAGGGTTCGGATTAGGGTTAGGGTTAGTGTTAGGGTTAGGGTTCGTTTTAGGGTTCGGGTTAGGGTTAGGTTTAGGGTTAGGGTTCGGGTTAGGGTGAGGTTTAGGGTTAGGGTTAGGGTTCGGGTTAGGGTTCGGGTTAAGGTTCGGGTTAGGGTTAGGGTTAGGGTTAGGTTTCGTGTTAGGGTTCGGGTTAGGTGTCTGGTTAGGGTTAGGGTTAGGGTTCGGGTTCGGGTTAGGGTTAGGGTTAGGGTTAGGGTTCGGGTTTGGGGTTAGGTTTAGGGTTAGGGTTCGGGTTAGGGTTCGGGTTAGGGTTAGGGTTCGGGTTAAGGTTAGGTTTAGGGTTCGGTTTAGTGTTAGGGTTAGGGTTTGGGTGAGGGTTAGGGTTCGGTTTCGGGTTAGGGTTTGGGTTAGGGTTCGGGTTAAGTTTCAGGTTAGGGTTCGGTTTAGGTTTCGGGTTAGGGTTCGGGTTAGGGTTAGGGTTCGGGTTAGGGTTCGGGATCGGGTTAGGTTTAGGGTTAGTTTTAGGGTTAGGGTTAGGTTTAGGGTTAGGGTTCGGGTTAGGTTTAGGGTTAGGTTTAGGTTTAGGGTTCGGGTTAGGGTTAGGGTTAGTGTTCGAGTTAGAGTTAGGGTTCGGGTTAGGGTTAGGGGTTAGGGTTAGGGTTAGGGTTATGGTTAGGGTTAGTGTTCGGGTTAGGGTTTGGGTTAGGGTTAGGGTTAGGGTCCGGGTTAGGATTAGGGCTAGGGTTCGGGTTAGGGTTCGAGTTAGTGTTAGGGTTAGGGTTCGGGTTAGGGTTCGGGTTAGGCTTCGGGTTAGGGTTCGGGTTAGTGTTCGGGTTCGGGTTCGGGTTCGGGTTAGGGTTAGGGTTAGGGTTCGGATTAGGGTTAGGGTTAGTGTTAGGGTTAGGGTTCGTTTTAGGGTTCGGGTTAGGGTTAGGTTTAGGGTTAGGGTTCGGGTTAGGGTGAGGTTTAGGGTTAGGGTTAGGGTTCGGGTTAGGGTTCGGTTTAAGGTTCGGGTTAGGGTTAGGTTTAGGGTTAGGGTTAGGGTTAGGTTTCGTGTTAGGGTTCGGGTTAGGTGTCTGGTTAGGGTTAGGGTTAGGCTTCGGGTTCGGGTTCGGGTTAGGTTTAGGGTTAGGGTTCGGGTTAGGGTTCGGATTCGGGGTTAGGGTTAGGGTTAGGTTTCCGGTTAGGGTTCGGGTTAGGGTTAGGATTCGGGTAAGGGCTTAGGGTTCGGGTTCGGGTTAGGGTTAGGGTTAGGGTTCCGGTTAGGGTTAGAGTTAGGGTTCGGGTTAGGGTTACGGTTAGGG
>JAVLSZ010000046.1:1880000-1882500 GCA_032313775.1 Urocyon cinereoargenteus | reverse complement strand
AGGTTTCGGGTTAGGGTTAGGGTTAGGTTTAGGGTTAGGGTTTGGGTTAGGGTTCGGGTTAGGGTTCGGGTTCGGGTTAGTGTTCGGGTTATGGTTAGGGTTAGGGTTCGGGTTAGGGTTCGGGTTAGGGTTCGGGTTAGGGTTCGGGTTCGGGTTAGGGTTCGGGTTAGGGTTAGGGTTAGGGTTAGGTTTCGGGTTAGGGTTAGGGTTAATGTTCAAGTTAGGGTTAGGGTTCGGTTTAGGGTTAGGTGTTAGGGTTAGGGTTAGGGTTAGGGTTAGGGTTAGTGTTCGGG
Organism: Urocyon cinereoargenteus; assembly: GCA_032313775.1. NCBI lineage: Eukaryota > Metazoa > Chordata > Mammalia > Carnivora > Canidae > Urocyon > Urocyon cinereoargenteus. Next base: position 1,882,207 of record JAVLSZ010000046.1, on the reverse strand, counting down.
TTAGGGTTAGGGTTAGGGTTAGGGTTCGGGTTAGGGTTAGGGTTAGGTTTAGGGTTCGTGTTATGGTTAGGGTTATGGTTTGGGTTCTGGTTCGGGGAAAGGTTAGGGTTCGGGTTCGGGTTAGGGTTCGTGTTCGGGTTCGGGTTAGGGGTTAGTGTTAGGGTTAGGGTTAGGGTTAGGGTTCGGGTTAGGGTTAGGGTTAGGGTTAGGGTTAGGGTTTCGGTTAGGGTTTGGGTTAGGGTTAGGGTTAGTGTTTGGGTTAGGGTTAGGGCTAGGGTTCAGGTTAGGGTTCGGGTTAGGGTTAGGGTTCGGGTTAGGTGTCGGGTTAGGGTTCGGGTTAGGGTTCGGGTTAGGGTTAGGGTTCGGGTTGGGTTTAGGTTTAGGGTTCGGGTTAGGGTTCGGGTTCGGGTTAGGGTTCGGGTTCAGGTTAGGGTTCGGGTTAGGGTTAGGTTTAGGTTTCGGGTTAGGGTTCGGGTTCGGGTTAGGGTTCGGGTTCGGGTTAGGGTTAGGTTTCGGGTTAGGGTTCGGGTTCGGGTTAGGGTTCGGGTTCGGGTTAGGGTTAGGGTTAGGGTTCGGTTTAGGGTTAGGGTTAGTGTTAGGGTTAGGGTTCGTTTTAGGGTTCGGGTTAGGGTTAGGTTTAGGGTTAGGGTTCGGGTTAGGGTGAGGTTTAGGGTTAGGGTTAGGGTTCGGGTTAGGGTTCGGGTTAAGGTTCGGGTTAGGGTTCGGGTTCGGGTTAGGGTTCGGGTTCAGGTTAGGGTTCGGGTTAGGGTTAGGGTTAGGTTTCGGGTTAGGGTTCGGGTTCGGGTTAGCGTTCGGGTTCGGGTTCGGGTTAGGTTTCGGGTTAGGGTTCGGGTTCGGGTTAGGGTTCGGGTTCGGGTTAGGGTTAGGGTTAGGGTTCGGATTAGGGTTAGGGTTAGTGTTAGGGTTAGGGTTCGTTTTAGGGTTCGGGTTAGGGTTAGGTTTAGGGTTAGGGTTCGGGTTAGGGTGAGGTTTAGGGTTAGGGTTAGGGTTCGGGTTAGGGTTCGGGTTAGGGTTAGGGTTCGGATTAGGGTTAGGGGTAGGGTTCGATTTAGGGTCCGTGTTCGGGTTAGGGTTAGTGTTAGGTTTAGGGTTAGGTTTCGGGTTAGGGTTAGGGTTAGGGTTAGGTTTCGTGTTAGGGTTCGGGTTAGGTGTCTGGTTAGGGTTAGGGTTAGGGTTCGGGTTCGGGTTAGGGTTAGGGTTAGGGTTAGGGTTCGGGTTTGGGGTTAGGTTTAGGGTTAGGGTTCGGGTTAGGGTTCGGGTTAGGGTTAGGGTTAGGGTTAAGGTTAGGTTTAGGGTTCGGTTTAGTGTTAGGGTTAGGGTTTGGGTGAGGGTTAGGGTTCGGTTTCGGGTTAGGGTTTGGGTTAGGGTTCGGGTTAAGTTTCAGGTTAGGGTTCGGTTTAGGTTTCGGGTTAGGGTTCGGGTTAGGGTTAGGGTTCGGGTTAGGGTTCGGGATCGGGTTAGGTTTAGGGTTAGTTTTAGGGTTAGGGTTAGGTTTAGGGTTAGGGTTCGGGTTAGGTTTAGGGTTAGGTTTAGGTTTAGGGTTCGGGTTAGGGTTAGGGTTAGTGTTCGAGTTAGAGTTAGGGTTCGGGTTAGGGTTAGGGGTTAGGGTTAGGGTTAGGGTTATGGTTAGGGTTAGTGTTCGGGTTAGGGTTTGGGTTAGGGTTAGGGTTAGGGTCCGGGTTAGGATTAGGGCTAGGGTTCGGGTTAGGGTTCGAGTTAGTGTTAGGGTTAGGGTTCGGGTTAGGGTTCGGGTTAGGCTTCGGGTTAGGGTTCGGGTTAGTGTTCGGGTTCGGGTTCGGGTTCGGGTTAGGGTTAGGGTTAGGGTTCGGATTAGGGTTAGGGTTAGTGTTAGGGTTAGGGTTCTTTTTAGGGTTCGGGTTAGGGTTAGGTTTAGGGTTAGGGTTCGGGTTAGGGTGAGGTTTAGGGTTAGGGTTAGGGTTCGGGTTAGGGTTCGGTTTAAGGTTCGGGTTAGGGTTAGGTTTAGGGTTAGGGTTAGGGTTAGGTTTCGTGTTAGGGTTCGGGTTAGGTGTCTGGTTAGGGTTAGGGTTAGGCTTCGGGTTCGGGTTCGGGTTAGGTTTAGGGTTAGGGTTCGGGTTAGGGTTCGGATTCGGGGTTAGGGTTAGGGTTAGGGTTCCGGTTAGGGTTCGGGTTAGGGTTAGGATTCGGGTAAGGGCTTAGGGTTCGGG
>JAVLSZ010000046.1:1867500-1870000 GCA_032313775.1 Urocyon cinereoargenteus | reverse complement strand
GTTAGGGTTCGGGTTCAGGTTAGGGTTCGGGTTAGGGTTAGGGTTAGGTTTCGGGTTAGGGTTCGGGTTCGGGTTAGCGTTCGGGTTCGGGTTCGGGTTAGGTTTCGGGTTTGGGTTCGGGTTCGGGTTAGGGTTCGGGTTCGGGTTAGGGTTAGGGTTAGGGTTCGGATTAGGGTTAGGGTTAGTGTTAGGGTTAGGGTTCGTTTTAGGGTTCGGGTTAGGGTTAGGTTTAGGGTTAGGGTTCGGGTTAGGGTGAGGTTTAGGGTTAGGGTTAGGGTTCGGGTTAGGGTTCGGGTTAAGGTTCGGGTTAGGGTTACGGTTAGGGTTAGGTTTCGTGTTAGGGTTCGGGTTAGGTGTCTGGTTAGGGTTAGGGTTAGGGTTCGGGTTCGGGTTAGGGTTAGGGTTAGGGTTAGGGTTCGGGTTTGGGGTTAGGTTTAGGGTTAGGGTTCGGGTTAGGGTTCGGGTTAGGGTTAGGGTTCGGGTTAAGGTTAGGTTTAGGGTTCGGTTTAGTGTTAGGGTTAGGGTTTGGGTGAGGGTTAGGGTTCGGTTTCGGGTTAGGGTTTGGGTTAGGGTTCGGGTTAAGTTTCAGGTTAGGGTTCGGTTTAGGGTTCGGGTTAGGGTTCGGGTTAGGGTTAGGGTTCGGGTTAGGGTTCGGGATCGGGTTAGGTTTAGGGTTAGTTTTAGGGTTAGGGTTAGGTTTAGGGTTAGGGTTCGGGTTAGGTTTAGGGTTAGGTTTAGGTTTAGGGTTCGGGTTAGGGTTAGGGTTAGTGTTCGAGTTAGAGTTAGGGTTCGGGTTAGGGTTAGGGGTTAGGGTTAGGGTTAGGGTTATGGTTAGGGTTAGTGTTCGGGTTAGGGTTTGGGTTAGGGTTAGGGTTAGGGTCCGGGTTAGGATTAGGGCTAGGGTTCGGGTTAGGGTTCGAGTTAGTGTTAGGGTTAGGGTTCGGGTTAGGGTTCGGGTTAGGCTTCGGGTTAGGGTTCGGGTTAGTGTTCGGGTTCGGGTTCGGGTTCGGGTTAGGGTTAGGGTTAGGGTTCGGATTAGGGTTAGGGTTAGTGTTAGGGTTAGGATTCGTTTTAGGGTTCGGGTTAGGGTTAGGTTTAGGGTTAGGGTTCGGGTTAGGGTGAGGTTTAGGGTTAGGGTTAGGGTTGGGGTTAGGGTTCGGTTTAAGGTTCGGGTTAGGGTTAGGTTTAGGGTTAGGGTTAGGGTTAGGTTTCGTGTTAGGGTTCGGGTTAGGTGTCTGGTTAGAGTTAGGGTTAGGGTTCGGGTTCGGGTTCGGGTTAGGTTTAGGGTTAGGGTTCGGGTTAGGGTTCGGATTCGGGGTTAGGGTTAGGGTTAGGGTTCCGGTTAGGGTTCGGGTTAGGGTTAGGATTCGGGTAAGGGCTTAGGGTTCGGGTTCGGGTTAGGGTTAGGGTTAGGGTTCCGGTTAGGGTTAGAGTTAGGGTTCGGGTTAGGGTTACGGTTAGGGTTAGGTTTAGGGTTCGGGTTAGGTTTAGGGTTCGGGTTCGTGTTAGGGTTCAGGTTTGGGTTAGGGTTTGGTTTAGGGTTAGGTTTAGGGTTAGGGTTCAGGTTCGGGTTAGTGTTCGGGTTCGGGTTCGGGTTAGGGTTAGGGTTCGGGTTAGGGTTAGGTTCCGGTTAGGGTTAGGGTTAGGGTTAGGTTTCGGTTAGCGTTAGGGTTAGGGTTTGGGTTAAGGTTAGGGTTCGGGTTAGGGTTAGTGTTAGGGTTCGGGTTAGGGTTCGGGTTTGGGTTAGGGTTAGGGTTAGGGTTCGGGTTCGGGTTCGGGTTAGGGTTAGGGTTAGGGTTAGGGTTAGGGTTCGGATTAGGGTTAGGGGTAGGGTTCGATTTAGGGTCCGTGTTCGGGTTAGGGTTAGTGTTAGGTTTAGGGTTAGGTTTCGGGTTAGGATTAGGTTTAGGGTTAGGGTTAGGGGTTAGGGATAGGGTTCTTGTTAGGTTTAGGGTTAGGGTTCGGGTTAGGGTTCGGGTTAGGGTTAGGTTTAGGGTTCAGGTTAGGGTTAGTGTTAGGGTTACGGTTAGGGTTCGGGTTAGGGTTAGGGTTCGGTGTCGGGTTAGGGTTAGGGTTAGGGTTAGGGTTAGGTATCGGGTTCGGGTTAGGGTTAGGGTTAGGGTTAGGGTTAGGGTTAGGGTTCGGATTCGGGGTTAGGGTTAGGGTTAGGGTTCCGGTTAGGGTTCGGGTTAGGTTTAGGATTCGGGTAAGGGCTTAGGGTTCGGGTTCGGGTTAGGGTTAGGGTTAGGGTTCCGGTTAGGGTTAGGGTTAGGGTTCGGGTTAGGGTTAGGGTTAGGGTTAGGGTTAGGGTTAGGGTTCGGGTTAGGTTTAGGGTTAGGGTTCGGGTTAGGGTTCGGGTTAGGGTTAGGGTTAGGGTTAGGGTTCGGGTTAGGTTTAGGGTTCGGGATAGGGTTAGGGTTAGGGTTAGGGTTAGTGTTAGTGTTTGGGTTAGGGTTAGGTTTCAGGTTAGGGTTAGGGTTAGGGTTCGGGTTAGGGTTCG
>JAVLSZ010000046.1:1855000-1857500 GCA_032313775.1 Urocyon cinereoargenteus | reverse complement strand
TAGGTTTAGGGTTAGGGTTCGGGTTAGGGTTCGGGTTAGGGTTAGGTTTAGGGTTCAGGTTAGGGTTAGTGTTAGGGTTACGGTTAGGGTTCGGGTTAGGGTTAGGGTTCGGTGTCGGGTTAGGGTTAGGGTTAGGGTTAGGGTTAGGTATCGGGTTGGGGTTAGGGTTAGGGTTAGGGTTAGGGTTAGGGTTCGGATTCGGGGTTAGGGTTAGGGTTAGGGTTCCGGTTAGGGTTCGGGTTAGGTTTAGGATTCGGGTAAGGGCTTAGGGTTCGGGTTCGGGTTAGGGTTAGGGTTAGGGTTCCGGTTAGGGTTAGGGTTAGGGTTCGGGTTAGGGTTAGGGTTAGCGTTAGGGTTAGGGTTCGGGTTAGGTTTAGGGTTAGGGTTCGGGTTAGGGTTCGGGTTAGGGTTAGGGTTAGGGTTCGGGTTAGGGTTAGGTTTTGGGTTAGGGTTCGGGTTCGTGTTAGGGTTCGGGTTCTGGTTAGGGTTAGGGTTAGGGTTCGGATTAGGGTTAGGGTTAGGGTTAGGGTTAGGGTTAGGGTTCGGGTTAGGGTTCGGGTTAGGGTTAGTTTTAGGGTTAGGTTTCGGGTTAGGGTTCGGGTTTGGTTTAGGGTTAGGGTTCGGGTTAGGGTTGGGGTTAAAGTTCGGGTGAGGGTTAGGGTTAGGGTTAGGGTTCGTGTTAGGGTTCGGGTTAGGTGTCAGGTTAGGGTTACGGTTAGGGTTCGGATTCGGGTTAGGGTTAGGGTTAGGGTTCGGGTTCGGGGTTAGGGTTAGGATTCGGGTTAGGGTTCGGGTTAGGGTTAGGATTCGGGTAAGGGCTTATGGTTCGGGTTCGGGTTAGGGTTAGGGTTCGGGTTAGGGTTAGGGTTCTGGTTAGGGTTATGGTTAGGGTTCGGGTTCGGGTTCGTGTTAGGGTTAGGGTTCGGTTTCGGGTTAGGGTTAGGGTTAGGGTTAGGGTTAGGGTTAGGGTTAGGGTTAGGTTTAGGGTTCGTGTTATGGTTAGGGTTATGGTTTGGGTTCTGGTTCGGGGAAAGTTTAGGGTTCGGGTTCGGGTTAGGGTTCGTGTTCGGGTTCGGGTTAGGGGTTAGTGTTAGGGTTAGGGTTAGGGTTAGGGTTCGGGTTAGGGTTAGGGTTAGGGTTAGGGTTAGGGTTTCGGTTAGGGTTTGGGTTAGGGTTAGGGTTAGTGTTTGGGTTAGGGTTAGGGCTAGGGTTCAGGTTAGGGTTCGGGTTAGGGTTAGGGTTCGGGTTAGGTGTCGGGTTAGGGTTCGGGTTAGGGTTCGGTTTAGGGTTAGGGTTCGGGTTGGGTTTAGGTTTAGGGTTCGGGTTAGGGTTCGGGTTCGGGTTAGGGTTCGGGTTCAGGTTAGGGTTCGGGTTAGGGTTAGGTTTAGGTTTCGGGTTAGGGTTCGGGTTCGGGTTAGGGTTCGGGTTCGGGTTAGGGTTAGGTTTCGGGTTAGGGTTCGGGTTCGGGTTAGGGTTCGGGTTCGGGTTAGGGTTAGGGTTAGGGTTCGGTTTAGGGTTAGGGTTAGTGTTAGGGTTAGGGTTCGTTTTAGGGTTCGGGTTAGGGTTAGGTTTAGGGTTAGGGTTCGGGTTAGGGTGAGGTTTAGGGTTAGGGTTAGGGTTCGGGTTAGGGTTCGGGTTAAGGTTCGGGTTAGGGTTCGGGTTCGGGTTAGGGTTCGGGTTCAGGTTAGGGTTCGGGTTAGGGTTAGGGTTAGGTTTCGGGTTAGGGTTCGGGTTCGGGTTAGCGTTCGGGTTCGGGTTCGGGTTAGGTTTCGGGTTAGGATTCGGGTTCGGGTTAGGGTTCGGGTTCGGGTTAGGGTTAGGGTTAGGGTTCGGATTAGGGTTAGGGTTAGTGTTAGGGTTAGGGTTCGTTTTAGGGTTCGGGTTAGGGTTAGGTTTAGGGTTAGGGTTCGGGTTAGGGTGAGGTTTAGGGTTAGGGTTAGGGTTCGGGTTAGGGTTCGGGTTAAGGTTCGGGTTAGGGTTAGGGTTAGGGTTAGGTTTCGTGTTAGGTTTCGGGTTAGGTGTCTGGTTAGGGTTAGGGTTAGGGTTCGGGTTCGGGTTAGGGTTAGGGTTAGGGTTAGGGTTCGGGTTAGGGTTAGGGTTCGGGTTAGGGTTTGGGTTAGGGTTAGGTTTAGGGTTAGGGTTCGGGTTTGGGTTAGGGTTCGGGTTCGTGTTCAGGTTAGGGTTAGGGTTCGGTTTAGGGTTAGGGTTCCGGTTAGGGTTAGGGTTAGGGTTCGTGTTAGGTTTAGGGTTAGGGTTTGGTTTAGGGTTAGGGTTCGGGTTAGGGATCGGGTTAGGGTACGGGTTCGGGTTCGGGTTAGGGTTCGGGTTAGGGTTTGGTTTAGGGTTAGGGTTCGGGTTAGGTTTAGGGTTCGGGTTAGGTTTAGGGTTCGGGTTCGGTTTAGGCTTAGGGTTCGGGTTCGCGTTAGGGTTAGTGTTAGGGTAGGGTTAGGGTTCGGATTAGGGTTAGGGTTAGGGTTAGGGTTAGGTGTTAGGGTTAGGG
>JAVLSZ010000046.1:1845000-1852500 GCA_032313775.1 Urocyon cinereoargenteus | reverse complement strand
TTAGGGTTCGAGTTAGTGTTAGGGTTAGGGTTCGGGTTAGGGTTCGGGTTAGGGTTCGGGTTAGGGTTCGGGTTAGGGTTAGTGTTCGGGTTAGGGTTAGGGTTAGGATTCGGGTTAGGGTTCGGGTTCGGGTTAGGGTTCGGGTTCGGTTTAGGGTTAGGGTTAGGGTTCGGATTAGGGTTAGGGTTAGGGTTAGGGTTAGAGCAGGGTTCGGGTTAGGGTTCGGGTTAGGGTTCGGGTTAGGTTTAGGGTTAGGGTTAGGTTTAGGGTTAGCGTTCGGTTGAGGGTTAGGGTTAGGGTTAGGGTTAGGGTTCGGGTTAGGGTTAGGGTTCGGGTTAGGGTTAGGGTTAGGGTTAGGGTTAGTGTTAGGTTTTGGGTTAGGGTTAGGTTTCGGGTTAGGGTTAGGGTTAGGGTTCGGGTTAGGGTTCGGTTTAGGGTTAGGTTTCGGGTTAGGGTTCTGGTTCGGGTTAGGGTTCGGGTTCGGGTTAGGGTTAGGGTTAGGGTTCGGATTAGGGTTAGGGTTAGGGTTAGGGTTCGGTTTCGGGTTAGGGTTCGGGTTCGGGTTAGGGTTAGGTTTTGGGTTACGGTTCGGGTTCGGGTTGGGGTTCGGGTTCTGGTTAGGGTTAGGGTTAGGGTTCGGATTAGGGTTAGGGTTAGGGTTAGGGTTCGGGTTAGGGTTCGGGTTAGGGTTAGGTTTAGGGTTAGGGTTCGGGTTAGGGTTCGGGTTTGGTTTAGGGTTAGGGTTCGGGTTAGGGTTAGGGTTCGTGTTAGGGTTCGGGTTAGGTGTCAGGTTAGGGTTAGGGTTAGGGTTCGGGTTCGGGTTAGGGTTAGGGTTAGGGTTCGGGTTCGGGGTTAGGGTTAGGATTCGGGTTAGGGTTCGGGTTAGGGTTAGGATTCGGGTAAGGGCTTAGGGTTCGGGTTCGGGTTAGGGTTAGGGTTCGGGTTAGGGTTAGGGTTCGGGTTAGGGTTCGGGTTAGGTTTAGGTTTAGGGTTCAGGTTAGGGTTAGTGTTAGGTTTACGGTTAGGGTTCGGGTTAGGGTTAGGGTTCGGTGTCGGGTTAGGGTTAGGGTTAGGGTTAGGGTTAGGTATCGGGTTCGGGTTAGGGTTAGGGTTAGGGTTAGGGTTAGGGTTCGGATTCGGGGTTAGGGTTAGGGTTAGGGTTCCGGTTAGGGTTCGGGTTAGGGTTAGGATTCGGGTAAGGGCTTAGGGTTCGGGTTAGGGTTAGGGTTAGGGTTAGGGTTCCGGTTAGGGTTAGGGTTAGGGTTCGGGTTAGGGTTAGGGTTAGGGTTAGGGTTCGGTTAGGGTTAGGGTTAGGGTTTGGGTTAAGGTTAGGTTTCGGGTTAGGGTTAGTGTTAGGGTTCGGGTTAGGGTTCGGGTTTGGGTTAGGGTTAGGGTTAGGGTTCGGGTTCGGGTTAGGGTTAGTGTTAGGGTTAGGGTTAGGGTTCGGATTAGGGTTAGGGGTAGGGTTCGGTTTAGGGTCCGTGTTCGGGTTAGGGTTAGTGTTAGGTTTAGGGTTAGGTTTCGGGTTAGGATTAGGTTTAGGGTTAGGGTTAGGGGTTAGGGTTAGGGTTCTTGTTAGGTTTAGGGTTAGGGTTCGGGTTAGGGTTCGGGTTAGGGTTAGGTTTAGGGTTCAGGTTAGGGTTAGTGTTAGGGTTACGGTTAGGGTTCGGGTTAGGGTTAGGGTTCGGTGTCGGGTTAGGGTTAGGGTTAGGGTTAGGGTTAGGTATCGGGTTGGGGTTAGGGTTAGGGTTAGGGTTAGGGTTAGGGTTCGGATTCGGGGTTAGGGTTAGGGTTAGGGTTCCGGTTAGGGTTCGGGTTAGGTTTAGGATTCGGGTAAGGGCTTAGGGTTCGGGTTCGGGTTAGGGTTAGGGTTAGGGTTCCGGTTAGGGTTAGGGTTAGGGTTCGGGTTAGGGTTAGGGTTAGCGTTAGGGTTAGGGTTCGGGTTAGGTTTAGGGTTAGGGTTCGGGTTAGGGTTCGGGTTAGGGTTAGGGTTAGGGTTCGGGTTAGGGTTAGGTTTTGGGTTAGGGTTCGGGTTCGTGTTAGGGTTCGGGTTCTGGTTAGGGTTAGGGTTAGGGTTCGGATTAGGGTTAGGGTTAGGGTTAGGGTTAGGGTTAGGGTTCGGGTTAGGGTTCGGGTTAGGGTTAGTTTTAGGGTTAGGTTTCGGGTTAGGGTTCGGGTTTGGTTTAGGGTTAGGGTTCGGGTTAGGGTTGGGGTTAAAGTTCGGGTGAGGGTTAGGGTTAGGGTTAGGGTTCGTGTTAGGGTTCGGGTTAGTTGTCAGATTAGGGTTACGGTTAGGGTTCGGATTCGGGTTAGGGTTAGGGTTAGGGTTCGGGTTCGGGGTTAGGGTTAGGATTCGGGTTAGGGTTCGGGTTAGGGTTAGGATTCGGGTAAGGGCTTATGGTTCGGGTTCGGGTTAGGGTTCGGGTTCGTGTTAGGGTTAGGGTTCGGTTTCGGGTTAGGGTTAGGGTTCGGGTTCGGGTTAGGGTTCGGGTTCGGGTTCGGGTTAGGGTTTAGGGTTCGGGTTAGGGTTAGGGTTAGGGTTCGGGTTAGTGTTAGGGTTAGGTTTCGGGTTAGGGTTAGGGTTCGGGTTAGGGTTAGGTTTCGGGTTAGGGTTAGGGTTCGGGTTAGGGTTCGGGTTAGGTTTAGGGTTAGTGTTCGGGTTCGGGTTAGGGTTCGGGTTCGGGTTAGGGTTAGGGTTAAGGTTCGGATTAGGGTTAGGGTTAGGGTTAGGTTTAGGGTTAGGGTTAGGTTTAGGGTTAGGGTTCGGGTTAGGGTTAGGGTTCGGGTTCGGGTTAGGGTTAGGGTTCGGGTTTGGGTTAGGGGTAGGTTTCGGTTTAGGGTTCGGGTTCGGGTTAGGTTTAGGGTTAGGGTTCGGGTTAGGGTTAGGGTTCGGGTTAGGGTTAGGTTTAGGGTTCGGGTTAGGGTTCGGGTTCGGTTTAGGTTTAGGGTTAATTTTAGGGTTAGGGTTAGGTTTAGGGTTAGGGTTCGGGTTAGGTTTAGGGTTAGGTTTAGGGTTAGGGTTCGGGTTAGGGTTAGGGTTAGTGTTCGAGTTAGAGTTAGGGTTCGGGTTAGGGTTAGGGGTTAGGGTTAGGGTTAGGGTTATGGTTAGGGTTAGTGTTCGGGTTAGGGTTTGGGTTAGGGTTAGGGTTAGGGTCCGGGTTAGGATTAGGGCTAGGGTTCGGGTTAGGGTTCGAGTTAGTGTTAGGGTTAGGGTTCGGGTTAGGGTTCGGGTTAGGCTTCGGGTTAGGGTTCGGGTTAGTGTTCGGGTTCGGGTTAGGGTTCGGGTTCGGGTTAGGGTTAGGGTTAGGGTTCGGATTAGGGTTAGGGTTAGTGTTAGGGTTAGGGTTCGTTTTAGGGTTCGGGTTAGGGTTAGGTTTAGGGTTAGGGTTCGGGTTAGGGTGAGGTTTAGGGTTAGGGTTAGGGTTCGGGTTAGGGTTCGGGTTAAGGTTCGGGTTAGGGTTAGGGTTAGGGTTAGGTTTAGGTTTCGTGTTAGGGTTCGGGTTAGGTGTCTGGTTAGGGTTAGGGTTAGTGTTAGGGTTCGGGTTAGGGTTAGGGTTAGGGTTAGGGTTCGGGTTTGGGGTTAGGGTTAGGGTTAGGGTTCGGGTTAGGGTTAGGGTTCGGGTTAGGGTTCGGGTTAAGGTTAGGTTTAGGGTTCGGTTTAGGGCTAGGGTTAGGGTTTGGGTGAGGGTTAGGGTTCGGTTTCGGGTTAGGGTTTGGGTTAGGGTTCGGGTTAAGTTTGAGGTTAGGGTTCGGTTTAGGGTTCGGGTTAGGGTTCGGGTTAGGGTTAGGGTTCGGGTTAGGGTTAGGTTCAGTGTTCGGGTTAGGGTTAGGGTTCGGGTTAGGGTTCGGGTTTGGGTTAGGGTTTGGGTTAGGGTTAGGTTTAGGGTTAGGGTTCGGGTTTGGGTTAGGGCTCGGGTTCGTGTTCAGGTTAGGGTTAGGGTTCGGTTTAGGGTTAGGGTTCCGGTTAGGGTTAGGGTTAGGGTTCGTGTTAGGTTTAGGGTTAGGGTTTGGGTTAGGGTTAGGGTTCGGGTTAGGGTTAGGGTTAGGGTTCGGGTTCGGGTTCGGGTTAGGGTTCGGGTTAGGGTTTGGTTTAGGGTTAGGGTTCGGGTTAGGGTTAGGGTTCGGGTTAGGTTTAGGTTTCGGGATCGGTTTAGGCTTAGGGTTCGGGTTCGCGTTAGGGTTAGTGTTAGGGTTAGGGTTAGGGTTCGGATTAGGGTTAGGGTTAGGGTTAGGGTTAGGTGTTAGGGTTAGGGTTATGGTTCGGGTTAGGGTTAGGGTTAGGGTTTGGGTAAGTTTTCGGTTTAGGGTTCGGGTTCGTGTTAGGGTTAGGGTTAGGTTTCGGGTTAGGGTTAGGGTTTGGGTTAGGGTTAGGGTTAGGGTTCGGGTTAGGGTTCGGGTTAGGGTTAGGGTTAGGGTTAGGGTTAGGTTTAGGGTTAGGGTTCGGGTTAGGTTTAGGGTTAGGGTTAGGTTTAGGGTTCGGGTTAGGGTTAGGGTTAGTGTTCGAGTTAGGGTTAGGGTTCGGGTTATGGTTAGGGTTAGGGGTTAGGGTTAGGGTTAGGGTTCGTTTTAGGGTTAGGGTTAGGGTTCGGGTTAGGGTTCGGGTTAGGGTTAGGGTTAGGGTTCGGATTAGGGATAGGGTTAGGGTTAGGGTTAGGGTTAGTGTTCGGGTTAGGGTTAGGATTACGGTTAGGGTTCCGTTTAGTGTTAGGTTTAGGGTTCGGGTTAGGGTTCGGGTTAGGTTTAGTGTTAGGGTTAGGGTTCGGGTTAGGGTTAGGGTTAGTGTTAGGGTTAGGTTTCGGGTTAGGGTTCGGGTTAAGGTTCGGTTTAGGATTAGGGTTAGGGTTAGGGTTAGGGTTAGGGTTAGGGTTCGTGTTAGGGTTCGGGTTAGGTGTCGGGTCAGGGTTAGGGTTAGGGTTCGGGTTCGGGTTCGGGTTAGGGTTAGGGTTAGGGTTAGGGTTAGGGTCGTGTTCGGGGTTAGGGTTAGGGTTAGGGTTCGGGTTAGGGTTCGGGATAGGTTTAGGATTCGGTTAAGGTCTTAGGGTTCGGGTTAGGGTTAGGGTTAGGGTTCCGGTTAGGGTTCGGGTTAGGGTTCGGGTTAGGGTTAGGGTTAGGGTTCGTGTTAGGGTTCGGGTTAGGGTTAGGGTTCGGTTTAGGTTTAGGGTTAGGGTTAGGGTTAGGGTTAGGGTTCGGGTTAGGGTTAGGGTTCGGGTTAGGGTTTGGGTTAGGGTTAGGGTTAGGGTCCGGGTTAGGATTAGGGCTAGGGTTCGGGTTAGGGTTCGAGTTAGTGTTAGGGTTAGGGTTCGGGTTAGGGTTCGGGTTAGGGTTCGGGTTAGGGTTCGGGTTAGGGTTAGTGTTCGGGTTAGGGTTAGGGTTAGGATTCGGGTTAGGGTTCGGGTTCGGGTTAGGGTTCGGGTTCGGTTTAGGGTTAGGGTTAGGGTTCGGATTAGGGTTAGGGTTAGGGTTAGGGTTAGAGCAGGGTTCGGGTTAGGGTTCGGGTTAGGGTTCGGGTTAGGTTTAGGGTTAGGGTTAGGTTTAGGGTTAGCGTTCGGTTGAGGGTTAGGGTTAGGGTTAGGGTTAGGGTTCGGGTTAGGGTTAGGGTTCGGGTTAGGGTTAGGGTTAGGGTTAGGGTTAGTGTTAGGTTTTGGGTTAGGGTTAGGTTTCGGGTTAGGGTTAGGGTTAGGGTTCGGGTTAGGGTTCGGTTTAGGGTTAGGTTTCGGGTTAGGGTTCTGGTTCGGGTTAGGGTTCGGGTTCGGGTTAGGGTTAGGGTTAGGGTTCGGATTAGGGTTAGGGTTAGGGTTAGGGTTCGGTTTCGGGTTAGGGTTCGGGTTCGGGTTAGGGTTAGGTTTTGGGTTACGGTTCGGGTTCGGGTTGGGGTTCGGGTTCTGGTTAGGGTTAGGGTTAGGGTTCGGATTAGGGTTAGGGTTAGGGTTAGGGTTCGGGTTAGGGTTCGGGTTAGGGTTAGGTTTAGGGTTAGGGTTCGGGTTAGGATTCGGGTTTGGTTTAGGGTTAGGGTTCGGGTTAGGGTTGGGGTTAAAGTTCGGGTTAGGGTTAGGGTTCGGGTTAGGGTTAGGGTTCGTGTTAGGGTTCGGGTTAGGTGTCAGGTTAGGGTTAGGGTTAGGGTTCGGGTTCGGGTTAGGGTTAGGGTTAGGGTTCGGGTTCGGGGTTAGGGTTAGGATTCGGGTTAGGGTTCGGGTTAGGGTTAGGATTCGGGTAAGGGCTTAGGGTTCGGGTTCGGGTTAGGGTTAGGGTTCGGGTTAGGGTTAGGGTTCGGGTTAGGGTTCGGGTTAGGTTTAGGTTTAGGGTTCAGGTTAGGGTTAGTGTTAGGTTTACGGTTAGGGTTCGGGTTAGGGTTAGGGTTCGGTGTCGGGTTAGGGTTAGGGTTAGGGTTAGGGTTAGGTATCGGGTTCGGGTTAGGGTTAGGGTTAGGGTTAGGGTTAGGGTTCGGATTCGGGGTTAGGGTTAGGGTTAGGGTTCCGGTTAGGGTTCGGGTTAGGGTTAGGATTCGGGTAAGGGCTTAGGGTTCGGGTTAGGGTTAGGGTTAGGGTTAGGGTTCCGGTTAGGGTTAGGGTTAGGGTTCGGGTTAGGGTTAGGGTTAGGGTTAGGGTTCGGTTAGGGTTAGGGTTAGGGTTTGGGTTAAGGTTAGGTTTCGGGTTAGGGTTAGTGTTAGGGTTCGGGTTAGGGTTCGGGTTTGGGTTAGGGTTAGGGTTAGGGTTCGGGTTCGGGTTAGGGTTAGTGTTAGGGTTAGGGTTAGGGTTCGGATTAGGGTTAGGGGTAGGGTTCGGTTTAGGGTCCGTGTTCGGGTTAGGGTTAGTGTTAGGTTTAGGGTTAGGTTTCGGGTTAGGATTAGGTTTAGGGTTAGGGTTAGGGGTTAGGGTTAGGGTTCTTGTTAGGTTTAGGGTTAGGGTTCGGGTTAGGGTTCGGGTTAGGGTTAGGTTTAGGGTTCAGGTTAGGGTTAGTGTTAGGGTTACGGTTAGGGTTCGGGTTAGGGTTAGGGTTCGGTGTCGGGTTAGGGTTAGGGTTAGGGTTAGGGTTAGGTATCGGGTTGGGGTTAGGGTTAGGGTTAGGGTTAGGGTTAGGGTTCGGATTCGGGGTTAGGGTTAGGGTTAGGGTTCCGGTTAGGGTTCGGGTTAGGTTTAGGATTCGGGTAAGGGCTTAGGGTTCGGGTTCGGGTTAGGGTTAGGGTTAGGGTTCCGGTTAGGGTTAGGGTTAGGGTTCGGGTTAGGGTTAGGGTTAGCGTTAGGGTTAGGGTTCGGGTTAGGTTTAGGGTTAGGGTTCGGGTTAGGGTTCGGGTTAGGGTTAGGGTTAGGGTTCGGGTTAGGGTTAGGTTTTGGGTTAGGGTTCGGGTTCGTGTTAGGGTTCGGGTTCTGGTTAGGGTTAGGGTTAGGGTTCGGATTAGGGTTAGGGTTAGGGTTAGGGTTAGGGTTAGGGTTCGGGTTAGGGTTCGGGTTAGGGTTAGTTTTAGGGTTAGGTTTCGGGTTAGGGTTCGGGTTTGGTTTAGGG
>JAVLSZ010000046.1:1835000-1842500 GCA_032313775.1 Urocyon cinereoargenteus | reverse complement strand
GGGTTAGGGTTAGGGTTAGGGTTAGTGTTCGGGTTAGGGTTAGGATTACGGTTAGGGTTCCGTTTATTGTTAGGTTTAGGGTTCGGGTTAGGGTTCGGGTTAGGTTTAGTGTTAGGGTTAGGGTTCGGGTTAGGGTTAGGGTTAGTGTTAGGGTTAGGTTTCGGGTTAGGGTTCGGGTTAAGGTTCGGTTTAGGATTAGGGTTAGGGTTAGGGTTAGGGTTAGGGTTAGGGTTCGTGTTAGGGTTCGGGTTAGGTGTCGGGTCAGGGTTAGGGTTAGGGTTCGGGTTCGGGTTCGGGTTAGGGTTAGGGTTAGGGTTAGGGTTAGGGTCGTGTTCGGGGTTAGGGTTAGGGTTAGGGTTCGGGTTAGGGTTCGGGATAGGTTTAGGATTCGGTTAAGGTCTTAGGGTTCGGGTTAGGGTTAGGGTTAGGGTTCCGGTTAGGGTTCGGGTTAGGGTTCGGGTTAGGGTTAGGGTTAGGGTTCGTGTTAGGGTTCGGGTTAGGGTTAGGGTTCGGTTTAGGTTTAGGGTTAGGGTTAGGGTTAGGGTTCGGGTTAGGGTTAGGGTTCGGGTTAGGGTTAGGGTTAGGGTTAGGGTTAGTGTTAGGGTTTGGGTTAGGGTTAGGTTTCGGGTTAGGGTTAGGGTTAGGGTTCGGGTTAGGGTTCGGTTTAGGGTTAGGTTTCGGGTTAGGGTTCTGGTTCGGGTTAGGGTTCGGGTTCGGGTTAGGGTTAGGGTTAGGGTTCGGATTAGGGTTAGGGTTAGGGTTAGGGTTCGGTTTCGGGTTAGGGTTCGGGTTCGGGTTAGGGTTAGGTTTTGCGTTACGGTTCGGGTTCGGGTTGGGGTTCGGGTTCTGGTTAGGGTTAGGGTTAGGGTTCGGATTAGGGTTAGGGTTAGGGTTAGGGTTCGGGTTAGGGTTCGGGTTAGGGTTAGGTTTAGGGTTAGGGTTCGGGTTAGGGTTCGGGTTTGGTTTTGGGTTAGGGTTCGGGTTAGGGTTGGGGTTAAAGTTCGGGTTAGGGTTAGGGTTCGGGTTAGGGTTAGGGTTCGTGTTAGGGTTCGGGTTAGGTGTCAGGTTAGGGTTAGGGTTAGGGTTCGGGTTCGGGTTAGGGTTAGGGTTAGGGTTCGGGTTCGGGGTTAGGGTTAGGATTCGGGTTAGGGTTCGGGTTAGGGTTAGGATTCGGGTAAGGGCTTAGGGTTCGGGTTCGGGTTAGGGTTAGGGTTCGGGTTAGGGTTAGGGTTCGGGTTAGGGTTCTGGTTAGGTTTAGGTTTAGGGTTCAGGTTAGGGTTAGTGTTAGGTTTACGGTTAGGGTTCGGGTTAGGGTTAGGGTTCGGTGTCGGGTTAGGGTTAGGGTTAGGGTTAGGGTTAGGTATCGGGTTCGGGTTAGGGTTAGGGTTAGGGTTAGGGTTAGGGTTCGGATTCGGGGTTAGGGTTAGGGTTAGGGTTCCGGTTAGGGTTCGGGTTAGGGTTAGGATTCGGGTAAGGGCTTAGGGTTCGGGTTAGGGTTAGGGTTAGGGTTAGGGTTCCGGTTAGGGTTAGGGTTAGGGTTCGGGTTAGGGTTAGGGTTAGGGTTAGGTTTCGGTTAGGGTTAGGGTTAGGGTTTGGGTTAAGGTTAGGTTTCGGGTTAGGGTTAGTGTTAGGGTTCGGGTTAGGGTTCGGGTTTGGGTTAGGGTTAGGGTTAGGGTTCGGGTTCGGGTTCGGGTTAGGGTTAGTGTTAGGGTTAGGGTTAGGGTTCGGATTAGGGTTAGGGGTAGGGTTCGGTTTAGGGTCCGTGTTCGGGTTAGGGTTAGTGTTGGGTTTAGGGTTAGGTTTCGGGTTAGGATTAGGTTTAGGGTTAGGGTTAGGAGTTAGGGTTAGGGTTCTTGTTAGGTTTAGGGTTAGGGTTCGGGTTAGGGTTCGGGTTAGGGTTAGGTTTAGGGTTCAGGTTAGGGTTAGTGTTAGGGTTACGGTTAGGGTTCGGGTTAGGGTTAGGGTTCGGTGTCGGGTTAGGGTTAGGGTTAGGGTTAGGGTTAGGTATCGGGTTGGGGTTAGGGTTAGGGTTAGGGTTAGGGTTAGGGTTCGGATTCGGGGTTAGGGTTAGGGTTAGGGTTCCGGTTAGGTTTCGGGTTAGGTTTAGGATTCGGGTAAGGGCTTAGGGTTCGGGTTCGGGTTAGGGTTAGGGTTAGGGTTCCGGTTAGGGTTAGGGTTAGGGTTCGGGTTAGGGTTAGGGTTAGCTTTAGGGTTAGGGTTCGGGTTAGGTTTAGGGTTAGGGTTCGGGTTAGGGTTCGGGTTAGGGTTAGGGTTAGGGTTCGGGTTAGGGTTAGGTTTTGGGTTAGGGTTCGGGTTCGTGTTAGGGTTCGGGTTCTGGTTAGGGTTAGGGTTAGGGTTCGGATTAGGGTTAGGGTTAGGGTTAGGGTTAGGGTTAGGGTTCGGGTTAGGGTTCGGGTTAGGGTTAGTTTTAGGGTTAGGTTTCGGGTTAGGGTTCGGGTTTGGTTTAGGGTTAGGGTTCGGGTTAGGGTTGGGGTTAAAGTTCGGGTGAGGGTTAGGGTTAGGGTTAGGGTTCGTGTTAGGGTTCGGGTTAGGTGTCAGGTTAGGGTTACGGTTAGGGTTCGGATTCGGGTTAGGGTTAGGGTTAGGGTTCGGGTTCGGGGTTAGGGTTAGGATTCGGGTTAGGGTTCGGGTTAGGGTTAGGATTCGGGTAAGGGCTTATGGTTCGGGTTCGGGTTAGGGTTAGGGTTCGGGTTAGGTTTAGGGTTCTGGTTAGGGTTATGGTTAGGGTTCGGGTTCGGGTTCGTGTTAGGGTTAGGGTTCGGGTTCGGGTTAGGGTTCGGGTTCGGGTTCGGGTTAGGGTTTAGGGTTCGGGTTAGGGTTAGGGTTAGGGTTCGGGTTAGTGTTAGGGTTAGGTTTCGGGTTAGGGTTAGGGTTCGGGTTAGGGTTAGGTTTCGGGTTAGGGTTAGGGTTCGGGTTAGGGTTCGGGTTAGGTTTAGGGTTAGTGTTCGGGTTCGGGTTAGGGTTCGGGTTCGGGTTAGGGTTAGGGTTAGGGTTCGGATTAGGGTTAGGGTTAGGGTTAGGTTTAGGGTTAGGGTTAGGTTTAGGGTTAGGGTTCGGGTTAGGGTTAGGGTTCGGGTTCGGGTTAGGGTTAGGGTTCGGGTTTGGGTTAGGGGTAGGTTTCGGTTTAGGGTTCGGGTTCGGGTTAGGTTTAGGGTTAGGATCCGGGTTAGGGTTAGGGTTCGGGTTAGGGTTAGGTTTAGGGTTCGGGTTAGGGTTCGGGTTCGGTTTAGGTTTAGGGTTAGTTTTAGGGTTAGGGTTAGGTTTAGGGTTAGGGTTCGGGTTAGGTTTAGGGTTAGGTTTAGGGTTAGGGTTCGGGTTAGGGTTAGGGTTAGTGTTCGAGTTAGAGTTAGGGTTCGGGTTAGGGTTAGGGGTTAGGTTTAGGGTTAGGGTTATGGTTAGGGTTAGTGTTCGGGTTAGGGTTTGGGTTAGGGTTAGGGTTAGGGTCCGGGTTAGGATTAGGGCTAGGGTTCGGGTTAGGGTTCGAGTTAGTGTTAGGGTGAGGGTTCGGGTTAGGGTTCGGGTTAGGCTTCGGGTTAGGGTTCGGGTTAGTGTTCGGGTTCGGGTTAGGGTTCGGGTTCGGGTTAGGGTTAGGGTTAGGGTTCGGATTAGGGTTAGGGTTAGTGTTAGGGTTAGGGTTCGTTTTAGGGTTCGGGTTAGGGTTAGGTTTAGGGTTAGGGTTCGGGTTAGGGTGAGGTTTAGGGTTAGGTTTAGGGTTCGGGTTAGGGTTCGGGTTAAGGTTCGGGTTAGGGTTAGGGTTAGGGTTAGGTTTAGGTTTTGTGTTAGGGTTCGGGTTAGGTGTCTGGTTAGGGTTAGGGTTAGTGTTAGGGTTCGGGTTAGGGTTAGGGTTAGGGTTAGGGTTCGGGTTTGGGGTTAGGGTTAGGGTTAGGGTTCGGGTTAGGGTTAGGGTTCGGGTTAGGGTTCGGGTTAAGGTTAGGTTTAGGGTTCGGTTTAGGGTTAGGGTTAGGGTTTGGGTGAGGGTTAGGGTTCGGTTTCGGGTTAGGGTTTGGGTTAGGGTTCGGGTTAAGTTTGAGGTTAGGGTTCGGTTTAGGGTTCGGGTTAGGGTTCGGGTTAGGGTTAGGGTTCGGGTTAGGGTTAGGTTCAGTGTTCGGGTTAGGGTTAGGGTTCGGGTTAGGGTTCGGGTTTGGGTTAGGGTTTGGGTTAGGGTTAGGTTTAGGGTTAGGGTTCGGGTTTGGGTTAGGGCTCGGGTTCGTGTTCAGGTTAGGGTTAGGGTTCGGTTTAGGGTTAGGGTTCCGGTTAGGGTTAGGGTTAGGGTTCGTGTTAGGTTTAGGGTTAGGGTTTGGGTTAGGGTTAGGGTTCGGGTTAGGGTTAGGGTTAGGGTTCGGGTTCGGGTTCGGGTTAGGGTTCGGGTTAGGGTTTGGTTTAGGGTTAGGGTTCGGGTTAGGGTTAGGGTTCGGGTTAGGTTTAGGTTTCGGGATCGGTTTAGGCTTAGGGTTCGGGTTCGCGTTAGGGTTAGTGTTAGGGTTAGGGTTGGGGTTCGGATTAGGGTTAGGGTTAGGGTTAGGGTTAGGTGTTAGGGTTAGGGTTATGGTTCGGGTTAGGGTTAGGGTTAGGGTTTGGGTAAGTTTTCGGTTTAGGGTTCGGGTTCGTGTTAGGGTTAGGGTTAGGTTTCGGGTTAGGGTTAGGGTTTGGGTTAGGGTTAGGGTTAGGGTTCGGGTTAGGGTTCGGGTTAGGGTTAGGGTTAGGGTTAGGGTTAGGATTAGGGTTAGGGTTCGGGTTAGGTTTAGGGTTAGGGTTAGGTTTAGGGTTCGGGTTAGGGTTAGGGTTAGGGTTCGGGTTAGGGTTAGGGTTCGGGTTATGGTTAGGGTTAGGGGTTAGGGTTAGGGTTAGGGTTCGTTTTAGGGTTAGGGTTAGGGTTCGGGTTAGGGTTCGGGTTAGGGTTAGGGTTAGGGTTCGGATTAGGGATAGGGTTAGTGTTAGGGTTAGGGTTAGTGTTCGGGTTAGGGTTAGGATTACGGTTAGGGTTCCGTTTAGTGTTAGGGTTAGGGTTCGGGTTAGGGTTCGGGTTAGGTTTAGTGTTAGGGTTAGGGTTCGGGTTAGGGTTAGGGTTAGTGTTAGGGTTAGGTTTCGGGTTAGGGTTCGGGTTAAGGTTCGGTTTAGGATTAGGGTCAGGGTTAGGGTTAGGGTTAGGGTTAGGGTTCGTGTTAGGGTTCGGGTTAGGTGTCGGGTCAGGGTTAGGGTTAGGGTTCGGGTTCGGGTTCGGGTTAGGGTTAGGGTTAGGGTTAGGGTTAGGGTCGTGTTCGGGGTTAGGGTTAGGGTTAGGGTTCGGGTTAGGGTTCGGGATAGGTTTAGGATTCGGTTAAGGTCTTAGGGTTCGGGTTCGGGTTAGGGTTAGGGTTAGGGTTCCGGTTAGGGTTCGGGTTAGGGTTCGGGTTAGGGTTAGGGTTAGGGTTCGTGTTAGGGTTCGGGTTAGGGTTAGGGTTCGGTTTAGGTTTAGGGTTAGGGTTCGGGTTAGGGTTCGGGTTCGGGTTAGGGTTCGGGTTCGGTTTAGGTTTAGGGTTAGGGTTCGGGTTAGGGTTAGTTTTAGGGTTAGGGTTAGGGTTCGGGTTAGGGTTAGGGTTAGGGTTCGGGTTAGGGTTCGGGTTTGGTTTAGGGTTAGGTTTCGGGTTAGGGTTCGGGTTATGGTTCGGGTTAGGGTTCGGGTTCGGGTTAGGGTTCGTGTTAGAGTTAGGGTTAGGGTTAGGGTTAGGTTTAGGTCTGGCGTTCGGTTTAGGGTTAGGGTTAGGGTTAGGGTTAGGGTTAGGGTTCGGGTTAGGGTTAGGGTTAGTGTTCGAGTTAGGGTTAGGGTTCGGGTTAGGGTTAGGGTTAGGGTTAGGTTTAGGGTTCGGGTTAGGGTTAGGGTTATGGTTTGGGTTCGGGTTCGGGGTAAGGTTAGGGTTCGGGTTCGGGTTAGGGTTCGGGTTCGGGTTCGGGTTAGGGGTTAGTGTTAGGGTTAGTGTTAGGGTTAGGGTTCGGGTTAGGGTTAGGGTTAGGGTTCGGGTTAGGGTTTGGGTTAGGGTTAGGGTTAGGGTTCGGGTTAGGGTTAGGGCTATTGTTCTGGTTAGGTTTCGGGTTAGGGTTAGGGTTAGGGTTCGGGTTAGGGTTAGGGTTCGGGTTAGGTTTAGGTTTAGGGTTCGGGTTAGGGTTCGGGTTCGGGTTAGGGTTCGGGTTATGGTTAGGGTTAGGTTTCGGGTTAGGGTTCGGGTTCGGGTTAGGGTTCGGGTTCGGGTTAGGGTTAGGTTACGTGTTAGGGTTCGGGTTCGGGTTAGGGTACGGGTTCGGGTTAGGGTTAGGGTTAGGGTTCGGATTAGGGTTAGGGTTAGGGTTAGGGTTAGGGTTCGGGTTAGGGTTCGTTTTAGGGTTAGGTTTAGGGATAGGGTTCGGGTTAGGGTTAGGGTTAGGGTTAGGGTTCGGGTTAGGGTTCGGGTTAAGGTTCGGGTTAGGGTTAGGGTTAGGTTTTAGGTTCGTGTTAGGGTTCGGGTTAGGTGTCGGGTTAGGGTTAGTGTTAGGGTTCGGGTTCGGGTTAGGGTTAGGGTTCGGGTTCGGGTTAGGGTTAGGGTTCTTGTTTGGGTTAGGGGTAGGTTTCGGTTTAGGGTTCGGGTTCGGGTTAGGTTTAGGGTTAGGGTTCGGGTTAGGGTTAGGGTTCGGGTTATGGTTAGGGTTAGGTTTAGGGTTCGGGTTAGGGTTCGGGTTCGGGTTAGCGTTAGGGTTAGTTTTAGGGTTAGGGTTAGGTTTAGGGTTAGGGTTAGGGTTAGGGTTAGGGTTAGGGTTAGGGTTAGTGTTAGGGTTAGGGTTCGGGTTAGGGTTAGGGTTAGGGTTCGGGTTAGGGTTTGGGTTAGGGTTAGGGTTAGGGTTCGGGTTAGGGTTAGGGCTATTGTTCTGGTTAGGTTTCGGGTTAGGGTTAGGGTTAGGGTTCGGGTTAGGGTTAGGGTTCGGGTTAGGTTTAGGTTTAGGGTTCGGGTTAGGGTTGGGGTTCGGGTTAGGTTACGTGTTAGGGTTCGGGTTCGGGTTAGGGTACGGGTTCGGGTTAGGGTTAGGGTTAGGGTTAGGGTTCGGGTTAGGGTTAGGGTTAGGGTTCGGATTAGGGTTAGGGTTAGGGTTAGGGTTAGGGTTCGGGTTAGGGTTCGTTTTAGGGTTAGGTTTAGGGATAGGGTTCGGGTTAGGGTTAGGGTTAGGGTTAGGGTTCGGGTTAGGGTTCGGGTTAAGGTTCGGGTTAGGGTTAGGGTTAGGTTTTAGGTTCGTGTTAGGGTTCGGGTTAGGTGTCGGGTTAGGGTTAGTGTAAGGGTTCGGGTTCGGGTTAGGGTTAGGGTTCGGGTTCGGGTTAGGGTTAGGGTTCTTGTTTGGGTTAGGGGTAGGTTTCGGTTTAGGGTTCGGGTTCGGGTTAGGTTTAGGGTTAGGGTTCGGGTTAGGGTTAGGGTT
This sequence comes from Urocyon cinereoargenteus, assembly GCA_032313775.1. NCBI lineage: Eukaryota > Metazoa > Chordata > Mammalia > Carnivora > Canidae > Urocyon > Urocyon cinereoargenteus. The sequence continues at coordinate 1,835,063 of JAVLSZ010000046.1, read as the reverse complement.
CGGGTTATGGTTAGGGTTAGGTTTAGGGTTCGGGTTAGGGTTCGGGTTCGGGTTAGCGTTAGG
>JAVLSZ010000046.1:1822500-1830000 GCA_032313775.1 Urocyon cinereoargenteus | reverse complement strand
TTAGGGTTCGGATTCGGGGTTAGGGTTAGGGTTAGGGTTCGGATTAGGGTTCGGGTTAGGTTTAGGATTCGGGTTAGGGTTCGGGTTAGTGTTGGGGTTGGGGTTAGGGTTAGAGTTAGGTTTAGGTTTAGGGTTCGGGTGAGGGTTAGGGTTTGGTTTAGGGTTAGGGTTCGGGTTATTGTTAGGGTTAGTGTTCGAGTTAGGGTTAGGGTTCGGGTTAGGGTTAGGGGTTAGGGTTAGGGTTAGGGTTAGGGTTAGGGTTAGTGTTCTGGTTAGGGTTAGGGTTAGGGTTAGGGTTCGGGATAGGGTTAGGGTTATGGTTAGTGTAAGGTTTCGGGTTAGGTTTAGCGTTATTGTTTGGGTTCGCGTTCGGTGTAAGGTAGGGTTCGGGTTCGGTTTAGGGTTCGGGTTCGGGTTCGGGTTAGGGGTTAGAGTTAGGGTTAGGCTTAGGTTTAAGGTTCGGGTTAGGGTTAGGGTTAGGGTTAGGGTTCGGGTTAGGGTTTGGTTTAGGGTTAGGGTTAGGGTTCGGGTTAGGGTTAAGGTAGGGTTCGGGTTAGGGTTCTGGTTAGGGTTAGTGTTAGGGTTCGGGTTAGGTTTCGGGTTAGGGTTCGGGTTAGGGTTCGGGTTAACGTTCGGGTTAGGTTTAGGGTTCGGGTTAGGGTTAGGTTTAGGGTTCGGTTTAGGGTTCGGGTCCGGGTTAGGGTTCGGGTTCGGGTTAGGGTTAGGGTTAGTTTTAGGGTTAGGTTTAGGGTTAGGGTTCGGGTTCGGGTTAGGGTTCGGGTTCGGGTTAGGGTTAGGGTTAGGGTTCAGATTAGGGTTAGGGTTAGGGTTAGGGTTAGGTTTCGGGTTAGGGTTCGGGTTAGGGTTAGGGTTAGGGTTAGGGTTCGGGTTAGGGTTCGTGTTAAGGTTCGGGTTAGGATTAGGGATAGGGTTCGGGTTAGGGTTCGTGTTAGGGTTCGGGTTAGGTGTCGGGTTAGGGTTACGGTTAGGGTTAGGGTTCGGGTTCGTGTTAGGGTTAGCGTTAGGGTTAGAGTTAGGGTTAGGGTTCGGGTTCGGGGTTAGGGTTATTGTTAGGGTTCGTGTTAGGGATCGGGTTAGGGTTAGGATTCGGGTAAGGGCTTAGGGTTTGGGTTCGGGTTAGGGTTAGGGTTAGTGTTCCGGTTAGGGTTAGGGTTAGGGTTAGGGTTCGGGTTAGGGTTAGGGTTCGGGTTAGGGTTAGGGTTAGGATTCGGGTTAGGGTTCGGGTTCGGGTTAGGGTTCGGGTTCGGTTTAGGGTTAGGGTTAGGGTTCGGATTAGGGTTAGGGTTAGGGTTAGGGTTAGAGCAGGGTTCGGGTTAGGGTTCGGGTTAGGGTTCGGGTTAGGGTTAGGGTTAGGGTTAGGTTTAGGGTTAGCGTTCGGTTGAGGGTAGGGTTAGGGTTAGGGTTAGGGTTCGGGTTAAGGTTAGGTTTTAGGGTTAGGGTTAGTTTTAGGTTTAGGGTTAGGGTTAGGGTTAGGTTTAGGGTTAGGGTTCGGGTTAGGGTTAGGGTTAGGGTTAGGGTTAATGTTCGGTTTAGGGTTAGGGTTCGTGTTAGGGTTAGGGTTAGGTTTAGTGTTAGGGTTAGTGTTCGGGTTAGGGTTAGGGTTAGGGTTAGGGTTCGGGTTAGGGTTAGGGTTAGTGTTCGATTTAGGGTTAGGGTTAGGGTTAGGGTTAGGGTTCGGTTTAGGGTTAGGGTTAGGGTTCGGGTTAGGGTTAGTGTTAGGGTTAGGTTTTGGTTTAGGGTTCGGGTTAGGGTTAGGGTTAGGATTCGGGTTAGGGTTAGGGTTAGGGTTCGGATTAGGGTTAGGGTTCGGTCTAGGGTTAGGTTTAGGGTTCGGGTTAGGGTTAGGGTTAGGGCTCGGGTTAGGGTTAGCGTTCGGGTTCGGGTTAGGGTTAGGGTTCGGGTTCGGGTTAGGGTTCGTGTTAGAGTTAGGGTTAGGGTTAGGGTTAGGTTTAGGGCTGGCGTTCGGGTTAGGGTTAGGGTTAGGGTTAGGGTTAGGGTTAGGGTTCGGGTTAGGGTTAGGGTTAGTGTTCGAGTTAGGGTTAGGGTTCGGGTTAGGGTTAGGTGTTAGGGTTAGGGTTAGGTTTAGGTTTAGGGTTAGTGTTCGGGTTAGGGTTAGGGTTAGGGTTAGGGTTAGGGTTCGGGTTAGGGTTAGGTTTAGTGTTCGAGTTAGGGTTAGGGTTCGGGTTAGGGTTAGGTGTTAGGGTTAGGGTTAGGTTTAGGGTTAGGGTTAGTGTTCGGGTTAGGGTTAGGTTTAGGGTTCGGGGTTAGGGTTAGGGTTCGGGTTCGGGTTAGGGTTCGTGTTAGGGTTAGGATTCGGGTAAGGGCTTAGGGTTCGGGTTCGGGTTAGGGTTAGGGTTCCAGTTAGGGTTAGGGTTCGGGTTCGGGTTAGGGTTCGGGTTAGGGTTAGGGTTGGGTTTAGGGTTAGGGTTAGGTTTAGGGTTAGGGTTCGGGTTAGTGTTAGGGTTTGGTTTAGGGTTAGGGTTCGGGTTATTGTTAGGGTTAGTGTTCGAGTTAGGGTTAGGGTTCGGGTTAGGGTTAGGGGTTAGGGTTAGGGTTAGGGTTAGGGTTAGGGTTAGTGTTCTGGTTAGGGTTAGGGTTAGGGTTAGGGTTCGGGATAGGGTTAGGGTTATGGTTAGTGTAAGGTTTCGGGTAAGGTTTAGCGTTATGGTTTGGGTTCGCGTGCTGTGTAAGGTAGGGTTCGGGTTCGGTTTAGGGTTCGGGTTCGGGTTCGGGTTAGGGGTTAGAGTTAGGGTTATCTTAGGTTTAGGGTTCGGGTTAGGGTTAGGGTTAGGGTTAGGGTTCGGGTTAGGGTTTGGTTTAGGGTTAGGGTTAGGTTTCGGGTTAGGGTTAAGGTAGGGTTCGGGTTAGGGTTCGGGTTAGGGTTAGTGTTAGGGTTCGGGTTAGGTTTCGGGTTAGGGTTCGGTTTAGGGTTCGGGTTAACGTTCGGGTTAGGGTTAGGGTTCGGGTTAGGGTTAGGTTTAGGGTTCGGGTTAGGGTTCGGGTCCGGGTTAGGGTTCGGGTTCGGGTTAGGGTTAGGGTTAGTTTTAGGGTTAGGTTTAGGGTTAGGGTTCGGGTTCGGGTTAGGGTTCGAGTTCGGGTTAGGGTTAGGGTTAGGGTTCAGATTAGGGTTAGGGTTAGGGTTAGGGTTAGGTTTCGGGTTAGGGTTCGGGTTAGGGTTAGGTTTAGGGTTAGGGTTCGGGTTAGGGTTCGTGTTAAGGTTCGGGTTAGGATTAGGGATAGGGTTCGTGTTAGGGTTCGTGTTAGGGTTCGGGTTAGGTGTCGGGTTAGGGTTACGGTTAGGGTTAGGGTTCGGGTTCGTGTTAGGGTTAGCGTTAGGGTTAGAGTTAGGGTTAGGGTTCGGGTTCGGGGTTAGGGTTATTGTTAGGGTTCGTGTTAGGGATCGGGTTAGGGTTAGGATTCGGGTAAGGGCTTAGGGTTTGGGTTCGGGTTAGGGTTAGGGTTAGTGTTCCGGTTAGGGTTAGGGTTAGGGTTAGGGTTCGGGTTAGGGTTAGGGTTCGGGTTAGGGTTAGGGTTAGGATTCGGGTTAGGGTTCGGGTTCGGGTTAGGGTTCGGGTTCGGTTTAGGGTTAGGGTTAGGGTTCGGATTAGGGTTAGGGTTAGGGTTAGGGTTAGAGCAGGGTTCGGGTTAGGGTTCGGGTTAGGGTTCGGGTTAGGGTTAGGGTTAGGGTTAGGTTTAGGGTTAGCGTTCGGTTGAGGGTTAGGGTTAGGGTTAGGGTTAGGGTTCGGGTTAAGGTTAGGTTTTAGGGTTAGGGTTAGTTTTAGGTTTAGGGTTAGGGTTAGGGTTAGGTTTAGGGTTAGGGTTCGGGTTAGGGTTAGGGTTAGGGTTAGGGTTATGGTTCGGGTTAGGGTTAGGGTTCGTGTTAGGGTTAGGGTTAGGTTTAGTGTTAGGGTTAGTGTTCGGGTTAGGGTTAGGGTTAGGGTTAGGGTTAGGGTTAGGGTTAGGGTTCGATTTAGGGTTAGGGTTAGGGTTAGGGTTAGGGTTCGGTTTAGGGTTAGGGTTAGGGTTCGGGTTAGGGTTAGGGTTAGGGTTAGGTTTTGGTTTAGGGTTCGGGTTAGGGTTAGGGTTAGGATTCGGGTTAGGGTTAGGGTTAGGGTTCGGATTAGGGTTAGGGTTCGGTCCAGGGTTAGGTTTAGGGTTCGGGTTAGGGTTAGGGTTAGGGCTCGGGTTAGGGTTAGGGTTCGGGTTCGGGTTAGGGTTAGGGTTCGGGTTCGGGATAGCTTTCAGGTTTGGGTTAGGGTTTGGTTTAGGGTTAGGTTTAGGGTTAGGGTTCCGGTTAGGGTTAGGGTTAGGGTTCGGGTTAGTGTTAGTGTTAGGTTTCGGGTTAGGGTTAGGGTTAGGGTTCGGGTTAGGGTTAGTGTTAGGGTTAGCGTTCGGGTTAGGGTTCGGGTTAGGGTTAGGGTTAGGGTTAGGATTAGGGTTAGGGTTAGGTTTAGGGTTAGGGTTCGGGTTAGGGTTAGGGTTAGGGTTCGGGTTAGGGTTCGGTTTAAGGTTCGGGTTAGGGTTAGGGTTAGGATTAGGGTTAGGGTTCGTGTTAGGGTTCGGGTTAGGTTTCGGGTCAGGGTTAGTGTTAGGGTTCGGGTTCGGGTTAGGGTTAGAGTTAGTGTTATGGTTAGGGTTCGTGTTCGGGGTTAGGGTTAGGGTTAGGGTTCGGGTTAGGGTTCGGTTTAGGGTTAGGATTCGGGTAAGGGCTTAGGGTTCGGGTTCGGGTTAGGGTTATGGTTAGGGTTCCGGTTAGGGTTAGGGTTAGGGTTAGGGTTAGGGTTAGGGTTAGGGTTCGTGTTAGGGTTCGGGTTAGGGTTAGGGTTCGGGTTAGTGTTAGGGTTAGGGTTCGGGTTAGGGTTCGGGTTCGTGTTAGGGTTCGGGTTCGGTTTAGGGTTAGGGTTAGGGTTCGGGTTAGGGTTAGGTTTAGGGTTAGGGTTAGGGTTTGTGTGAGGGTTAGTGTTCGGTTTCGGGTTAGGGTTTGGGTTAGGGTTCGGTTTAAGTTTCAGGTTAGGGTTCGGTTTAGGGTTCGGGTTAGGGTTCGGGTTAGGGTTAGGGTTCTGGTTAGGGTTAGGTTTACTGTTCGGGTTACGGTTAGGGTTCGGGTTAGGGTTCGGGTTTGGGTTAGGGTTTGGGTTAGGGTTAGGTTTAGGGTTAGGGTACGGGTTTGGGTTAGGGTTCGGGTTCGGGTTCAGGTTAGGGTTAGGGTTCGGTTTAGGGTTAGGGTTCCGGTTAGGGTTAGGGTTAGGGTTCGGGTTAGGTTTAGGGTTAGGGTTTGGGTTAGGGTTAGGGTTCGGGTTAGGGTTAGGGTTAGGGTTCGGGTTCGGGTTCGGGTTAGGGTTCGGGTTAGGGTTTGGTTTAGGGTTAGGGTTCGGGTTAGGGTTAGGGTTCGGGTTAGGGTTAGGGTTCGGGTTCGGTTTAGACTTAGGGTTCGGGTTCGCGTTAGGGTTAGTGTTAGGGTTAGGGTTCGGGTTCGGATTAGGGTTAGGGGTAGGGTTCCGGTTAGGGTTCGGGTTCGGGTTATGGTTAGTGTTAGGGTTAGGGTTAGGGTTCAAGTTAGGTTTAGGGTTAGGGTTAGGGTTAGGGGTTAGGGTTAGGGTTATGGTTCGGGTTAGGGTTAGGGTTAGGGTTTGGGTTAGTTTTCGGTTTAGGGTTCGGGTTCGGGTTAGGGTTAGGGTTAGGTTTCGGGTTAGGGTTAGGGTTTGGGTTAGGGTTAGGGTTAGGGTTAGGGTTCGGGTTAGGGTTCGGGTTAGGGTTAGGGTTAGGGTTAGGGTTCGTTTTAGTGTTAGGATTAGGGTTCGGGTTAGGGTTCGGGTTAGGGTTAGGGTTAGGGTTCGGGTTAGGGATAGGGTTAGGGTTAGGGTTAGGGTTAGTGTTCGGGTTAGGGTTAGGATTACGGTTAGGGTTCCGTTTTAGTGTTAGTGTTAGGGTTCGGGTTAGGGTTCGGGTTAGGTTTAGTGTTAGGTTTAGGGTTCAGGTTAGGGTTAGGGTTAGGGTTAGGGTTCGGGTTAGGGTTCGGGTTAAGGTTAGGGTTAGGTTTAGGGATAGGGTTAGGGTTAGGGTTCGTGTTAGGGTTCGGGTTAGGTGTCGGTTCAGGGTTAGGGTTAGGGTTCGGGTTCGGTTTCGGGTTAGGGTTAGGGTTAGGGTCGTGTTCGGGGTTAGGGTTAGGGTTAGGGTTAGGGTTCGGGTTACGGTTCGGGTTAGGTTTAGGATTCGGTTAAGGGCTTAGGGTTCGGGTTCGGGTTAGGGTTAGGGTTAGGGTTCCGGTTAGGGTTAGGGTTAGGGTTCGGGTTAGGGTTAGGGTTCGTTTTAGGGTTCGGTTTAGGGTTAGGGTTCGGTTTAGGTTTAGGTTTAGGGTTCGGGTTAGGGTTCGGGTTCGGGTTAGGGTTCGGGTTCGGTTTAGGGTTAGGGTTAGGGTTCGGGTTAGGGTTAGGTTTAGGGTTAGGGTTAGGGTTAGGGTTCGGGTTAGGGTTAGGGTTAGGGTTCGGGTTAGGGTTCGGGTTTGGTTTAGGGTTAGGGTTCGGGTTAGGGTTCGGGTTAGGGTTCGGGTTAGGGTTCGGGTTCGGGTTAGAGTTCGTGTTAGAGTTAGGGTTAGGGTTAGGGTTAGGTTTAGGGCTGGCGTTCGGGTTAGGGTTAGGGTTAGGGTTAGGGTTCGGGTTAGGGTTAGGGTTAGTGTTCGAGTTAGGGTTAGGGTTCGGGTTAGGGTTAGGTGTTAGGGTTAGGGTTAGGTTTAGGGTTAGGGTTAGTGTTCGGGTTAGGGTTAGGGTTAGGGTTAGGGTTCGGGTTAGGGTTAGGGTTAGGGTTAGTTTTAGGGTTCGGGTTAGGGTTAAGGTTATGGTTTGGGTTCGGGTTCGGGGTAAGGTTAGGGTTCGGGTTCGGGTTAGGGTTCGGGTTCGGGTTCGGGTTAGGGGTTAGTGTTAGGGTTAGGGTTAGGGTTAGGTTTCGGGTTAGGGTTAGGGTTAGGGTTAGGGTTCGGGTTAGGGTTTGGGTTAGGGTTAGGGTTAGGGTTCGGGTTAGGGTTAGGGCTATGGTTCGGGTTAGGTTTCGGGTTAGGGTTAGTGTTAGGGTTCGGGTTAGGGTTAGGGTTCGGGTTAGGTTTAGGTTTAAGGTTCGGGTTAGGATTCGGGTTCGGGTTAGGGTTCGGGTTAGGGTTAGGGTTAGGTTTCGGGTTAGGGTTCGGGTTCGGGTTAGGGTTCGGGTTCGGGTTAGGGTTAGGTTTCGGGTTAGGGTTCGGGTTCGGGTTAGGGTTCGGGTTCGGGTTAGGGTTAGAGTTAGGGTTCGGATTAGGGTTAGGGTTAGGGTTAGGGTTAGGGTTCGGGTTAGGGTTCGTTTTAAGGTTAGGTTTAGGGATAGGGTTCGGGTTAGGGTTAGGGTTAGGGTTAGGGTTAGGGTTCGGGTTAGGGTTCGGGTTAAGGTTCGGGTTAGGGTTAGGGTTAGGGTTAGGTTTAGGGTTCGTGTTAGGGTTCGGGTTAGGTGTCG
>JAVLSZ010000046.1:1815000-1817500 GCA_032313775.1 Urocyon cinereoargenteus | reverse complement strand
TTTGGTTTAGGGTTAGGGTTCGGGTTAGGGTTCGGGTTAGGGTTCGGGTTAGGGTTCGGGTTCGGGTTAGAGTTCGTGTTAGAGTTAGGGTTAGGGTTAGGGTTAGGTTTAGGGCTGGCGTTCGGGTTAGGGTTAGGGTTAGGGTTAGGGTTCGGGTTAGGGTTAGGGTTAGTGTTCGAGTTAGGGTTAGGGTTCGGGTTAGGGTTAGGTGTTAGGGTTAGGGTTAGGTTTAGGGTTAGGGTTAGTGTTCGGGTTAGGGTTAGGGTTAGGGTTAGGGTTCGGGTTAGGGTTAGGGTTAGGGTTAGTTTTAGGGTTCGGGTTAGGGTTAAGGTTATGGTTTGGGTTCGGGTTCGGGGTAAGGTTAGGGTTCGGGTTCGGGTTAGGGTTCGGGTTCGGGTTCGGGTTAGGGGTTAGTGTTAGGGTTAGGGTTAGGGTTAGGTTTCGGGTTAGGGTTAGGGTTAGGGTTAGGGTTCGGGTTAGGGTTTGGGTTAGGGTTAGGGTTAGGGTTCGGGTTAGGGTTAGGGCTATGGTTCGGGTTAGGTTTCGGGTTAGGGTTAGTGTTAGGGTTCGGGTTAGGGTTAGGGTTCGGGTTAGGTTTAGGTTTAAGGTTCGGGTTAGGATTCGGGTTCGGGTTAGGGTTCGGGTTAGGGTTAGGGTTAGGTTTCGGGTTAGGGTTCGGGTTCGGGTTAGGGTTCGGGTTCGGGTTAGGGTTAGGTTTCGGGTTAGGGTTCGGGTTCGGGTTAGGGTTCGGGTTCGGGTTAGGGTTAGAGTTAGGGTTCGGATTAGGGTTAGGGTTAGGGTTAGGGTTAGGGTTCGGGTTAGGGTTCGTTTTAAGGTTAGGTTTAGGGATAGGGTTCGGGTTCGGGTTAGGGTTAGGGTTAGGGTTAGGGTTCGGGTTAGGGTTCGGGTTAAGGTTCGGGTTAGGGTTAGGGTTAGGGTTAGGTTTAGGGTTCGTGTTAGGGTTCGGGTTAGGTGTCGGGTTAGGGTTAGTGTTAGGGTTCGGGTTCGGGTTAGGGTTAGGGTTAGGGTTAGGGTTAGGGTTAGGGTTCGGGTTTGGGGTTAGGGTTCGGGTTAGAGTTCGGGTTAGGTTTAGGATTCGGGTAAGGGCTTAGGGTTCGGGTTCGTGTTAGGGTTAGGGTTTGGGTTAGGGTTAGGGTTCGGGATAGGGTTATGTTTAGGGTTCGGTTTCGGGTTCGGGTTAGGGTTAGGTTTCGGGTTCGGGTTAGGGTAAGGGTTCGTGTTCGGGTTAGGGTTCGTGTTCGGGTTAGGGTTAGGGGTTAGTGTTCGAGTTAGGGTTAGAGTTCGGGTTAGGGTTAGGGGTTAGGGTTAGGGTTAGGGTTAGGGTTAGTGTTCGGGTTACGGTTTGGATTAGGGTTAGGGTTAGGGTTCGCGTTAGGATTAGGGCAAGGTTTCGGGTTAGGGTTCGAGTTAGGGTTAGGGTTAGGTTTCGGGTTAGGGTTCGGGTTAGGGTTCGGGTTAGGGTCGGGTTAGGGTTAGGGTTCGGGATAGGGTTAGGGTTAGGATTCGGGTTAGGGTTAGTGTTAGGGTTAGGGTTAGGGTTAGGGTTCGGGTTAGGGTTCGGGTTAGGTTTAGGTTTAGGGTTAGGTTTAGGGTTAGGGTTCGGGTTAGGGTTAGGTTTAGTGTGAGGGTTAGGGTTCGGGTTAGGGTTAGGTTTTAGGGTTAGGGTTAGGGTTAGGGTTAGGGTTAGGTTTAGGGTTAGGGTTCGGGTTCGGGTTAGGGTTCGGGTTCGGGTTAGGGTTAGGGTTAGGTTTCGGATTAGGGTTAGGGTTCGTGTTAGTGTTCGGGTTAGGTGTCGGGTTAGGGTTAGGGTTAGGATTCGGGTTCGGGGTTCGGGTTAGGGTTAGGGTTAGGGTTAGGGTTCGGGTTCGGGGTTAGGGTTAGGGTTCGGGTTCGGGTTAGGGTTCGGGTTAGGGTTAGGATTCGGGTAAGGTCTTAGGTTTCGGGTTCGGGTTAGGGTTAGGGTTCGGGTTAGGGTTAGGTTTCGGGTTAGGGTTATGGATAGGGTTCGGGTTCGGGTTCGGCTTAGGGTTAGGGTTCGGGTTCGGGTTAGGGTTAGGGTTCGGGTTCGGGTTAGGGTTCGGGTTCAGGTTAGGGTTAGGGGTTATTGTTCGGGTTAGGGTTAGGGTTAGGGTTCGGGTTAGTGTTAGGGTTAGGGTTAGGGTTAGGTTTAGGTTTCGGGTTAGGGTTAGGGTTCGGGTTAGGGTTAGGGTTCGGGTTAGGGTTAGGGTTAGGGTTCGGGTGTGGGTTCGGGTTAGGGTTAGGGTTAGGGTTCGGGTTAGGGTTCGGGTTAGGGTTCGGGATAGGGTTCGGTTTAGGGTAGGGTTCGGGTTCAGGATAGGTTTAGGGTTCGGGTTTGGGTTAGGGTTAGATTTCGTTTTAGGGTTCGGTTTCGGGTTAGGGTTAGGGTTAGGGTTCGGGTTAGGGTTAGGGTTCGGGTTCGGGTTAGGTTTAGAGTTAGGGTTCGGGTTAGGGTTCGGGT
>JAVLSZ010000046.1:1795000-1810000 GCA_032313775.1 Urocyon cinereoargenteus | reverse complement strand
TTCGTGTTAGGGTTAGGGTTTGGGTTAGGGTTAGGGTTCGGGATAGGGTTATGTTTAGGGTTCGGTTTCGGGTTCGGGTTAGGGTTAGGTTTCGGGTTCGGGTTAGGGTAAGGGTTCGTGTTCGGGTTAGGGTTCGGGTTCGGGTTAGGGTTAGGGGTTAGTGTTCGAGTTAGGGTTAGAGTTCGGGTTAGGGTTAGGGGTTAGGGTTAGGGTTAGGGTTAGGGTTAGTGTTCGGGTTACGGTTTGGATTAGGGTTAGGGTTAGGGTTCGCGTTAGGATTAGGGCAAGGTTTCGGGTTAGGGTTCGAGTTAGGGTTAGGGTTAGGTTTCGGGTTAGGGTTCGGGTTAGGGTTCGGGTTAGGGTCGGGTTAGGGTTAGGGTTCGGGATAGGGTTAGGGTTAGGATTCGGGTTAGGGTTAGGGTTAGGGTTAGGGTTAGGGTTAGGTTTAGGGATCGGGTTAGGGTTCGGGTTAGGTTTAGGTTTAGGGTTAGGTTTAGGGTTAGGGTTCGGGTTAGGGTTAGGTTTAGTGTGAGGGTTAGGGTTCGGGTTAGGGTTAGGTTTTAGGGTTAGGGTTAGGGTTAGGGTTAGGGTTAGGTTTAGGGTTAGGGTTCGGGTTCGGGTTAGGGTTCGGGTTCGGGTTAGGGTTAGGGTTAGGTTTCGGATTAGGGTTAGGGTTCGTGTTAGTGTTCGGGTTAGGTGTCGGGTTAGGGTTAGGGTTAGGATTCGGGTTCGGGGTTCGGGTTAGGGTTAGGGTTAGGGTTAGGGTTCGGGTTCGGGGTTAGGGTTAGGGTTCGGGTTCGGGTTAGGGTTCGGGTTAGGGTTAGGATTCGGGTAAGGTCTTAGGGTTCGGGTTCGGGTTAGGGTTAGGGTTCGGGTTAGGGTTAGGTTTCGGGTTAGGGTTATGGATAGGGTTCGGGTTCGGGTTCGGCTTAGGGTTAGGGTTCGGGTTCGGGTTAGGGTTAGGGTTCGGGTTCGGGTTAGGGTTCGGGTTCAGGTTAGGGTTAGGGGTTATTGTTCGGGTTAGGGTTAGGGTTAGGGTTCGGGTTAGTGTTAGGGTTAGAGTTAGGGTTAGGTTTAGGTTTCGGGTTAGGGTTAGGGTTCGGGTTAGGGTTAGGGTTCGGGTTAGGGTTAGGGTTAGGGTTCGGGTGTGGGTTCGGGTTAGGGTTAGGGTTAGGGTTCGGGTTAGGGTTCGGGTTAGGGTTCGGGATAGGGTTCGGTTTAGGGTTAGGGTTCGGGTTCAGGATAGGTTTAGGGTTCGGGTTTGGGTTAGGGTTAGATTTCGTTTTAGGGTTCGGTTTCGGGTTAGGGTTAGGGTTAGGGTTCGGGTTAGGGTTAGGGTTCGGGTTCGGGTTAGGTTTAGAGTTAGGGTTCGGGTTAGGGTTCGGGTTAGGGTTAGTGTTAGGTTTATTGTTAGGGTTAGGTTTAGGGTTAGGGTTCGGGTTAGGTTTAGGGTTAGGGTTAGGGTTAGGGTTCGGGTTAGGGTTAGGGTTAGTGTTCGAGTTAGGGTTAGAGTTCGGGTTAGGGTTAGGGGTTTGGGTTAGAGTTAGGGTTAGGCTTAGGGTTGGTGTTCGGGTTAGGGTTTGGTTTAGGTTTAGGGTTTGGGTTAGGGCTAGGGTTAGATTTAGGGTTAGGGTTAGGTTTCGGGTTAGGGTTAGGGTTAGGGTTAGGGTTAGGTTTAGGGTTAGGGTTCGGGTTAGGGTTAGTATTCGGGTTAGGGTTAGGGTTAGTGTTAGGGTTCGGGTTAGGGTTAGGGTTAGGTTTCGGGTTAGTTTTAGGGTCAGGGTTAGGGTTAGGGTTCGGGTTAGGGTTAGGGTTCGGGTTAGGCTTAGGGTTAGGGTTGGGGTTCGGGTTAGGTTTCGGGTTAGGGTTAGGGTTAGGATTCGGGTTAGGGTTAGGGTTAGGGTTTGGGTTAGGGTTAGGGTTCGGGTTAGGGTTAGGTTTATGGTTCGTGTTAGGGTTCGGGTTTGGGTTAGGGTTTGGTTTAGGGTTAGGTTTAGGGTTAGGGTTCGGGTTCGGTTTAGGGTTCGGGTTCGGGTTCGGGTTAGGGTTAGGGTTCGGGTTAGGGTTAAGTTCCGGTTAAGGTTAGGGTTAGGTTTCTGGTTAGGGTTAGGGTTAGGGTTTGGGTTAGGTTTAGGGTTCGGGTTAGGGTTCGGGTTAGGGTTCGGGTTAGGGTTCGGGTTAGGGTTAGGGTTAGGGTTAGGGTTCGGGTTAGGGTTAGGGTTAGGGTTAGGGTTCGGGTTAATTTTAGGGTCAGGGTTAGGGTTAGGGTTCGGGTTAGGGTTAGGTTTCGGGTTAGGCTTAGGGTTAGTGTTAGGGTTCAGGTTAGGTTTCGGGTTAGGGTTAGGGTTAGGATTCGGGTAAGGGTTAGGTTTAGGGTTCGGGTTAGGGTTAGGGTTCGGGTTAGGGTTAGGTTCAGGGTTCGGGTTAGGGTTAGGGTTAGGGTTCGGGGTAGGGTTAGGGGTCGGGTTAGGGTTAGGGTTCGGGTTAGGGTTCGGGTTTGGGTTAGGGTTTGGTTTAGGGTTAGGTTTAGGGTTAGGGTTCGGGTTCGGTTTAGGGTTCGGGTTCGGGTTCGGGTTAGGGTTAGGGTTCGGGTTAGGGTTAAGTTCCGGTTAAGTTTAGGGTTAGGTTTCGGGTTAGGGTTAGGGTTATGGTTTGGGTTAGGTTTAGGTTTCGGGTTAGGGTTAGTGTTAGGGTTCGGGTTAGGGTTCGGGTTAGGGTTAGGGTTAGGGTTAGGGTTAGGGTTCGGGTTCGGGTTAGGGTTAGGGTTCGGGTTCGGGTTAGGGTTAGTGTTAGGGTTAGGGTTCGGATTAGGGTTAGGGATAGGGTTCGGGTTAGGATTCGGGTTCGGGTTAGGGTTAGTGTTAGGGTTAGGGTTAGGGTTCGGGTTAGGGTTAGGGTTAGGGTTAGGGTTAGGTGTTAGGGTTAGGGTTAGGGTTGGGGTTAGGTTTAGGGTTAGGGTTCGGGTTAGGGTTCGGGTTAGGGTTAGTGTTAGGGTTAGGGTTAGGGTTAGGGTTCGGGTTAGGGTTAGGGTTAGGGTTAGGGTTAGGTGTTAGGGTTAGGGTTAGGGTTGGGGTTAGGTTTAGGGTTAGGGTTCGGGTTAGGGTTCGGGTTAGGGTTAGGTTTAGGGTTAGGGTTCGGGTTAGGGTTAGGGTTACGTTCAGGGTTCGGGTTAGGGTTAGGGTTCGGTGTCGGGTTAGGTTTAGGGTTAGGTATAGGGTTCGGGTTCGGTTTAGGGTTCGGGTTAGGTTTAGGTTTAGGGTTCGGATTCGGGGTTAGGGTTAGGGTTAGGGTTCGGGTTAGGGTTCGGGTTAGGTTTAGGATTCGGGTTAGGGTTCGGGTTAGGGTTAGGGTTGGGGTTAGGGTTAGGGTTAGGTTTAGGGTTAGGGTTCGGGTGAGGGTTAGGGTTTGGTTTAGGGTTAGGGTTCGGGTTATTGTTAGGGTTAGTGTTCGAGTTAGGGTTAGGGTTTGGGTTAGGGTTAGCGGTTAGGGTTAGGGTTAGGGTTCGGGTTAGGGTTCGGGTTAGTGTTCGGGTTCGGGTTAGTGTTCGGGTTAGGGTTAGGGTTGGGGTTAGGGTTAGGGTTAGGTTTAGGGTTAGGGTTCGGGTTAGTGTTAGGGTTTGGTTTAGGGTTAGGGTTCGGGTTATTGTTAGGGTTAGTGTTCGAGTTAGGGTTAGGGTTCGGGTTAGGGTTAGGGGTTAGGGTGAGGGTTAGGGTTAGGGTTAGTGTTCTGGTTAGGTTTAGGGTTAGGGTTAGGGTTCGGGATAGGGTTAGGGTTATGGTTAGTGTAAGGTTTCGGGTTAGGTTTAGCGTTATGGTTTGGGTTCGCGTTCGGTGTAAGGTAGGTTTCGGGTTCGGTTTAGGGTTCGGGTTCGGGTTCGGGTTAGGGGTTAGAGTTAGGGTTAGGCTTAGGTTAAGGGTTCGGGTGAGGGTTAGGGTTAGGGTTAGGGTTCGGGTTAGGGTTTGGGTTAGGGTTAGGGTTAGGGTTCGGGTTAGGGTTAGGGTAGGGTTCGGGTTAGGGTTCGGGTTAGGGTTAGTGTTAGGGTTCGGGTTAGGTTTCGGGTTAGGGTTCGGGTTAGGGTTCGGGTTAGGGTTCGGGTCCGGGTTAGGGTTCGGTTTCGGGTTAGGGTTAGGGTTAGGTTTAGGGTTAGGTTTAGGGTTAGGGTTCGGGTTCGGGTTAGGGTTCGGGTCCGGGTTAGGGTTAGGGTTAGGGTTCAGATTAGGGTTAGGGTTAGGGTTAGGGTTAGGTTTCGGGTTAGGGTTAGGGTTAGGGTTAGGGTTAGGGTTAGGGTTAGGGTTCGGGTTAGGGTTCGTGTTAAGGTTCGGGTTAGGATTAGGGATAGGGTTTGGGTTAGGGTTCGTGTTAGGGTTCGGGTTAGGTGTCGGGTTAGGGTTACGGTTAGGGTTAGGGTTCGGGTTCGTGTTAGGGTTAGCGTTAGGGTTAGAGTTAGGGTTAGGGTTCGGGTTCGGGGTTAGGGTTATTGTTAGGGTTCGTGTTAGGGATCGGGTTAGGGTTAGGATTCGGGTAAGGGCTTAGGGTTCGGGTTCGGGTTAGGGTTAGGGTTAGTGTTCCGGTTAAGGTTAGGGTTAGGGTTCGGGTTAGGGTTAGGTTTAGGTTTAGGGTTAGGGTTCGGGTTAAGGTTAGGGTTAGGGTTCGGGTTAGGGTTCGGGTTAAGGTTAGGTTTAGGGTTAGGGTTCGGGTTAGGGTTAGGGTTCGGGTTAGGGTTAGGGTTAGGGTTAGGGTTCGGGTTAGGGTTAGGGTTAGGGTTCGGGTTAGGGTTATGGTTAGGGTTAGGGTTAGGGTTAGGTTTGGGGTTCGGGTTAGGTTTAGGGTTAGGGTTAGTTTTAGGGATAGGGTTAGGTTTAGGGTTAGGGTTCGGGTTAGGGTTAGGGTTAGGGTTAGGGTTAGGGTTCGGGTTAGGGTTAGGGTTAGTGTTCGGGTTAGGGTTAGGGTTAGGGTTAGGTTTCGGGTTAGGGTTAGGGTTAAGGTTAGGGTTAGGGTTAGGGTTCGATTTAGGTTTAGGGTTATGGTTTGGGTTCGGTTTCGGGGTAAGGTTAGGGTTCGGGTTCGGTTTAGGGTTCGGGTTCGGGTTTGGGATAGGGGTTAGGGTTAGGGTTAGTGTTAATGTTAGGGTTCGGGTTTGGTTTAGGGTTAGGGTTAGGGTTCGGGTTGGGGTTTGGGTTAGGGTTAGGGTTATGGTTCGGGTTAGGGTTCGGGCTAGGGTTCGGGTTAGGTTTCGGGTTAGGGTTCGGGTTCGGGTTAGGGTTCGGGTTCGTGTTAGGTTTAGGGTTAGGGTTCGGATTAGGGTTAGGGCAGGTTTAGGGTTAGGGTAAGGGTTCGGTTTAGGGTTCGGGTTAGGTTTAGGTTTAGGGTTAGGGTTAGGGTTAGGGTTAGGTTTAGGTTTAGGGTTCGGGTTCGGGTTAGGGTTAGGGTTAGGGTTCGGGTTCGGGTTACGTTTTAAGGTTAGGTTTAGGGTTAGGGTTAGGGTTAGGGTTAGGGGTTAGGGTTAGTGTTAGGGTTCGGGTTAGGGTTAGGGTTCGGGTTAGTGCTAGGGTTCGGGTTAGGGTTAGGGTTATTTTTAGGGTTAGGGTTAGGGGCGGGTTAGGTTTCGGGTTAGGTTTAGGGTTAGGGTTCGGGTTAGGGTTAGGGGTAGGTTTAGGGTTAGGGTTAGGTTTAGGTTTCGGGTTAGGGTTAGGGTTAGGGTTCGGGTTCGGGTTAGGGTTAGGGTTAGGGTTCGAGTTAGTGTTCGGGTTAGGTTTAGGGATAGGATTCGGGTTAGGGTTAGGGTTAGTGTTCGGGTTAGGGTGAGTGTTCGGGTTAGGGTTAGGTTTAGGTTTCGGGTTAGGGTTAGGGTTAGGGTTCGGGTTAGGGTTAGGGTTCGGGTTTGGGTTAGGGTTAGGGTTCGGGTTCGGGTTAGGGTTCAGGTTTGGGTTAGGGTTTGGGTTAGGGTTAGGGTTACGGTTAGGGTTAGGTTTAGGGTTAGTGTTCGGGTTCGGGTTCGGGTTAGGGTTAGGGTTTGGGTTAGGGTTTGGGTTCGGGTTAGGGTTAGGGTTAGGGTTCGGGTTAGGGTTAGGTTTAGGGTTAGGGTTCGTTTTAGGGTTAGGTTAGGGTTAGGGTTAGGGTTAGGGTTCGGGTTAGGGTTAGGGTTAGTGTTCGAGTTAGGGTTAGGGTTCGGGTTAGGGTTAGGATTTAGGGTTAGGGTTAGGTTTAGTGTTCGGGTTAGGGTTAGGGTTAGGGTTAGGGTTAGGGTTCGGATTCGGGGTTAGCGTTAGGCTTAGGGTTCGGGTTAGGTTTCGGGTTAGGTTTAGGATTCGGGTAAAGGCTTAGGGTTCGGGTTCGGTTTAGGGTTAGGGTTAGGGTTCCGGTTAGGGGTAGGGTTAGGGTTCGGGTTAGGGTTACGGTTAGGGTTAGGGTTTGGGTTCGGGTTAGGTTTAGGGTTAGGGTTCGGGTTAGGGTTCGGGTTAGGGTTCGGGTTAGGGTTAGGGTTCGGGTTAGGATTAGGGTTCGGGTTAGGGTTAGGGTTAGTGTTAGGGTTCGGGTTAGGGTTAGGGTTAGGGTTAGCGTTCGGGTTAGGGTTCGGGTTTGGTTTAGGGTTAGGGTTCGGGTTAGGGTTCGGGTTAGGGTTCGGGTTAGGGTTCGGGTTCGGGTTAGAGTTCGTGTTAGAGTTAGGGTTAGGGTTAGGGTTAGGTTTAGGGCTGGCGTTCGGGTTAGGGTTAGGGTTAGGGTTAGGGTTCGGGTTAGGGTTAGGGTTAGTGTTCGAGTTAGGGTTAGGGTTCGGGTTAGGGTTAGGTGTTAGGGTTAGGGTTAGGTTTAGGGTTAGGGTTAGTGTTCGGGTTAGGGTTAGGGTTAGGGTTAGGGTTCGGGTTAGGGTTACGGTTAGGGTTAGTTTTAGGGTTCGGGTTAGGGTTAAGGTTATGGTTTGGGTTCGGGTTCGGGGTAAGGTTAGGGTTCGGGTTCGGGTTAGGGTTCGGGTTCGGGTTCGGGTTAGGGGTTAGTGTTAGGGTTAGGGTTAGGGTTAGGTTTCGGGTTAGGGTTAGGGTTAGGGTTAGGGTTCGGGTTAGGGTTTGGGTTAGGGTTAGGGTTAGGGTTCGGGTTAGGGTTAGGGCTATGGTTCGGGTTAGGTTTCGGGTTAGGGTTAGTGTTAGGGTTCGGGTTAGGGTTAGGGTTCGGGTTAGGTTTAGGTTTAAGGTTCGGGTTAGGATTCGGGTTCGGGTTAGGGTTCGGGTTAGGGTTAGGGTTAGGTTTCGGGTTAGGGTTCGGGTTCGGGTTAGGGTTCGGGTTCAGGTTAGGGTTAGGTTTCGGGTTAGGGTTCGGGTTCGGGTTAGGGTTCGGGTTCGGGTTAGGGTTAGAGTTAGGGTTCGGATTAGGGTTAGGGTTAGGGTTAGGGTTAGGGTTCGGGTTAGGGTTCGTTTTAGGGTTAGGTTTAGGGATAGGGTTCGGGTTAGGGTTAGGGTTAGGGTTAGGGTTAGGGTTCGGGTTAGGGTTCGGGTTAAGGTTCGGGTTAGGGTTAGGGTTAGGGTTAGGTTTAGGGTTCGTGTTAGGGTTCGGGTTAGGTGTCGGGTTAGGGTTAGTGTTAGGGTTCGGGTTCGGGTTAGGGTTAGGGTTAGGGTTAGGGTTAGGGTTCGGGTTTGGGGTTAGGGTTCGGGTTAGAGTTCGGGTTAGGTTTAGGATTCGGGTAAGGGCTTAGGGTTCGGGTTCGTGTTAGGGTTAGGGTTTGGGTTAGGGTTAGGGTTCGGGATAGGGTTATGTTTAGGGTTCGGTTTCGGGTTCGGGTTAGGGTTAGGTTTCGGGTTCGGGTTAGGGTAAGGGTTCGTGTTCGGGTTAGGGTTCGGGTTCGGGTTAGGGTTAGGGGTTAGTGTTCGAGTTAGGGTTAGAGTTCGGGTTAGGGTTAGGGGTTAGGGTTAGGGTTAGGGTTAGGGTTAGTGTTCGGGTTACGGTTTGGATTAGGGTTAGGGTTAGGGTTCGCGTTAGGATTAGGGCAAGGTTTCGGGTTAGGGTTCGAGTTAGGGTTAGGGTTAGGTTTCGGGTTAGGGTTCGGGTTAGGGTTCGGGTTAGGGTCGGGTTAGGGTTAGGGTTCGGGATAGGGTTAGGGTTAGGATTCGGGTTAGGGTTAGGGTTAGGGTTAGGGTTAGGGTTAGGTTTAGGGATCGGGTTAGGGTTCGGGTTAGGTTTAGGTTTAGGGTTAGGTTTAGGGTTAGGGTTCGGGTTAGGGTTAGGTTTAGTGTGAGGGTTAGGGTTCGGGTTAGGGTTAGGTTTTAGGGTTAGGGTTAGGGTTAGGGTTAGGGTTAGGTTTAGGGTTAGGGTTCGGGTTCGGGTTAGGGTTCGGGTTCGGGTTAGGGTTAGGGTTAGGTTTCGGATTAGGGTTAGGGTTCGTGTTAGTGTTCGGGTTAGGTGTCGGGTTAGGGTTAGGGTTAGGATTCGGGTTCGGGGTTCGGGTTAGGGTTAGGGTTAGGGTTAGGGTTCGGGTTCGGGGTTAGGGTTAGGGTTCTGGTTCGGGTTAGGGTTCGGGTTAGGGTTAGGATTCGGGTAAGGTCTTAGGGTTCGGGTTCGGGTTAGGGTTAGGGTTCGGGTTAGGGTTAGGTTTCGGGTTAGGGTTATGGATAGGGTTCGGGTTCGGGTTCGGCTTAGGGTTAGGGTTCGGGTTCGGGTTAGGGTTAGGGTTCGGGTTCGGGTTAGGGTTCGGGTTCAGGTTAGGGTTAGGGGTTATTGTTCGGGTTAGGGTTAGGGTTAGGGTTCGGGTTAGTGTTAGGGTTAGAGTTAGGGTTAGGTTTAGGTTTCGGGTTAGGGTTAGGGTTCGGGTTAGGGTTAGGGTTCGGGTTAGGGTTAGGGTTAGGGTTCGGGTGTTGGTTCGGGTTAGGGTTAGGGTTAGGGTTCGGGTTAGGGTTCGGGTTAGGGTTCGGGATAGGGTTCGGTTTAGGGTTAGGGTTCGGGTTCAGGATAGGTTTAGGGTTCGGGTTTGGGTTAGGGTTAGATTTCGTTTTAGGGTTCGGTTTCGGGTTAGGGTTAGGGTTAGGGTTCGGGTTAGGGTTAGGGTTCGGGTTCGGGTTAGGTTTAGAGTTAGGGTTCGGGTTAGGGTTCGGGTTAGGGTTAGTGTTAGGTTTATTGTTAGGGTTAGGTTTAGGGTTAGGGTTCGGGTTAGGTTTAGGGTTAGGGTTAGGGTTAGGGTTCGGGTTAGGGTTAGGGTTAGTGTTCGAGTTAGGGTTAGAGTTCGGGTTAGGGTTAGGGGTTTGGGTTAGAGTTAGGGTTAGGCTTAGGGTTGGTGTTCGGGTTAGGGTTTGGTTTAGGTTTAGGGTTTGGGTTAGGGCTAGGGTTAGATTTAGGGTTAGGGTTAGGTTTCGGGTTAGGGTTAGGGTTAGGGTTAGGGTTAGGTTTAGGGTTAGGGTTCGGGTTAGGGTTAGTATTCGGGTTAGGGTTAGGGTTAGTGTTAGGGTTCGGGTTAGGGTTAGGGTTAGGTTTCGGGTTAGTTTTAGGGTCAGGGTTAGGGTTAGGGTTCGGGTTAGGGTTAGGGTTCGGGTTAGGCTTAGGGTTAGGGTTGGGGTTCGGGTTAGGTTTCGGGTTAGGGTTAGGGTTAGGATTCGGGTTAGGGTTAGGGTTAGGGTTTGGGTTAGGGTTAGGGTTCGGGTTAGGGTTAGGTTTATGGTTCGTGTTAGGGTTCGGGTTTGGGTTAGGGTTTGGTTTAGGGTTAGGTTTAGGGTTAGGGTTCGGGTTCGGTTTAGGGTTCGGGTTCGGGTTCGGGTTAGGGTTAGGGTTCGGGTTAGGGTTAAGTTCCGGTTAAGGTTAGGGTTAGGTTTCGGGTTAGGGTTAGGGTTAGGGTTTGGGTTAGGTTTAGGGTTCGGGTTAGGGTTCGGGTTAGGGTTCGGGTTAGGGTTCGGGTTAGGGTTAGGGTTAGGGTTAGGGTTCGGGTTAGGGTTAGGGTTAGGGTTAGGGTTCGGGTTAATTTTAGGGTCAGGGTTAGGGTTAGGGTTCGGGTTAGGGTTAGGTTTCGGGTTAGGCTTAGGGTTAGTGTTAGGGTTCAGGTTAGGTTTCGGGTTAGGGTTAGGGTTAGGATTCGGGTAAGGGTTAGGTTTAGGGTTCGGGTTAGGGTTAGGGTTCGGGTTAGGGTTAGGTTCAGGGTTCGGGTTAGGGTTAGGGTTAGGGTTCGGGGTAGGGTTAGGGGTCGGGTTAGGGTTAGGGTTCGGGTTAGGGTTCGGGTTTGGGTTAGGGTTTGGTTTAGGGTTAGGTTTAGGGTTAGGGTTCGGGTTCGGTTTAGGGTTCGGGTTCGGGTTCGGGTTAGGGTTAGGGTTCGGGTTAGGGTTAAGTTCCGGTTAAGTTTAGGGTTAGGTTTCGGGTTAGGGTTAGGGTTATGGTTTGGGTTAGGTTTAGGTTTCGGGTTAGGGTTAGTGTTAGGGTTCGGGTTAGGGTTCGGGTTAGGGTTAGGGTTAGGGTTAGGGTTAGGGTTCGGGTTCGGGTTAGGGTTAGGGTTCGGGTTCGGGTTAGGGTTAGTGTTAGGGTTAGGGTTCGGATTAGGGTTAGGGATAGGGTTCGGGTTAGGATTCGGGTTCGGGTTAGGGTTAGTGTTAGGGTTAGGGTTAGGGTTCGGGTTAGGGTTAGGGTTAGGGTTAGGGTTAGGTGTTAGGGTTAGGGTTAGGGTTGGGGTTAGGTTTAGGGTTAGGGTTCGGGTTAGGGTTCGGGTTAGGGTTAGGTTTAGGGTTAGGGTTCGGGTTAGGGTTAGGGTTACGTTCAGGGTTCGGGTTAGGGTTAGGGTTCGGTGTCGGGTTAGGTTTAGGGTTAGGTATAGGGTTCGGGTTCGGTTTAGGGTTCGGGTTAGGTTTAGGTTTAGGGTTCGGATTCGGGGTTAGGGTTAGGGTTAGGGTTCGGGTTAGGGTTCGGGTTAGGTTTAGGATTCGGGTTAGGGTTCGGGTTAGGGTTAGGGTTGGGGTTAGGGTTAGGGTTAGGTTTAGGGTTAGGGTTCGGGTGAGGGTTAGGGTTTGGTTTAGGGTTAGGGTTCGGGTTATTGTTAGGGTTAGTGTTCGAGTTAGGGTTAGGGTTTGGGTTAGGGTTAGCGGTTAGGGTTAGGGTTAGGGTTCGGGTTAGGGTTCGGGTTAGTGTTCGGGTTCGGGTTAGTGTTCGGGTTAGGGTTAGGGTTGGGGTTAGGGTTAGGGTTAGGTTTAGGGTTAGGGTTCGGGTTAGTGTTAGGGTTTGGTTTAGGGTTAGGGTTCGGGTTATTGTTAGGGTTAGTGTTCGAGTAGGGTTAGGGTTCGGGTTAGGGTTAGGGGTTAGGGTGAGGGTTAGGGTTAGGGTTAGTGTTCTGGTTAGGTTTAGGGTTAGGGTTAGGGTTCGGGATAGGGTTAGGGTTATGGTTAGTGTAAGGTTTCGGGTTAGGTTTAGCGTTATGGTTTGGGTTCGCGTTCGGTGTAAGGTAGGTTTCGGGTTCGGTTTAGGGTTCGGGTTCGGGTTCGGGTTAGGGGTTAGAGTTAGGGTTAGGCTTAGGTTAAGGGTTCGGGTGAGGGTTAGGGTTAGGGTTAGGGTTCGGGTTAGGGTTTGGGTTAGGGTTAGGGTTAGGGTTCGGGTTAGGGTTAGGGTAGGGTTCGGGTTAGGGTTCGGGTTAGGGTTAGTGTTAGGGTTCGGGTTAGGTTTCGGGTTAGGGTTCGGGTTAGGGTTCGGGTTAGGGTTCGGGTTAGGGTTAGGGTTCGGGTTAAGGTTAGGTTTAGGGTTCGGGTTAGGGTTCGGGTCCGGGTTAGGGTTCGGTTTCGGGTTAGGGTTAGGGTTAGGTTTAGGGTTAGGTTTAGGGTTAGGGTTCGGGTTCGGGTTAGGGTTCGGGTCCGGGTTAGGGTTAGGGTTAGGGTTCAGATTAGGGTTAGGGTTAGGGTTAGGGTTAGGTTTCGGGTTAGGGTTAGGGTTAGGGTTAGGGTTAGGGTTAGGGTTAGGGTTCGGGTTAGGGTTCGTGTTAAGGTTCGGGTTAGGATTAGGGATAGGGTTTGGGTTAGGGTTCGTGTTAGGGTTCGGGTTAGGTGTCGGGTTAGGGTTACGGTTAGGGTTAGGGTTCGGGTTCGTGTTAGGGTTAGCGTTAGGGTTAGAGTTAGGGTTAGGGTTCGGGTTCGGGGTTAGGGTTATTGTTAGGGTTCGTGTTAGGGATCGGGTTAGGGTTAGGATTCGGGTAAGGGCTTAGGGTTCGGGTTCGGGTTAGGGTTAGGGTTAGTGTTCCGGTTAAGGTTAGGGTTAGGGTTCGGGTTAGGGTTAGGTTTAGGTTTAGGGTTAGGGTTCGGGTTAAGGTTAGGGTTAGGGTTCGGGTTAGGGTTCGGGTTAAGGTTAGGTTTAGGGTTAGGGTTCGGGTTAGGGTTAGGGTTCGGGTTAGGGTTAGGGTTAGGGTTAGGGTTCGGGTTAGGGTTAGGGTTTGGGTTAGGGTTAGGGTTAGGGTTCGGTTTAGGTTTAGGGTTAGGGTTCGGGTTAGGGTTAGGGTTAGGGTTCGGGTTAGGGTTCGGGTTAGGGTTAGGGTTAGGGTTCGGATAAGGGTTCGGGTTAGGGTTACTGTTCGGGTTAGGGTTAGGGTTAGGGTTCGGGTTAGTGTAGGGTTAGGGTTAGGGTTCGGGTTAGGGTTAGGGTTAGGGTTCGGGTTCGGGTTAGGTTTAGGGTTCGGGTTAGTGTTCGGGTTAGGGTTCGGGTTAGGGTTCGGGTTAGGTTTCGGGTTAGGGTTAGGGTTCGGGTTCGGGTTAGGGTTAGGGTTCGGGTTAGGGTTAGGTTTCGGTTTAGGGTTCGGGTTCGGGTTAGGGTTAGGGTTAGGGTTCGGGTTAGGGTTATGGTTAGGGTTAGGGTTAGGGTTAGGTTTGGGGTTCGGGTTAGGTTTAGGGTTAGGGTTAGTTTTAGGGATAGGGTTAGGTTTAGGGTTAGGGTTCGGGTTAGGGTTAGGGTTAGGGTTAGGGTTAGGGTTCGGGTTAGGGTTAGGGTTAGTGTTCGGGTTAGGGTTAGGGTTAGGGTTAGGTTTCGGGTTAGGGTTAGGGTTAAGGTTAGGGTTAGGGTTAGGGTTCGATTTAGGTTTAGGGTTATGGTTTGGGTTCGGTTTCGGGGTAAGGTTAGGGTTCGGGTTCGGTTTAGGGTTCGGGTTCGGGTTTGGGATAGGGGTTAGGGTTAGGGTTAGTGTTAATGTTAGGGTTCGGGTTTGGTTTAGGGTTAGGGTTAGGGTTCGGGTTGGGGTTTGGGTTAGGGTTAGGGTTATGGTTCAGGTTAGGGTTCGGGCTAGGGTTCGGGTTAGGTTTCGGGTTAGGGTTCGGGTTCGGGTTAGGGTTCGGGTTCGGGTTAGGTTTAGGGTTAGGGTTCGGATTAGGGTTAGGGCAGGTTTAGGGTTAGGGTAAGGGTTCGGTTTAGGGTTCGGGTTAGGTTTAGGTTTAGGGTTAGGGTTAGGGTTAGGGTTAGGTTTAGGTTTAGGGTTCGGGTTCGGGTTAGGGTTAGGGTTAGGGTTCGGGTTCGGGTTACGTTTTAAGGTTAGGTTTAGGGTTAGGGTTAGGGTTAGGGTTAGGGGTTAGGGTTAGTGTTAGGGTTCGGGTTAGGGTTAGGGTTCGGGTTAGTGCTAGGGTTCGGGTTAGGGTTAGGGTTATTTTTAGGGTTAGGGTTAGGGGCGGGTTAGGTTTCGGGTTAGGGTTAGGGTTAGGGTTCGGGTTAGGGTTAGGGGTAGGTTTAGGGTTAGGGTTAGGTTTAGGTTTCGGGTTAGGGTTAGGGTTAGGGTTCGGGTTCGGGTTAGGGTTAGGGTTAGGGTTCGAGTTAGTGTTCGGGTTAGGTTTAGGGATAGGATTCGGGTTAGGGTTAGGGTTAGTGTTCGGGTTAGGGTGAGTGTTCGGGTTAGGGTTAGGTTTAGGTTTCGGGTTAGGGTTAGGGTTAGGGTTCGGGTTAGGGTTAGGGTTCGGGTTTGGGTTAGGGTTAGGGTTCGGGTTCGGGTTAGGGTTCAGGTTTGGGTTAGGGTTTGGGTTAGGGTTAGGGTTACGGTTAGGGTTAGGTTTAGGGTTAGTGTTCGGGTTCGGGTTCGGGTTAGGGTTAGGGTTTGGGTTAGGGTTTGGGTTCGGGTTAGGGTTAGGGTTAGGGTTCGGGTTAGGGTTAGGTTTAGGGTTAGGGTTCGTTTTAGGGTTAGGTTAGGGTTAGGGTTAGGGTTAGGGTTCGGGTTAGGGTTAGGGTTAGTGTTCGAGTTAGGGTTAGGGTTCGGGTTAGGGTTAGGATTTAGGGTTAGGGTTAGGTTTAGTGTTCGGGTTAGGGTTAGGGTTAGGGTTAGGGTTAGGGTTCGGATTCGGGGTTAGCGTTAGGCTTAGGGTTCGGGTTAGGTTTCGGGTTAGGTTTAGGATTCGGGTAAAGGCTTAGGGTTCGGGTTCGGTTTAGGGTTAGGGTTAGGCTTCCGGTTAGGGGTAGGGTTAGGGTTCGGGTTAGGGTTAGGGTTAGGGTTAGGGTTTGGGTTCGGGTTAGGTTTAGGGTTAGGGTTCGGGTTAGGGTTCGGGTTAGGGTTCGGGTTAGGGTTAGGGTTCGGGTTAGGATTAGGGTTCGGGTTAGGGTTAGGGTTAGTGTTAGGGTTCGGGTTAGGGTTAGGGTTAGGGTTAGCGTTCGGGTTAGGGTTCGGGTTCGGGTTAGGGTTCGGGTTCGATTTAGAGTTAGGGTTAGTGTTCGGGTTAGGGTTACGGTTAGGGTTAGGGTTCGGGTTAGGGTTAGGGTTAGGGTTCGGGTTAGGTTTCGGGTTAGGGTTAGGGTTAGGGTTCGAGTTAGGGTTCAGGTTAGGGTTCGGGTTCGGTATAGGGTTCGGTTAGGTTTCGGGTTAGGGTTGGGGTTAGGGTTAGGGTTAGGTTTAGGGTTAGGGTTCGGGTTAGGTTTAGGGTTAGGGTTAGGGTTAGGGTTCGGGTTATTGTTAGGGTTAGTGTTCGAGTTAGGGTTAGGGTTCGGGTTAGGGTTAGGGGTTAGTTTTAGGGTTAGGGTTAGGGTTAGGGCTAGTGTTCGGGTTAGGGTTAGGGTTAGGGTTAGGGTTCGGGTTCGGGATAGGGTTCGGTTAGGTTT
>JAVLSZ010000046.1:1782500-1792500 GCA_032313775.1 Urocyon cinereoargenteus | reverse complement strand
AGGGTTATGGTTCGGGTTAGGGTTAGGGTTAGGGTTTGGGTTAGTTTTCGGTTTAGGGTTCGGGCTCGGGTTAGGGTTAGGGTTAGGTTTCGGGTTAGGGTTAGGGTTTGGGTTAGGGTTAGGGTTAGGGTTAGGGTTCGGGTTAGGGTTCGGGTTAGGGTTAGGGTTAGGGTTATGGTTAGGTTTAGGGTTAGGGTTCGGGTTAGGTTTAGGGTTAGGGTTAGGGTTAGGGTTCGGTTTAGGGTTAGGGTTAGTGTTCGAGTTAGGGTTAGGGTTCGGGTTATGGTTAGGGTTAGGGGTTAGGTTTAGGGTTTGGGTTCGTTTTAGGGTTAGGGTTAGGGTTCGGGTTAGGGTTCGGGTTAGGGTTAGGGTTAGGGTTCGGGTTAAGGATAAGGTTAGGGTTAGGGTTAGGGTTAGTGTTCGGGTTAGGGTTAGGATTACGGTTAGGGTTCCGTTTAGTGTTAGGGTTAGGGTTCGGGTTAGGGTTCGGGTTAGGTTTAGTGTTAGGGTTAGGGTTCGGGTTAGGGTTAGGGTTAGGGTTAGTGTTAGGGTTCGGGTTAGGGTTCGGGTTAAGGTTAGGGTTAGGGTTAGGGTTAGGGTTAGGGTTCGTGTTAGGGTTCGGGTTAGGTGTCGGTTCAGGGTTAGGGTTAGGGTTCAGGTTCGGGTTCGGTTTAGGGTTAGGGTTAGGGTCGTGTTCGGGGTTAGGGTTAGGGTTAGGGTTAGGGTTCGGGTTAGGGTTCGGGTTAGGTTTAGGATTCGGTTAAGGGCTTAGGGTTCGGGTTCGGGTTAGGGTTCGGGTTCGGGTTAGGGTTAGGTTTCGGGTTAGGGTTCGGGTTCGGGTTAGGGTTAGGGTTCGGGTTAGGGTTAGAGTTAGGGTTCGGATTAGGGTTAGGGTTAGGGTTAGGGTTAGGGTTAGGGTTAGGGTTAGGGTTCGGGTTAGGGTTCGTTTTAGGGTTAGGTTTAGGGATAGTGTTCGGGTTAGGGTTAGGGTTAGGGTTAGGGTTCGGGTTAGGGTTCGGGTTAAGGTTCGGGTTAGGGTTAGGGTTAGGGTTAGGTTTAGGGTTCGTGTTAGGGTTCGGGTTAGGTGTCGGGTTAGGGTAAGTGTTAGGGTTCGGGTTCGGGTTAGGGTTAGGGTTAGGGTTAGGGTTTGGGTTCGGGTTTGGGGTTAGGGTTCGGGTTAGAGTTCGGGTTAGGTTTAGGATTCGGGTAAGGGCTTAGGGTTCGGGTTCGTGTTAGGGTTAGGGTTCGGGTTAGGGTTAGGTTTCGGGATAGGGTTATGTTTAGGGTTCGGTTTCGGGTTCGGGTTAGGGTTAGGGTTAGGGTTCGGGTTCGGGTTAGGGTTAGGGTTCGTGTTCGGGTTAGGGTTCGGGTTCGGGTTAGGGTTAGGGGTTAGTGTTCGAGTTAGGGTTAGAGTTCGGGTTAGGGTTAGGGGTTAGGGTTAGGGTTAGGGTTAGGGTTAGTGTTCGGGTTACGGTTTGGAATAGGGTTAGGGTTAGGGTTCGCGTTAGGATTAGGGCAAGGTTTCGGGTTAGGGTTCGAGTTAGGGTTAGGGTTAGGGTTCGGGTTAGGGTTCGGGTTAGGGTTCGGGTTAGGGTCGGGTTAGGGATAGGGTTCGGGATAGGGTTAGGGTTAGGATTCGGGTTAGGGTTAGTGTTAGGGTTAGGGTTAGGGTTAGGGATCGGGTTAGGGTTCGGGTTAGGTTTAGGTTTAGGGTTAGGTTTAGGGTTAGGGTTCGGGTTAGGGTTAGGTTTAGTGTGAGGGTTAGGGTTCGGGTTAGGGTTAGGTTTTAGGGTTAGGGTTAGGGTTAGGGTTAGGGTTAGGTTTAGGGTTAGGGTTCGGGTTCGGGTTAGGGTTCGGGTTCGGGTTAGGGTTAGGGTTAGGGTTCGGATTAGGGTTAGGGTTCGTGTTAGGGTTCGGGTTAGGTGTCGGGTTAGGGTTAGGGTTAGGATTCGGGTTCGGGTTAGGGTTAGGGTTAGGGTTAGGGTTAGGGTTAGGGTTAGGGTTCGGGGTTAGGGTTAGGGTTCGGGTTCGGGTTAGGGTTCGGGTTAGGGTTAGGATTCGGGTAAAGGCTTAGGGTTCGGGTTCGGGTTAGGGTTAGGGTTCAGGTTAGGGTTAGGGTTCGGGTTAGGGTTATGGATAGGGTTCGGGTTCGGGTTCGGCTTAGGGTTAGGGTTCGGGTTCGGGTTAGGGTTAGGGTTCGGGTTCGGGTTAGGGTTCGGGTTCAGGTTAGGTTTGGGGTTATTGTTCGGGTTAGGGTTAGGGTTAGGGTTCGGGTTAGTGTTAGGGTTAGGGTTAGGGTTAGGTTTAGGGTTCGGGTTAGGGTTAGGGTTCGGGTTAGGGTTAGGGTTCGGGTTAGGGTTTGGGTTAGGGTTCGGGTGTGGGTTCGGGTTAGGGTTAGGGTTAGGGTTCGGGTTAGGGTTCGGGTAAGGGTTCGGGATAGGGTTCGGTTTAGGATTAGGGTTCGGTTTCAGGTTAGGTTTAGGGTTCGGGTTTGGGTTAGGGTTAGGTTTCGGTTTAGGGTTCGGGTTCGGGT
Organism: Urocyon cinereoargenteus; assembly: GCA_032313775.1. Lineage (NCBI taxonomy): Eukaryota > Metazoa > Chordata > Mammalia > Carnivora > Canidae > Urocyon > Urocyon cinereoargenteus. The sequence goes on along the minus strand of JAVLSZ010000046.1, from coordinate 1,789,967 downwards.
TAGGGTTAGGGTTAGGGTTCGGGTTAGGGTTAGGGTTCGGGTTAGGGTTAGGTTTAGAGTTAGGGTTCGGGTTAGGGTTCGGGTTGGGGTTAGTGTTAGGTTTAGGTTTAGGGTTAGGTTTAGGGTTAGGGTTCGGGTTAGGTTAAGGGTTAGGGTTAGGGTTAGGTTTCGGGTTAGGGTTAGGGTTAGTGTTCGAGTTAGGGTTAGAGTTCGGGTTAGGGTTAGGGGTTGGGGTTAGAGTTAGGGTTAGGCTTAGGGTTGGTGTTCGGGTTAGGGTTTGGGTTAGGTTTAGGGTTTGGGTTAGGGCTAGGGTTAGGTTTAGGGTTAGGGTTAGGTTTCGGGTTAGGGTTAGGGTTAGGGTTAGGGTTAGGTTTAGGGTTCGGGTTAGGGTTAGGATTCGGGTTAGGGTTAGGGTTAGGGTTAGGGTTCGGGTTAGGGTTAGGGTTAGGTTTCGGGTTAGTTTTAGGGTCAGGGTTAGGGTTAGGGTTAGGGTTCGGGTTAGGGTTAGGTTTATGGTTCGGGTTAGGGTTCGGGTTTGGGTTAGGGTTTGGTTTAGGGTTAGGTTTAGGGTTAGGGTTCGGGTTCGGTTTAGGGTTCGGGTTCGGGTTCGGGTTCGGGTTAGGGTTAAGTTCCGGTTAAGGTTAGGGTTAGGTTTCGGGTTAGGGTTAGGGTTAGGGTTTGGGTTAGGTTTAGGGTTCGGGTTAGGGTTAGGGTTAGGGTTCGGGTTAGGGTTCGGGTTAGGGTTAGGGTTAGGGTTCGGGTTAGGGTTAGGGTTAGGGTTAGGGTTCGGGTTAGTTTTAGGGTCAGGGTTAGGGTTAGGGTTCGGGTTAGGGTTAGGTTTCGGGTTAGGCTTAGGGTTAGGGTTAGGGTTAGGCGTTAGGGTTAGGGTTAGGGTTCGGGTTAGGTTTAGGGTTAGGGTTCGGGTTAGGGTTCGGGTTAGGGTTAGGTTTAGGGTTAGGGTTCGGGTTAGGGTTAGGGTTAGGGTTACGGTCAGGGTTCGGGTTAGGGTTAGGGTTCGGTGTCGGGTTAGGTTTAGGGTTAGGTTTAGGGTTCGGGTTCGGGTTAGGGTTCGGGTTAGGGTTAGGGTTAGTGTTCGGATTCGGGGTTAGGGTTAGGGTTAGGGTTTGGGTTAGGGTTAGGGTTAGGGTTAGGGTTAGTGTTCTGTTTAGGGTTAGGGTTAGGGTTAGGGTTCGGGATAGGGTTAGGGTTATGGTTAGTGTAAGGTTTCGGGTTAGGTTTAGCGTTATGGTTTGGGTTCGCCTTCGGTGTAAGGTAGGGTTCGGGTTCGGTTTAGGGTTCGGGTTCGGGTTCGGGTTAGGGGTTAGAGTTAGGGTTAGGCTTAGGTTTAGGGTTCGGGTTAGGGTTAGGGTTAGGGTTCGGGTTAGGGTTTGGGTTAGGGTTAGGGTTAGGGTTCGGGTTAGGGTTAGGGTAGGGTTCGGGTTAGGGTTCGGGTTAGGGTTAGTGTTAGGGTTCGGGTTAGGTTTCGGGTTAGGGTTCGGGTTAGGGTTCGGGTTAGGGTTCGGGTTAGGGTTAGGGTTCGGGTTAAGGTTAGGTTTAGGGTTCGGGTTAGGGTTCGGGTCCGGGTTAGGGTTCGGGTTCGGGTTAGGGTTAGGTTTAGGGTTAGGTTTAGGGTTAGGGTTCGGGTTCGGGTTAGGGTTCGGGTTCGGGTTAGGGTTAGGGTTAGGGTTCAGATTAGGGTTAGGGTTAGGGTTAGGGTTAAGTTTCGGGTTAGGGTTAGGGTTAGGGTTAGGGTTAGGGTTAGGGTTCGGGTTAGGGTTCGTGTTAAGGTTCGGGTTAGGATTAGGGATAGGGTTTGGGTTAGGGTTCGTGTTAGGGTTCGGGTTAGGTGTCGGGTTAGGGTTACGGTTAGGGTTAGGGTTCGGGTTCGTGTTAGGGTTAGCGTTAGGGTTAGAGTTAGGGTTAGGGTTCGGGTTCGGGGTTAGGGTTATTGTTAGGGTTCGTGTTAGGGATCGGGTTAGGGTTAGGATTCGGGTAAGGGCTTAGGGTTCGGGTTTGGGTTAGGGTTAGGGTTAGTGTTCCGGTTAAGGTTAGGTTTAGGGTTCGGGTTAGGGTTAGGTTTAGGTTTAGGGTTAGGGTTCGGGTTAAGGTTAGGGTTAGGGTTCGGGTTAGGGTTCGGGTTAGGGTTAGGTTTAGGGTTAGGTTTCGGGTTAGGGTTAGGGTTCGGGTTAGGGTTAGGGTTAGGGTTAGGGTTCGGGTTAGGGTTAGGGTTTGCTTTAGGGTTAGGGTTAGGGTTCGGTTTAGGTTTAGGGTTAGGGTTCGGGTTAGGGTTAGGGTTAGGGTACGGGTTAGGTTTCGGGTAGGGTTAGGGTTAGGGTTCGGGTAAGGGTTCGGGTTAGGGTTACTGTTCGGTTTAGGGTTAGGGTTAGGGTTCGGGTTAGTGTAGGGTAGGGTTAGGGTTCGGGTTAGGGTTAGGGTTAGGGTTCGGGTTAGTGTTCGGGTTAGGGTTCGGGTTAGGGTTCGGGTTAGGTTTCGGGTTAGGGTTAGGGTTTGGGTTCGGGTTAGGGTTAGGGTTCGGGTTAGGGTTAGGGTTAGGTTTCGGTTTAGGGTTCGGGTTCGGGTTACGGTTAGTGTTAGGGTTCGGGTTAGGGTTATGGTTAGGGTTAGGGTTAGGGTTAGGTTTGGGGTTCGGGTTAGGTTTAGGGTTAGGGTTAGTTTTAGGGATAGGGTTAGGTTTAGGGTTAGGGTTCGGGTTAGGGTTAGGGTTAGGGTTAGGTTTAGGGTTCGGGTTAGGGTTAGGGTTAGTGTTCGGGTTAGGGTTAGGGTTAGGGTTAGGTTTCGGTTTAGGGTTAGGGTTAAGGTTAGGGTTAGGGTTAGGGTTCGATTTAGGTTTAGGGTTATGGTTTGGGTTCGGTTTCGGGGTAAGGTTAGGGTTCGGGTTCGGTTTAGGGTTCGGGTTCGGGTTTGGGATAGGGGTTAGGGTTAGGGTTAGTGTTAATGTTAGGGTTCGGGTTCGGTTTAGGGTTAGGGTTAGGTTTCGGGTTGGGGTTTGGGTTAGGGTTAGGGTTAGGGTTAGGGTTCGGGTTAGGGTTCGGGCTAGGGTTCGGGTTAGGGTTCGGGTTAGGGTTCGGGTTCGGGTTAGGGTTCGGGTTCGGGTTAGGTTTAGGGTTAGGGTTCGGATTAGGGTTAGGGCAGGGTTAGGGTTAGGGTAAGGGTTCGGTTTAGGGTTCGGGTTAGGTTTAGGTTTAGGGTTAGGGTTAGGGTTAGGGTTAGGTTTAGGTTTAGGGTTCGGGTTCGGGTTAGGGTTAAGGTTAGGGTTCGGGTTCGGGTTACGTTTTAAGGTTAGGTTTACGGTTAGGGTTAGGGTTAGGGTTAGGGGTTAGGGTTAGTGTTAGGGTTTGGGTTAGGGTTAGGGTTCGGGTTAGTGCTAGGGTTCGGGTTAGGGTAAGGGTTATTTTTAGGGTTAGGGTTAGGGTTCGGGTTAGGGTTCGGGTTAGGGTTAGGGTTAGGGTTCGGGTTATGGTTAGGGGTAGGGTTAGGGTTAGGGTTAGGTTTAGGTTTCGGGTTAGGGTTAGGGTTAGGGTTCGTGTTCGGGTTAGGGTTAGGGTTAGGGTTCGAGTTAGTGTTCGGGTTAGGGTTAGGGATAGGATTCGGGTTAGGGTTAGTGTTAGTGTTCGGGTTAGGGTTAGTGTTCGGGTTAGGGTTAGGTTTAGGTTTCGGGTTAGGGTTAGGGTTAGGGTTCGGGTTCGGGTTAGGGTTCAGGTTTGGGTTAGGGTTTGGGTTAGGGTTAGGGTTACGGTTAGGGTTAGGGTTAGGGTTAGTGTTCGGGTTCGGGTTCGGGTTAGGGTTAGGTTTTGGGTTAGGGTTAGGGTTCGGGTTAGGGTTAGGTTTAGGGTTCGGGTTAGGGTTAGGTTTAGGGTTAGGGTTCGTTTTAGGGTTAGGTTAGGGTTAGGGTTAGGGTTAGGGTTCGGGTTAGGGTTAGGGTTAGTGTTCGAGTTAGGGTTAGGGTTCGGTTTAGGGTTAGGATTCAGGGTTAGGGTTAGGTTTAGTGTTCGGGTTAGGGTTAGGGTTAGGGTTAGGGTTAGGTTTCGGATTCGGGGTTAGCGTTAGGCTTAGGGTTCGGGTTAGGTTTCGGGTTAGGTTTAGGATTCGGGTAAAGGCTTAGGGTTCGGGTTCGGTTTAGGGTTAGGTTTAGGGTTCCGGTTAGGTGTAGGGTTAGGGTTCGGGTTAGGGTTAGGGTTAGGGTTAGGGTTTGGGTTCGGGTTAGGTTTAGGGTTAGGGTTCGGGTTAGGGTTCGGGTTAGGGTTAGGGTTAGGGTTCGGGTTAGGTTTAGGGTTCGGGTTAGGGTTAGGGTTAGTGTTAGGGTTCGGGTTATGGTTAGGGTTAGGGTTATGGTTCGGGTTAGGGTTCGGGTTCGGGTTAGGGTTCGGGTTCGATTTAGAGTTAGGGTTAGGGTTCGGGTTAGGGTTACGGTTAGGGTTAGGGTTCGGGTTAGGGTTAGGGTTAGGGTTCGGGTTAGGGTTCGGGTTAGGGTTAGGGTTAGGGTTCGGGTTAGGGTTGGGGTTAGGGTTCGGGTTACGGTTAGGGTTAGGGTTCGGGTTAGGTTTAGCGTTATGGTTTGGGTTTGGGTTCGGGGTAAGGTTAAGGTTCGGGTTCGGTTTAGGGTTCGGGTTCGGGTTCGGGTTAGGGGTTAGAGTTAGGGTTAGGGTTAGGTTTAGGGTTCGGGTTAGGGTTAGGGTTCGGGTTAGGGTTCGGGTTTGGGTTAGGTATCGGGTAAGGTCTTAGGGTTCGGTTTCGGGTTAGGGTTAGGGTTAGGGTTCCGGTTAGGGTTAGGGTTAGGGTTCGGGTTAGGGTTAGGGTTAGGGTTAGGTTTCGGGTTAGGGTTAGGGTTAGGGTTCGGGTTAGGGTTCGGGTTAGGGTTAGGGTTAGGTTTAGGGTTCGGGTTAGGGTTAGGGTTCGGGTTAGGGTTAGGGTTAGGGTTCGGGTTAGGGTTCGGGTTAGGGTTACGATTAGGGTTCGGGTTAGGGTTCGGGTTAGGGTTAGGGTTCGGGTTAGGGTTAGAGTTAGGGTTCGGGTTAGGGTTCGGGTTCGGGTTAGGTTTCGGGTTCGGTTTAGGGTTAGGGTTAGGGTTCGGTTTAGGGTTAATTTTAGGGTTAGGGTTCGGGTTAGGGTTAGGGTTAGGGTTCGGGTTAGGGTTAGGGTTAGGGTTCGGGTTAGGGTTCAGGTTAGGGTTCGGGTTAGGGTTCGGGTTAGGGTTAGGGTTAGGGTTCGGGTTAGGGTTCGGGTTAGGGTTCGGGTTAGGGTTAGGGTTAGGTGTTAGGGTTAGGGTTTGGGTTAGGGTTAGGGATAGTGTTCGGGTTAGGGTTAGGGTTAGGGTTAGGTTTCGGGTTAGGTTTAGGGTTAAGGTTAGGGTTAGGGTTAGGGTTCGGGTTAGGTTTAGGCTTCGGGTTCGGGTTTGGGATAGGGGTTAGTTTTAGGGTTAGTGTTAGGGTTAGGGTTCGGGTTCGGTTTAGGTTTAGGGTTAGGGTTAGGGTTCGGGTTAGGGTTTGGGTTAGGGTTAGGGTTAGGTTTCGGGTTAGGGTTAGGGCTAGGGTTCGGGTTAGTGTTCGAGTTAGGGTTCGGGTTCGGGTTAGGGTTCGGGTTCGGGTTAGGGTTAGGGTTAGGGTTAGGGTTCGGATTAGGGTTAGGGTTAGGGTTAGGGTTAGGGTTAGGGTTAGTTTTAGGTTTAGGGTTAGGTTTATGGTTAGGGTTCGGGTTCGGGTTAGGGTTAGGGTTAGGGTTCGGGTTCGGGTTACGTTTTAGGGTTAGGTTTAGGGTTAGGGTTAGGGTTAGGGTTAGGGGTTAGGGTTAGTGTTAGGTTTCGGGTTAGGGTTAGGGTTCGGGTTAGGGTTAGGGTTCGGGTTCGGGTTAGGGTTATTTTTAGGGTTAGGGTTATGGTTCGGGTTAGGGTTCGGGTTAGGGTTAGGGTTAGGGTTCGGGTTAGGGTTAGGGGTAGGGTTAGGTTTAGGGTTAGGGTTAGGTTTCGGGATATGGTTAGGGTTAGGGTTCGGGTTCGGGTTAGGGTTAGGGTTAGGTTTCGAGTTAGTGTTCGGGTTAGGGTTAGGGATAGGATTCGGGTTAGGGTTAGGGTTAGTGTTCGGGTTAAGGTTAGGGTTCGGGTTAGGGTTAGGTTTAGGTTTCGGGTTAGGGTTAGGGTTAGGGTTCGGGTTAGGGTTAGGGTTCGGTTTAGGGTTAGGGTTAGGGTTCCGGTTAGGTTTAGGGTTAGTGTTCGGTTTAGGGTTAGGGTTAGGGTTAGGGTTAGGGTTCGGGTTAGGCTTAGGGTTAGGGTTCGGGATAGGGTTCGGGTTAGGTTTAGGGTTAGGGTTAGGGTTCTGGTTAGGGTTAGGGTTCGGGTTAGGTTTAGGGTTAGGGTTAGGGTTCTGGTTAGGGTTAGGGTTAGGGTTAGGGTTAGGGTTCGGGTTAGGGTTCTGGTTCGGGTTAGGGTTCGGGTTCGATTTAGGGTTAGGGTTAGGGTTTGGGTTAGGGTTACGGTTAGGGTTAGGGTACGGGTTAGGCTTAGGGTTAGGGTTCGGGTTAGGGTTCGGGTTAGGGTTAGGGTTAGGGTTCGGGTTAGGGTTCGGGTTAGGGTTCGGGTTTGGGATAGGGTTCGGTTAGGTTTCGGGTTAGGGTTGGGGTTAGGGTTAGGGTTAGGGTTAGGGTTAGGGTTCGGGTTAGGGTTAGGGTTAGGGTTAGTGTTAGGGTTCGGGTTATTGTTAGGGTTAGTGTTCGAGTTACGGTTAGGGTTCGGGTTAGGGTTAGGGGTTAGTGTTAGGGTTAGGTTTAGGGTTAGGGCTTGTGTTCGGGTTAGGGTTAGGGTTACGGTTAGGGTTCGGGTTAGGGTTAGGGTTATGGTTAGAGTTAGGGTTCGTGTTAGGTTTAGCGTTATGGTTTGGGTTTGGGTTCGGGGTAAGGTTAGGGTTCGGGTTCGGTTTAAGGTTCGGGTTCGGGTTCGGGTTAGGGGTTAGAGTTAGGGTTAGCGTTAGGTTTAGGGTTCGGGTTAGGGTTAGGGTTCGGGTTAGGGTTCGGGTTTGGGTTAGGTATCGGGTAAGGTCTTAGGGTTCGGGTTCGGGTTAGGGTTAGGGTTCGGGTTCCGGTTAGGGTTAGGGTTAGGGTTCGGGTTAGGGTTAGGGTTAGGGTTAGGTTTCGGGTTAGGGTTAGGGTTAGGGTTCGGGTTAGGGTTCGGGTTAGGGTTAGGGTTAGGGTTCGGGTTAGGGTTAGGGTTCGGGTTAGGGTTAGGGTTAGGGTTCGGGTTAGGGTTCGGGTTAGGGTTCGGGTTAGGGTTAGGATTAGGGTTCGGGTTAGGGTTCGGGTTAGTGTTAGGGTTAGGGTTAGGGTTAGAGTTAGGGTTCGGGTTAGGGTTCGGGTTCGGGTTAGGTTTCGGGTTTGGTTTAGTGTTAGGGTTCGCGTTAGGGTTAGGGTTCGGGTTAGGGTTCGGGTTAGGGTTCGGGTTAGGGTTAGGATTAGGGTTCG
>JAVLSZ010000046.1:1767500-1775000 GCA_032313775.1 Urocyon cinereoargenteus | reverse complement strand
GTTCGGGTTAGGGTTAGGGTTAGGGTTCGGGTTCGGGTTAGGGTTCGGGTTAGGTTTCGGGTTCGGGTTAGGGTTCGGGTTCGGTTTAGGGTTAGGGTTAGTGTTCGGGTTAGGGTTAGTGTTTGGGTTAGGGTTAGGGTTAGGTTTCGAGTTAGGTTTAGGGTTAGGGTTAGCGTTAGGTTTCGGGTTAGGTTTAGGGTTAGGGTTAGGGTTAGGGTTCGGGTTAGGGTTCGGGTTAGGGTTAGGGGTAGGGTTCGGGTTAGGGTTAGGTTTAGGGTTAGAGTTAGGGTTAGGGTTAGGGATCGGGTTCGGGTTAGTTTTAGGGTTAGGTTTAGGGTTCGGGTTAGGGTTAGGTTTAGGGTTCGGGTTCGGGTTCGGGTTCGGGTTAGGGTTCGGTTTCGGGTAAGGGTTAGGGGTTAGTGTTCAGGTTAGGGTTAGGGTTAGGGTTCGGGTTAGGGTTCGGGTTAGGGTTAGGGTTAGGGTTCGGGTTAGTGTTAGGGTTAGTGTTAGGGTTAGGGTTAGGGTTAGGGTTCGGGTTAGGGTTAGGGTTCGGGTTAGGGTTCGGGTTAAGGTTAGGTTTAGGGTTCAGTTTAGGGTTAGGGTTAGGGTTTGGGTGAGGGTTAGGGTTCGGTTTCGGGTTAGGGTTTGGGTTAGGGTTCGGGTTAAGTTTGAGGTTAGGGTTCGGTTTAGGGTTCGGGTTAGGGTTCGGGTTAGGGTTAGGGTTCGGGTTAGGGTTAGGTTCAGTGTTCGGGTTAGGGTTAGGGTTCGGGTTAGGGTTCGGGTTTGGGTTAGGGTTTGGGTTAGGGTTAGGTTTAGGGTTAGGGTTCGGGTTTGGGTTAGGGCTCGGGTTCGTGTTCAGGTTAGGGTTAGGGTTCGGTTTAGGGTTAGGGTTCCGGTTAGGGTTAGGGTTAGGGTTCGTGTTAGGTTTAGGGTTAGGGTTTGGGTTAGGGTTAGGGTTCGGGTTAGGGTTAGGGTTAGGGTTCGGGTTCGGGTTCGGGTTAGGGTTCGGGTTAGGGTTTGGTTTAGGGTTAGGGTTCGGGTTAGGGTTAGGGTTCGGGTTAGGTTTAGGTTTCGGGATCGGTTTAGGCTTAGGGTTCGGGTTCGCGTTAGGGTTAGTGTTAGGGTTAGTGTTAGGGTTCGGATTAGGGTTAGGGTTAGGGTTAGGGTTAGGTGTTAGGGTTAGGGTTATGGTTCGGGTTAGGGTTAGGGTTAGGGTTTGGGTAAGTTTTCGGTTTAGGGTTCGGGTTCGTGTTAGGGTTAGGGTTAGGTTTCGGGTTAGGGTTAGGGTTTGGGTTAGGGTTAGGGTTAGGGTTCGGGTTAGGGTTCGGGTTAGGGTTAGGGTTAGGGTTCGGGTTAGGTTTAGGGTTAGGGTTCGGGTTAGGTTTAGGGTTAGGGTTAGGTTTAGGGTTCGGGTTAGGGTTAGGGTTAGTGTTCGAGTTAGGGTTAGGGTTCGGGTTATGGTTAGGGTTAGGGGTTAGGGTTAGGGTTAGGGTTCGTTTTAGGGTTAAGGTTAGGGTTCGGGTTAGGGTTCGGGTTAGGGTTAGGGTTAGGGTTCGGATTAGGGATAGGGTTAGGGTTAGGGTTAGGGTTAGTGTTCGGGTTAGGGTTAGGATTACGGTTAGGGTTCCGTTTAGTGTTAGGTTTAGGGTTCGGGTTAGGGTTCGGGTTAGGTTTAGTGTTAGGGTTAGGGTTCGGGTTAGGGTTAGGGTTAGTGTTAGGGTTAGGTTTCGGGTTAGGGTTCGGGTTAAGGTTCGGTTTAGGATTAGGGTTAGGGTTAGGGTTAGGGTTAGGGTTAGGGTTCGTGTTAGGGTTCGGGTTAGGTGTCGGGTCAGGGTTAGGGTTAGGGTTCGGGTTCGGGTTCGGGTTAGGGTTAGGGTTAGGGTTAGGGTTAGGGTCGTGTTCGGGGTTAGGGTTAGGGTTAGGGTTCGGGTTAGGGTTCGGGATAGGTTTAGGATTCGGTTAAGGTCTTAGGGTTCGGGTTAGGGTTAGGGTTAGGGTTCCGGTTAGGGTTCGGGTTAGGGTTCGGGTTAGGGTTAGGGTTAGGGTTCGTGTTAGGTTTCGGGTTAGGGTTAGGGTTCGGTTTAGGTTTAGGGTTAGGGTTAGGGTTAGGGTTCGGGTTAGGGTTAGGGTTCGGGTTAGGGTTAGGGTTAGGGTTAGGGTTAGTGTTAGGGTTTGGGTTAGGGTTAGGTTTCGGGTTAGGGTTAGGGTTAGGGTTCGGGTTAGGGTTCGGTTTAGGGTTAGGTTTCGGGTTAGGGTTCTGGTTCGGGTTAGGGTTCGGGTTCGGGTTAGGGTTAGGGTTAGGGTTCGGATTAGGGTTAGGGTTAGGGTTAGGGTTCGGTTTCGGGTTAGGGTTCGGGTTCGGGTTAGGGTTAGGTTTTGCGTTACGGTTCGGGTTCGGGTTGGGGTTCGGGTTCTGGTTAGGGTTAGGGTTAGGGTTCGGATTAGGGTTAGGGTTAGGGTTAGGGTTCGGGTTAGGGTTCGGGTTAGTGTTAGGTTTAGGGTTAGGGTTCGGGTTAGGGTTCGGGTTTGGTTTTGGGTTAGGGTTCGGGTTAGGGTTGGGGTTAAAGTTCGGGTTAGGGTTAGGGTTCGGGTTAGGGTTAGGGTTCGTGTTAGGGTTCGGGTTAGGTGTCAGGTTAGGGTTAGGGTTAGGGTTCGGGTTCGGGTTAGGGTTAGGGTTAGGGTTCGGGTTCGGGGTTAGGGTTAGGATTCGGGTTAGGGTTCGGGTTAGGGTTAGGATTCGGGTAAGGGCTTAGGGTTCGGGTTAGGGTTAGGGTTCGGGTTAGGGTTAGGGTTCGGGTTAGGGTTCGGGTTAGGTTTAGGTTTAGGGTTCAGGTTAGGGTTAGTGTTAGGTTTACGGTTAGGGTTCGGGTTAGGGTTAGGGTTCGGTGTCGGGTTAGGGTTAGGGTTAGGGTTAGGGTTAGGTATCGGGTTCGGGTTAGGGTTAGGGTTAGGGTTAGGGTTAGGGTTCGGATTCGGGGTTAGGGTTAGGGTTAGGGTTCCGGTTAGGGTTCGGGTTAGGGTTAGGATTCGGGTAAGGGCTTAGGGTTCGGGTTAGGGTTAGGGTTAGGGTTAGGGTTCCGGTTAGGGTTAGGGTTAGGGTTCGGGTTAGGGTTAGGGTTAGGGTTAGGGTTCGGTTAGGGTTAGGGTTAGGGTTTGGGTTAAGGTTAGGTTTCGGGTTAGGGTTAGTGTTAGGGTTCGGGTTAGGGTTCGGGTTTGGGTTAGGGTTAGGGTTAGGGTTCGGGTTCGGGTTCGGGTTAGGGTTAGTGTTAGGGTTAGGGTTAGGGTTCGGATTAGGGTTAGGGGTAGGGTTCGGTTTAGGGTCCGTGTTCGGGTTAGGGTTAGTGTTAGGTTTAGGGTTAGGTTTCGGGTTAGGATTAGGTTTAGGGTTAGGGTTAGGGGTTAGGGTTAGGGTTCTTGTTAGTTTTAGGGTTAGGGTTCGGGTTAGGGTTCGGGTTAGGGTTAGGTTTAGGGTTCAGGTTAGGGTTAGTGTTAGGGTTACGGTTAGGGTTCGGGTTAGGGTTAGGGTTCGGTGTCGGGTTAGGGTTAGGGTTAGGGTTAGGGTTAGGTATCGGGTTGGGGTTAGGGTTAGGGTTAGGGTTAGGGTTAGGGTTCGGATTCGGGGTTAGGTTTAGGGTTAGGGTTCCGGTTAGGGTTCGGGTTAGGTTTAGGATTCGGGTAAGGGCTTAGGGTTCGGGTTCGGGTTAGGGTTAGGGTTAGGGTTCCGGTTAGGGTTAGGGTTAGGGTTCGGGTTAGGGTTAGGGTTAGCTTTAGGGTTAGGGTTCGGGTTAGGTTTAGGGTTAGGGTTCGGGTTAGGGTTCGGGTTAGGGTTAGGGTTAGGGTTCGGGTTAGGGTTAGGTTTTGGGTTAGGGTTCGGGTTCGTGTTAGGGTTCGGGTTCTGGTTAGGGTTAGGGTTAGGGTTCGGATTAGGGTTAGGGTTAGGGTTAGGGTTAGGGTTAGGGTTCGGGTTAGGGTTCGGGTTAGGGTTAGTTTTAGGGTTAGGTTTCGGGTTAGGGTTCGGGTTTGGTTTAGGGTTAGGGTTCGGGTTAGGGTTGGGGTTAAAGTTCGGGTGAGGGTTAGGGTTAGGGTTAGGGTTCGTGTTAGGGTTCGGGTTAGGTGTCAGGTTAGGGTTACGGTTAGGGTTCGGATTCGGGTTAGGGTTAGGGTTAGGGTTCGGGTTCGGGGTTAGGGTTAGGATTCGGGTTAGGGTTCGGGTTAGGGTTAGGATTCGGGTAAGGGCTTATGGTTCGGGTTCGGGTTAGGGTTAGGGTTCGGGTTAGGGTTAGGGTTCTGGTTAGGGTTATGGTTAGGGTTCGGGTTCGGGTTCGTGTTAGGGTTAGGGTTCGGTTTCGGGTTAGGGTTAGGGTTCGGGTTCGGGTTAGGGTTCGGGTTCGGGTTCGGGTTAGGGTTTAGGGTTCGGGTTAGGGTTAGGGTTAGGGTTCGGGTTAGTGTTAGGGTTAGGTTTCGGGTTAGGGTTAGGGTTCGGGTTAGGGTTAGGTTTCGGGTTAGGGTTAGGGTTCGGGTTAGGGTTCGGGTTAGGTTTAGGGTTAGTGTTCGGGTTCGGGTTAGGGTTCGGGTTCGGGTTAGGGTTAGGGTTAGGGTTCGGATTAGGGTTAGGGTTAGGGTTAGGTTTAGGGTTAGGGTTAGGTTTAGGGTTAGGGTTCGGGTTAGGGTTAGGGTTCGGGTTCGGGTTAGGGTTAGGGTTCGGGTTTGGGTTAGGGGTAGGTTTCGGTTTAGGGTTCGGGTTCGGGTTAGGTTTAGGGTTAGGGTTCGGGTTAGGGTTAGGGTTCGGGTTAGGGTTAGGTTTAGGGTTCGGGTTAGGGTTCGGGTTCGGTTTAGGTTTAGGGTTAGTTTTAGGGTTAGGGTTAGGTTTAGGGTTAGGGTTCGGGTTAGGTTTAGGGTTAGGTTTAGGGTTAGGGTTCGGGTTAGGGTTAGGGTTAGTGTTCGAGTTAGAGTTAGGGTTCGGGTTAGGGTTAGGGGTTAGGGTTAGGGTTAGGGTTATGGTTAGGGTTAGTGTTCGGGTTAGGGTTTGGGTTAGGGTTAGGTTTAGGGTCCGGGTTAGGATTAGGGCTAGGGTTCGGGTTAGGGTTCGAGTTAGTGTTAGGGTTAGGGTTCGGGTTAGGGTTCGGGTTAGGCTTCGGGTTAGGGTTCGGGTTAGTGTTCGGGTTCGGGTTAGGGTTCGGTTTCGGGTTAGGGTTAGGGTTACGGTTCGGATTAGGGTTAGGGTTAGTGTTAGGGTTAGGGTTCGTTTTAGGGTTCGGGTTAGGGTTAGGTTTAGGGTTAGGGTTCGGGTTAGGGTGAGGTTTAGGGTTAGGGTTAGGGTTCGGGTTAGGGTTCGGGTTAAGGTTCGGGTTAGGGTTAGGGTTAGGGTTAGGTTTAGGTTTCGTGTTAGGGTTCGGGTTAGGTGTCTGGTTAGGGTTAGGGTTAGTGTTAGGGTTCGGGTTAGGGTTAGGGTTAGGGTTAGGGTTCGGGTTTGGGGTTAGGGTTCGGGTTAGGGTTCGGGTTAGGGTTAGGGTTCGGGTTAGGGTTCGGGTTAAGGTTAGGTTTAGGGTTCGGTTTAGGGTTAGGGTTAGGGTTTGGGTGAGGGTTAAGGTTCGGTTTCGGGTTAGGGTTTGGGTTAGGGTTCGGGTTAAGTTTGAGGTTAGGGTTCGGTTTAGGGTTCGGGTTAGGGTTCTGGTTAGGGTTAGGGTTCGGGTTAGGGTTAGGTTCAGTGTTCGGGTTAGGGTTAGGGTTCGGGTTAGGGTTCGGATTTGGGTTAGGGTTTGGGTTAGGGTTAGGTTTAGGGTTAGGGTTCGGGTTTGGGTTAGGGCTCGGGTTCGTGTTCAGGTTAGGGTTAGGGTTCGGTTTAGGGTTAGGGTTCCGGTTAGGGTTAGGGTTAGGGTTCGTGTTAGGTTTAGGGTTAGGGTTTGGGTTAGGGTTAGGGTTCGGGTTAGGGTTAGGGTTAGGGTTCGGGTTCGGGTTCGGGTTAGGGTTCGGGTTAGGGTTTGGTTTAGGGTTAGGGTTCGGGTTAGGGTTAGGGTTCGGGTTAGGTTTAGGTTTCGGGATCGGTTTAGGCTTAGGGTTCGGGTTCGCGTTAGGGTTAGTGTTAGGGTTAGGGTTGGGGTTCGGATTAGGGTTAGGGTTAGGGTTAGGGTTAGGTGTTAGGGTTAGGGTTATGGTTCGGGTTAGGGTTAGGGTTAGGGTTTGGGTAAGTTTTCGGTTTAGGGTTCGGGTTCGTGTTAGGGTTAGGGTTAGGTTTCGGGTTAGGGTTAGGGTTTGGGTTAGGGTTAGGGTTAGGGTTCGGGTTAGGGTTCGGGTTAGGGTTAGGGTTAGGGTTAGGGTTAGGATTAGGGTTAGGGTTCGGGTTAGGTTTAGGGTTAGGGTTAGGTTTAGGGTTCGGGTTAGGGTTAGGGTTAGTGTTCGAGTTAGGGTTAGGGTTCGGGTTATGGTTAGGGTTAGGGGTTAGGGTTAGGGTTAGGGTTCGTTTTAGGGTTAGGGTTAGGGTTCGGGTTAGGGTTTGGGTTAGGGTTAGGGTTAGGGTTCGGATTAGGGATAGGGTTAGGGTTAGGGTTAGGGTTAGTGTTCGGGTTAGGGTTAGGATTACGGTTAGGGTTCCGTTTAGTGTTAGGGTTAGGGTTCGGGTTAGGGTTCGGGTTAGGTTTAGTGTTAGGGTTAGGGTTCGGGTTAGGGTTAGGGTTAGTGTTAGGGTTAGGTTTCGGGTTAGGGTTCGGGTTAAGGTTCGGTTTAGGATTAGGGTTAGGGTTAGGGTTAGGGTTAGGGTTAGGGTTCGTGTTAGGGTTCGGGTTAGGTGTCGGGTCAGGGTTAGGGTTAGGGTTCGGGTTCGGGTTCGGGTTAGGGTTAGGGTTAGGGTTAGGGTCGTGTTCGGGGTTAGGGTTAGGGTTAGGGTTCGGGTTAGGGTTCGGGATAGGTTTAGGATTCGGTTAAGGTCTTAGGGTTCGGGTTCGGGTTAGGGTTAGGGTTAGGGTTCCGGTTAGGGTTCGGGTTAGGGTTCGGGTTAGGGTTAGGGTTAGGGTTCGTGTTAGGGTTCGGGTTAGGGTTAGGGTTCGGTTTAGGTTTAGGGTTAGGGTTCGGGTTAGGGTTCGGGTTCGGGTTAGGGTTCGGGTTCGGTTTAGGTTTAGGGTTAGGGTTCGGGTTAGGGTTAGTTTTAGGGTTAGGGTTAGGGTTCGGGTTAGGGTTAGGGTTAGGGTTCGGGTTAGGGTTCGGGTTTGGTTTAGGGTTAGGTTTCGGGTTAGGGTTCGGGTTATGGTTCGGGTTAGGGTTCGGGTTCGGGTTAGGGTTCGTGTTAGAGTTAGGGTTAGGGTTAGGGTTAGGTTTAGGTCTGGCGTTCGGTTTAGGGTTAGGGTTAGGGTTAGGGTTAGGGTTAGGGTTAGGGTTCGGGTTAGGGTTAGGGTTAGTGTTCGAGTTAGGGTTAGGGTTCGGGTTAGGGTTAGGGTTAGGGTTAGGTTTAGGGTTCGGGTTAGGGTTAGGGTTATGGTTTGGGTTCGGGTTCGGGGTAAGGTTAGG
>JAVLSZ010000046.1:1760000-1762500 GCA_032313775.1 Urocyon cinereoargenteus | reverse complement strand
TTTAGGGTTAGGGTTAGGGTTCGGGTTAGGGTTAGGTTTAGGGTTAGGGTTAGGGTTCGGGTTAGGGTTAGGGTTAGGGTTCGGGTTAGGGTTCGGGTTTGGTTTAGGGTTAGGGTTCGGGTTAGGGTTCGGGTTATAGTTCGGGTTAGGGTTCGGGTTCGGGTTAGGGTTCGTGTTAGATTTAGGGTTAGGGTTAGGGTTAGGTTTAGGGCTTGCGTTCGGGTTAGGGTTAGGGTTAGGGTTAGGGTTAGGGTTCGGGTTAGGGTTAGGGTTAGTGTTCGAGTTAGGGTTAGGGTTCGGGTTAGGGTTAGGGTTCGGGTTAGGGTTAGGTTTAGGGTTAGGGTTAGTGTTCGGGTTAGGGTTAGGGTTAGGGTTAGGGTTCGGGTTAGGGTTAGGGTTAGGGTTAGGTTTAGGGTTCGGGTTAGGGTTAGGGTTATGGTTTGGGTTCGGGTTCGGGGTAAGGTTAGGGTTCGGGTTCGGGTTAGGGTTCGGGTTCGGGTTAGGGGTTTGTGTTAGGGTTAGGGTTAGGGTTAGGGTTCGGGTTAGGGTTAGGTTTAGGGTTCGGGTTAGGGTTTGGGTTAGGGTTAGGGTTAGGGTTCGGGTTAGGGTTTGGGCTATTGTTCGGGTTAGGTTTCGGGTTAGGGTTAGGGTTAGGGTTCGGGTTAGGGTTAGGGTTCGGGTTAGGTTTAGGTTTAGGGTTCGGGTTAGGGTTCGGGTTCGGGTTAGGGTTCGGGTTAGGGTTAGGTTTAGGTTTCGGGTTAGGGTTCGGGTTCGGGTTAGGGTTCGGGTTCGGGTTAGGGTTAGGTTTCGTGTTAGGGTTCGGGTTCGGGTTAGGGTTCGGGTTAGTGTTAGGGTTAGGGTTAGGGTTAGGTTTAGGGTTAGGGTTCGGGTGAGGGTTAGGGTTAGGTTTCGTGTTAGGGTTCGGGTTCGGTTTAGGTTTCGGGTTTGGGTTAGGGTTTGGTTTAGGTTTAGGTTTAGGGTTAGGGTTCGGGTTCGGTTTAGGGTTCGGGTTCGGGTTCGGGTTAGGGTTAGGGTTCGGGTTAGGGTTAAGTTCCGGTTAAGGTTAGGGTTAGGTTTCGGGTTAGGGTTAGGGTTAGGGATTGGGTTAGGTTTAGGGTTCGGGTTAGGGTTAGGGTTAGGGTTCGGGTTAGGGTTCGGGTTAGGGTTAGGGTTAGGGTTAGGGTTCGGGTTCGGGTTCGGGTTAGGGTTAGGGTTCGGGTTAGGGTTAGTGTTAGGGTTAGGGTTCGGATTAGGGTTAGGGATAGGGTTCGGGTTAGGATTCGGGTTCGGGTTAGGGTTAGTGTTAGGGTTAGGGTTAGGGTTCGGGTTAGGGTTAGGGTTAGGGGTTAGGGTTAGGGTTAGGGTTCGGGTTAGGTCTAGGGTTAGGGTTCGGGTTAGGGTTCGGGTTAGGTTTAGGGTTAGGGTTAGGGTTCGGTTTAGGGTTAGGGTTAGGGTTACAGTCAGGGTTCGGGTTAGGGTTAGGGTTCGGTCTCGGGTTAGGTTTAGGGTTAGGTTTAGGGTTCGGGTTCGGGTTAGGGTTCGGGTTAGGGTTAGGGTTAGGGTTCGGATTCGGGGTTAGGGTTAGGGTTAGGGTTCGGATTAGGGTTCGGGTTAGGTTTAGGATTCGGGTTAGGGTTCGG
The DNA here is from genome assembly GCA_032313775.1 of Urocyon cinereoargenteus. NCBI lineage: Eukaryota > Metazoa > Chordata > Mammalia > Carnivora > Canidae > Urocyon > Urocyon cinereoargenteus. The sequence goes on along the minus strand of JAVLSZ010000046.1, from coordinate 1,760,860 downwards.
GTTAGTGTTGGGGTTGGGGTTAGGGTTAGAGTTAGGTTTAGGGTTAGGGTTCGGGTGAGGGTTAGGGTTTGGTTTAGGGTTAGGGTTCGGGTTATTGTTAGGGTTAGTGTTCGAGTTAGGGTTAGGGTTCGGGTTAGGGTTAGGGGTTAGGGTTAGGGTTAGGGTTAGGGTTAGGGTTAGTGTTCTGGTTAGGGTTAGGGTTAGGGTTAGGGTTCGGGATAGGGTTAGGGTTATGGTTAGTGTAAGGTTTCGGGTTAGGTTTAGCGTTATTGTTTGGGTTCGCGTTCGGTGTAAGGTAGGGTTCGGGTTCGGTTTAGGGTTCGGGTTCGGGTTCGGGTTAGGGGTTAGAGTTAGGGTTAGGCTTAGGTTTAAGGTTCGGGTTAGGGTTAGGGTTAGGGTTAGGGTTCGGGTTAGGGTTTGGTTTAGGGTTAGGGTTAGGGTTCGGGTTAGGGTTAAGGTAGGGTTCGGGTTAGGGTTCGGGTTAGGGTTAGTGTTAGGGTTCGGGTTAGGTTTCAGGTTAGGGTTCGGGTTAGGGTTCGGGTTAACGTTCGGGTTAGGTTTAGGGTTCGGGTTAGGGTTAGGTTTAGGGTTCGGGTTCGGGTTAGGGTTAGGGTTAGGGTTCAGATTAGGGTTAGGGTTAGGGTTAGGGTTAGGTTTCGGGTTAGGGTTCGGGTTAGGGTTAGGGTTAGGGTTAGGGTTCGGGTTAGGGTTCGTGTTAAGGTTCGGGTTAGGATTAGGGATAGGGTTCGGGTTAGGGTTCGTGTTAGGGTTCGGGTTAGGTGTCGGGTTAGGGTTACGGTTAGGGTTAGGGTTCGGGTTCGGGTTAGGGTTAGGGTTAGTTTTAGGGTTAGGTTTAGGGT
>JAVLSZ010000046.1:1742500-1750000 GCA_032313775.1 Urocyon cinereoargenteus | reverse complement strand
GGGTTCGGGTTAGGGTTCGGGTTTGGTTTAGGGTTAGGGTTCGGGTTAGGGTTCGGGTTAGGGTTCGGGTTAGGGTTCGGGTTCGGGTTAGAGTTCGTGTTAGAGTTAGGGTTAGGGTTAGGGTTAGGTTTAGGGCTGGCGTTCGGGTTAGGGTTAGGGTTAGGGTTAGGGTTCGGGTTAGGGTTAGGGTTAGTGTTCGAGTTAGGGTTAGGGTTCGGGTTAGGGTTAGGTGTTAGGGTTAGGGTTAGGTTTAGGGTTAGGGTTAGTGTTCGGGTTAGGGTTAGGGTTAGGGTTAGGGTTCGGGTTAGGGTTAGGGTTAGGGTTAGTTTTAGGGTTCGGGTTAGGGTTAAGGTTATGGTTTGGGTTCGGGTTCGGGGTAAGGTTAGGGTTCGGGTTCGGGTTAGGGTTCGGGTTCGGGTTCGGGTTAGGGGTTAGTGTTAGGGTTAGGGTTAGGGTTAGGTTTCGGGTTAGGGTTAGGGTTAGGGTTAGGGTTCGGGTTAGGCTTTGGGTTAGGGTTAGGGTTAGGGTTCGGGTTAGGGTTAGGGCTATGGTTCGGGTTAGGTTTCGGGTTAGGGTTAGTGTTAGGGTTCGGGTTAGGGTTAGGGTTCGGGTTAGGTTTAGGTTTAAGGTTCGGGTTAGGATTCGGGTTCGGGTTAGGGTTCGGGTTAGGGTTAGGGTTAGGTTTCGGGTTAGGGTTCGGGTTCGGGTTAGGGTTCGGGTTCGGGTTAGGGTTAGGTTTCGGGTTAGGGTTCGGGTTCGGGTTAGGGTTCGGGTTCGGGTTAGGGTTAGAGTTAGGGTTCGGATTAGGGTTAAGGTTAGGGTTAGGGTTAGGGTTCGGGTTAGGGTTCGTTTTAGGGTTAGGTTTAGGGATAGGGTTCGGGTTAGGGTTAGGGTTAGGGTTAGGGTTAGGGTTCGGGTTAGGGTTCGGGTTAAGGTTCGGGTTAGGGTTAGGGTTAGGGTTAGGTTTAGGGTTCGTGTTAGGGTTCGGGTTAGGTGTCGGGTTAGGGTTAGTGTTAGGGTTCGGGTTCGGGTTAGGGTTAGGGTTAGGGTTAGGGTTAGGGTTCGGGTTTGGGGTTAGGGTTCGGGTTAGAGTTCGGGTTAGGTTTAGGATTCGGGTAAGGGCTTAGGGTTCGGGTTCGTGTTAGGGTTAGGGTTTGGGTTAGGGTTAGGGTTCGGGATAGGGTTATGTTTAGGGTTCGGTTTCGGGTTCGGGTTAGGGTTAGGTTTCGGGTTCGGGTTAGGGTAAGGGTTCGTGTTCGGGTTAGGGTTCGGGTTCGGGTTAGGGTTAGGGGTTAGTGTTCGAGTTAGGGTTAGAGTTCGGGTTAGGGTTAGGGGTTAGGGTTAGGGTTAGGGTTAGGGTTAGTGTTCAGGTTACGGTTTGGATTAGGGTTAGGGTTAGGGTTCGCGTTAGGATTAGGGCAAGGTTTCGGGTTAGGGTTCGAGTTAGGGTTAGGGTTAGGTTTCGGGTTAGGGTTCGGGTTAGGGTTCGGGTTAGGGTCGGGTTAGGGTTAGGGTTCGGGATAGGGTTAGGGTTAGGATTCGGGTTAGGGTTAGGGTTAGGGTTAGGGTTAGGGTTAGGTTTAGGGATCGGGTTAGGGTTCGGGTTAGGTTTAGGTTTAGGGTTAGGTTTAGGGTTAGGGTTCGGGTTAGGGTTAGGTTTAGTGTGAGGGTTAGGGTTCGGGTTAGGGTTAGGTTTTAGGGTTAGGGTTAGGGTTAGGGTTAGGGTTAGGTTTAGGGTTAGTGTTCGGGTTCGGGTTAGGGTTCGGGTTCGGGTTAGGGTTAGGGTTAGGTTTCGGATTAGGGTTAGGGTTCGTGTTAGTGTTCGGGTTAGGTGTCGGGTTAGGGTTAGGGTTAGGATTCGGGTTCGGGGTTCGGGTTAGGGTTAGGGTTAGGGTTAGGGTTCGGGTTCGGGGTTAGGGTTAGGGTTCGGGTTCGGGTTAGGGTTCGGGTTAGGGTTAGGATTCGGGTAAGGTCTTAGGGTTCGGGTTCGGGTTAGGGTTAGGGTTCGGGTTAGGGTTAGGTTTCGGGTTAGGGTTATGGATAGGGTTCGGGTTCGGGTTCGGCTTAGGGTTAGGGTTCGGGTTCGGGTTAGGGTTAGGGTTCGGGTTCGGGTTAGGGTTCGGGTTCAGGTTAGGGTTAGGGGTTATTGTTCGGGTTAGGGTTAGGGTTAGGGTTCGGGTTAGTGTTAGGGTTAGAGTTAGGGTTAGGTTTAGGTTTCGGGTTAGGGTTAGGGTTCGGGTTAGGGTTAGGGTTCGGGTTAGGGTTAGGGTTAGGGTTCGAGTGTGGGTTCGGGTTAGGGTTAGGGTTAGGGTTCGGGTTAGGGTTCGGGTTAGGGTTCGGGATAGGGTTCGGTTTAGGGTTAGGGTTCGGGTTCAGGATAGGTTTAGGGTTCGGGTTTGGGTTAGGGTTAGATTTCGTTTTAGGGTTCGGTTTCGGGTTAGGGTTAGGGTTAGGGTTCGGGTTAGGGTTAGGGTTCGGGTTCGGGTTAGGTTTAGAGTTAGGGTTCGGGTTAGGGTTCGGGTTAGGGTTAGTGTTAGGTTTATTGTTAGGGTTAGGTTTAGGGTTAGGGTTCGGGTTAGGTTTAGGTTTAGGGTTAGGGTTAGGGTTCGGGTTAGGGTTAGGGTTAGTGTTCGAGTTAGGGTTAGAGTTCGGGTTAGGGTTAGGGGTTTGGGTTAGAGTTAGGGTTAGGCTTAGGGTTGGTGTTCGGGTTAGGGTTTGGTTTAGGTTTAGGGTTTGGGTTAGGGCTAGGGTTAGATTTAGGGTTAGGGTTAGGTTTCGGGTTAGGGTTAGGGTTAGGGTTAGGGTTAGGTTTAGGGTTAGGGTTCGGGTTAGGGTTAGTATTCGGGTTAGGGTTAGGGTTAGTGTTAGGGTTCGGGTTAGGGTTAGGGTTAGGTTTCGGGTTAGTTTTAGGGTCAGGGTTAGGGTTAGGGTTCGGGTTAGGGTTAGGGTTCGGGTTAGGCTTAGGGTTAGGGTTGGGGTTCGGGTTAGGTTTCGGGTTAGGGTTAGGGTTAGGATTCGGGTTAGGGTTAGGGTTAGGGTTTGGGTTAGGGTTAGGGTTCGTGTTAGGGTTAGGTTTATGGTTCGGGTTAGGGTTCGGGTTTGGGTTAGGGTTTGGTTTAGGGTTAGGTTTAGGGTTAGGGTTCGGGTTCGGTTTAGGGTTCGGGTTCGGGTTCGGGTTAGGGTTAGGGTTCGGGTTAGGGTTAAGTTCCGGTTAAGGTTAGGGTTAGGTTTCGGGTTAGGGTTAGGGTTAGGGTTTGGGTTAGGTTTAGGGTTCGGGTTAGGGTTCGGGTTAGGGTTCGGGTTAGGGTTCGGGTTAGGGTTAGGGTTAGGGTTAGGGTTCGGGTTAGGGTTAGGGTTAGGGTTAGGGTTCGGGTTAATTTTAGGGTCAGGGTTAGGGTTAGGGTTCGGGTTAGGGTTAGGTTTCGGGTTAGGCTTAGGGTTAGTGTTAGGGTTCAGGTTAGGTTTCGGGTTAAGGTTAGGGTTAGGATTCGGGTAAGGGTTAGGTTTAGGGTTCGGGTTAGGGTTAGGGTTCGGGTTAGGGTTAGGTTCAGGGTTCGGGTTAGGGTTAGGGTTAGGGTTCGGGGTAGGGTTAGGGGTCGGGTTAGGGTTAGGGTTCGGGTTAGGGTTCGGGTTTGGGTTAGGGTTTGGTTTAGGGTTAGGTTTAGGGTTAGGGTTCGGGTTCGGTTTAGGGTTCGGGTTCGGGTTCGGGTTAGGGTTACGGTTCGGGTTAGGGTTAAGTTCCGGTTAAGTTTAGGGTTAGGTTTCGGGTTAGGGTTAGGGTTATGGTTTGGGTTAGGTTTAGGTTTCGGGTTAGGGTTAGTGTTAGGGTTCGGGTTAGGGTTCGGGTTAGGGTTAGGGTTAGGGTTAGGGTTCGGGTTCGGGTTAGGGTTAGGGTTCGGGTTCGGGTTAGGGTTAGTGTTAGGGTTAGGGTTCGGATTAGGGTTAGGGATAGGGTTCGGGTTAGGATTCGGGTTCGGGTTAGGGTTAGTGTTAGGGTTAGGGTTAGGGTTCGGGTTAGGGTTAGGGTTAGGGTTAGGGTTAGGTGTTAGGGTTAGGGTTAGGGTTGGGGTTAGGTTTAGGGTTAGGGTTCGGGTTAGGGTTCGGGTTAGGGTTAGGTTTAGGGTTAGGGTTCGGGTTAGGGTTAGGGTTAGGGTTACGTTCAGGGTTCGGGTTAGGGTTAGGGTTCGGTGTCGGGTTAGGTTTAGGGTTAGGTATAGGGTTCGGGTTCGGTTTAGGGTTCGGGTTAGGTTTAGGTTTAGGGTTCGGATTCGGGGTTAGGGTTAGGGTTAGGGTTCGGGTTAGGGTTCGGGTTAGGTTTAGGATTCGGGTTAGGGTTCGGGTTAGGGTTAGGGTTGGGGTTAGGGTTAGGGTTAGGTTTAGGGTTAGGGTTCGGGTGAGGGTTAGGGTTTGGTTTAGGGTTAGGGTTCGGGTTATTGTTAGGGTTAGTGTTCGAGTTAGGGTTAGGGTTTGGGTTAGGGTTAGCGGTTAGGGTTAGGGTTAGGGTTCGGGTTAGGGTTCGGGTTAGTGTTCGGGTTCGGGTTAGTGTTCGGGTTAGGGTTAGGGTTGGGGTTAGGGTTAGGGTTAGGTTTAGGGTTAGGGTTCGGGTTAGTGTTAGGGTTTGGTTTAGGGTTAGGGTTCGGGTTATTGTTAGGGTTAGTGTTCGAGTTAGGGTTAGGGTTCGGGTTAGGGTTAGGGGTTAGGGTGAGGGTTAGGGTTAGGGTTAGTGTTCTGGTTAGGTTTAGGGTTAGGGTTAGGGTTCGGGATAGGGTTAGGGTTATGGTTAGTGTAAGGTTTCGGGTTAGGTTTAGCGTTATGGTTTGGGTTCGCGTTCGGTGTAAGGTAGGGTTCGGGTTCGGTTTAGGGTTCGGGTTCGGGTTCGGGTTAGGGGTTAGAGTTAGGGTTAGGCTTAGGTTAACGGTTCGGGTGAGGGTTAGGGTTAGGGTTAGGGTTCGGGTTAGGGTTTGGGTTAGGGTTAGGGTTAGGGTTCGGGTTAGGGTTAGGGTAGGGTTCGGGTTAGGGTTCGGGTTAGGGTTAGTGTTAGGGTTCGGGTTAGGTTTCGGGTTAGGGTTCGGGTTAGGGTTCGGGTTAGGGTTCGGGTTCGGGTTAAGGTTAGGTTTAGGGTTCGGGTTAGGGTTCGGGTCCGGGTTAGGTTTCGGGTTCGGGTTAGGGTTAGGGTTAGGTTTAGGGTTAGGTTTAGGGTTAGGGTTCGGGTTCGGGTTAGGGTTCGGGTCCGGGTTAGGGTTAGGGTTAGGGTTCAGATTAGGGTTAGGGTTAGGGTTAGGGTTAGGTTTCGGGTTAGGGTTAGGGTTAGGGTTAGGGTTAGGGTTAGGGTTCGGGTTAGGGTTCGTGTTAAGGTTCGGGTTAGGATTAGGGATAGGGTTTGGGTTAGGGTTCGTGTTAGGGTTCGGGTTAGGTGTCGGGTTAGGGTTACGGTTAGGGTTAGGGTTCGGGTTCGTGTTAGGGTTAGCGTTAGGGTTAGAGTTAGGGTTAGGGTTCGGGTTCGGGGTTAGGGTTATTGTTAGGGTTCGTGTTAGGGATCGGGTTAGGGTTAGGATTCGGGTAAGGGCTTAGGGTTCGGGTTCGGGTTAGGGTTAAGGTTAGTGTTCCGGTTAAGGTTAGGGTTAGGGTTCGGGTTAGGGTTAGGTTTAGGTTTAGGGTTAGGGTTCGGGTTAAGGTTAGGGTTAGGGTTCGGGTTAGGGTTCGGGTTATGGTTAGGTTTAGGGTTAGGGTTCGGGTTAGGGTTAGGGTTCGGGTTAGGGTTAGGGTTAGGGTTAGGGTTCGGGTTAGGGTTAGGGTTTGGGTTAGGGTTAGGGTTAGGGTTCGGTTTAGGTTTAGGGTTAGGGTTCGGGTTAGGGTTAGGGTTAGGGTTCGGGTTAGGGTTCGGGTTAGGGTTAGGGTTAGGGTTCGGATAAGGGTTCGGGTTAGGGTTACTGTTCGGGTTAGGGTTAGGGTTAGGGTTCGGGTTAGTGTAGGGTTAGGGTTAGGGTTCGGGTTAGGGTTAGGGTTAGGGTTCGGGTTCGGGTTAGGGTTAGGGTTCGGGTTAGTGTTCGGGTTAGGGTTCGGGTTAGGGTTCGGGTTAGGTTTCGGGTTAGGGTTAGGGTTCGGGTTCGGGTTAGGGTTAGGGTTCGGGTTAGGGTTAGGTTTCGGTTTAGGGTTCGGGTTCGGATTAGGGTTAGGGTTAGGGTTCGGGTTAGGGTTATGGTTAGGGTTAGGGTTAGGGTTAGGTTTGGGGTTCGGGTTAGGTTTAAGGTTAGGGTTAGTTTTAGGGATAGGGTTAGGTTTAGGGTTAGGGTTCGGGTTAGGGTTAGGGTTAGGGTTAGGGTTAGGGTTCGGGTTAGGGTTAGGGTTAGTGTTCGGGTTAGGGTTAGGGTTAGGGTTAGGTTTCGGGTTAGGGTTAGGGTTAAGGTTAGGGTTAGGGTTAGGGTTCGATTTAGGTTTAGGGTTATGGTTTGGGTTCGGTTTCGGGGTAAGGTTAGGGTTCGGGTTCGGTTTAGGTTTCGGGTTCGGGTTTGGGATAGGGGTTAGGGTTAGGGTTAGTGTTAATGTTAGGGTTCGGTTTTGGTTTAGGGTTAGGGTTAGGGTTCGGGTTGGGGTTTCGGTTAGGGTTAGGGTTATGGTTCGGGTTAGGGTTCGGGCTAGGGTTCGGGTTAGGTTTCGGGTTAGGGTTCGGGTTCGGGTTAGGGTTCGGGTTCGGGTTAGGTTTAGGGTTAGGGTTCGGATTAGGGTTAGAGCAGGTTTAGGGTTAGGGTAAGGGTTCGGTTTAGGGTTCGGGTTAGGTTTAGGTTTAGGGTTAGGGTTAGGGTTAGGGTTAGGTTTAGGTTTAGGGTTCGGGTTCGGGTTAGGGTTAGGGTTAGGGTTCGGGTTCGGGTTACGTTTTAAGGTTAGGTTTAGGGTTAGGGTTAGGGTTAGGGTTAGGGTTAGGGTTAGTGTTAGGGTTCGGGTTAGGGTTAGGGTTCGGGTTAGTGCTAGGGTTCGGGTTAGGGTTAGGGTTATTTTTAGGGTTAGGGTTAGGGTTCGGGTTAGGTTTCCTGTTAGGGTTAGGGTTAGAGTTCGGGTTAGGGTTAGGGGTAGGTTTAGGGTTAGGGTTAGGTTTAGGTTTCGGGTTAGGGTTAGGGTTAGGGTTCGGGTTCGGGTTAGGGTTAGGGTTAGGGTTCGAGTTAGTGTTCGGGTTAGGTTTAGGGATAGGATTCGGGTTAGGGTTAGGGTTAGTGTTCGGGTTAGGGTGAGTGTTCGGGTTAGGGTTAGGTTTAGGTTTCGGGTTAGGGTTAGGGTTAGGGTTCGGGTTAGGGTTAGGGTTCGGGTTTGGGTTAGGGTTAGGGTTCGGGTTCGGGTTAGGGTTCAGGTTTGGGTTAGGGTTTGGGTTAGGGTTAGGTTTACGGTTAGGGTTAGGTTTAGGGTTAGTGTTCGGGTTCGGGTTCGGGTTAGGGTTAGGGTTTGGGTTAGGGTTTGGGTTCGGGTTAGGGTTAGGGTTAGGGTTCGGGTTAGGGTTAGGTTTAGGGT
>JAVLSZ010000046.1:1725000-1737500 GCA_032313775.1 Urocyon cinereoargenteus | reverse complement strand
TCGGGTTAGGGTTAGGGCTATGGTTCGGGTTAGGTTTCGGGTTAGGGTTAGTGTTAGGGTTCAGGTTAGGGTTACGGTTCGGGTTAGGTTTAGGTTTAGGGTTCGGGTTAGGGTTCGGGTTCGGGTTAGGGTTCGGGTTAGGGTTAAGGTTAGGTTTCGGGTTAGGGTTCGGGTTCGGGTTAGGGTTCGGGTTCGGGTTAGGGTTAGGTTTCGGGTTAGGGTTCGGGTTCGGGTTAGGGTTCGGGTTCGGGTTAGGGTTAGAGTTAGGGTTCGGATTAGGGTTAGGGTTAGGGTTAGGGTTAGGGTTAGGGTTAGGGTTCGGGTTAGGGTTCGTTTTAGGGTTAGGTTTAGGGATAGTGTTCGGGTTAGGGTTAGGGTTAGGGTTAGGGTTCGGGTTAGGGTTCGGGTTAAGGTTCGGGTTAGGGTTAGGGTTAGGTTTAGGGTTCGTGTTAGGGTTCGGGTTAGGTGTCGGGTTAGGGTAAGTGTTAGGGTTCGGGTTCGGGTTAGGGTTAGGGTTAGGGTTAGGGTTAGGGTTCGGGTTTGGGGTTAGGGTTCGGGTTAGAGTTCGGGTTAGGTTTAGGATTCGGGTAAGGGCTTAGGGTTCGGGTTCGTGTTAGGGTTAGGGTTCGGGTTAGGGTTAGGTTTCGGGATAGGGTTATGTTTAGGGTTCGGTTTCGGGTTCGGGTTAGGGTTAGGGTTATGGTTCGGGTTCGGGTTAGGGTTAGGGTTCGTGTTCGGGTTAGGGTTCGGGTTCGGGTTAGGGTTAGGGGTTAGTGTTCGAGTTAGGGTTAGAGTTCGGGTTAGGGTTAGGGGTTAGGGTTAGGGTTAGGGTTAGGGTTAGTGTTCGGGTTACGGTTTGGATTAGGGTTAGGGTTAGGGTTCGCGTTAGGATTAGGGCAAGGTTTCGGGTTAGGGTTCGAGTTAGGGTTAGGGTTAGGGTTCGGGTTAGGGTTCGGGTTAGGGTTCGGGTTAGGGTCGGGTTAGGGATAGGGTTCGGGATAGGGTTAGGGTTAGGATTCGGGTTAGGGTTAGTGTTAGGGTTAGGGTTAGGGTTAGGGATCGGGTTAGGGTTCGGGTTAGGTTTAGGTTTAGGGTTAGGTTTAGGGTTAGGGTTCGGGTTAGGGTTAGGTTTAGTGTGAGGGTTAGGGTTCGGGTTAGGGTTAGGTTTTAGGGTTAGGGTTAGGGTTAGGGTTAGGGTTAGGTTTAGGGTTAGGGTTCGGGTTCGGGTTAGGGTTCGGGTTCGGGTTAGGGTTAGGGTTAGGGTTCGGATTAGGGTTAGGGTTCGTGTTAGGGTTCGGGTTAGGTGTCGGGTTAGGGTTAGGGTTAGGATTCGGGTTCGGGTTAGGGTTAGGGTTAGGGTTAGGGTTAGGGTTAGGGTTAGGGTTCGGGGTTAGGGTTAGGGTTCGGGTTCGGGTTAGGGTTCGGGTTAGGGTTAGGATTCGGGTAAAGACTTAGGGTTCGGGTTCGGGTTAGGGTTAGGGTTCAGGTTAGGGTTAGGGTTCGGGTTAGGGTTATGGATAGGGTTCGGGTTCGGGTTCAGCTTAGGGTTAGGGTTCGGGTTCGGGTTAGGGTTAGGGTTCGGGTTCGGGTTAGGGTTCGGGTTCAGGTTAGGTTTGGGGTTATTGTTCGGGTTAGGGTTAGGGTTAGGGTTCGGGTTAGTGTTAGGGTTAGGGTTAGGGTTAGGTTTAGGGTTCGGGTTAGGGTTAGGGTTCGGGTTAGGGTTAGGGTTCGGGTTAGGGTTAGGGTTAGGGTTCGGGTGTGGGTTCGGGTTAGGGTTAGGGTTAGGGTTCGGGTTAGGGTTCGGGTAAGGGTTCGGGATAGGGTTCGGTTTAGGATTAGGGTTCGGTTTCAGGTTAGGTTTAGGGTTCGGGTTTGGGTTAGGGTTAGGTTTCGGTTTAGGGTTCGGGTTCGGGTTAGGGTTAGGGTTAGGGTTCGGGTTAGGGTTAGGGTTCGGGTTAGGGTTAGGTTTAGAGTTAGGGTTCGGGTTAGGGTTCGGGTTGGGGTTAGTGTTAGGTTTAGGTTTAGGGTTAGGTTTAGGGTTAGGGTTCGGGTTAGGTTAAGGGTTAGGGTTAGGGTTAGGTTTCGGGTTAGGGTTAGGGTTAGTGTTCGAGTTAGGGTTAGAGTTCGGGTTAGGGTTAGGGGTTGGGGTTAGAGTTAGGGTTAGGCTTAGGGTTGGTGTTCGGGTTAGGGTTTGGGTTAGGTTTAGGGTTTGGGTTAGGGCTAGGGTTAGGTTTAGGGTTAGGGTTAGGTTTCGGGTTAGGGTTAGGGTTAGGGTTAGGGTTAGGTTTAGGGTTCGGGTTAGGGTTAGGATTCGGGTTAGGGTTAGGGTTAGGGTTAGGGTTCGGGTTAGGGTTAGGGTTAGGTTTCGGGTTAGTTTTAGGGTCAGGGTTAGGGTTAGGGTTAGGGTTCGGGTTAGGGTTAGGTTTATGGTTCGGGTTAGGGTTCGGGTTTGGGTTAGGGTTTGGTTTAGGGTTAGGTTTAGGGTTAGGGTTCGGGTTCGGTTTAGGGTTCGGGTTCGGGTTCGGGTTAGGGTTAAGTTCCGGTTAAGGTTAGGGTTAGGTTTCGGGTTAGGGTTAGGGTTAGGGTTTGGGTTAGGTTTAGGGTTCGGGTTAGGGTTAGGGTTAGGGTTCGGGTTAGGGTTCGGGTTAGGGTTAGGGTTAGGGTTCGGGTTAGGGTTAGGGTTAGGGTTAGGGTTCGGGTTAGTTTTAGGGTCAGGGTTAGGGTTAGGGTTCGGGTTAGGGTTAGGTTTCGGGTTAGGCTTAGGGTTAGGGTTAGGGTTAGGCGTTAGGGTTAGGGTTAGGGTTCGGGTTAGGTTTAGGGTTAGGGTTCGGGTTAGGGTTCGGGTTAGGGTTAGGTTTAGGGTTAGGGTTCGGGTTAGGGTTAGGGTTAGGGTTACGGTCAGGGTTCGGGTTAGGGTTAGGGTTCGGTGTCGGGTTAGGTTTAGGGTTAGGTTTAGGGTTCGGGTTCGGGTTAGGGTTCGGGTTAGGGTTAGGGTTAGGGTTCGGATTCGGGGTTAGGGTTAGGGTTAGGGTTTGGGTTAGGGTTAGGGTTAGGGTTAGGGTTAGTGTTCTGTTTAGGGTTAGGGTTAGGGTTAGGGTTCGGGATAGGGTTAGGCTTATGGTTAGTGTAAGGTTTCGGGTTAGGTTTAGCGTTATGGTTTGGGTTCGCCTTCGGTGTAAGGTAGGGTTCGGGTTCGGTTTAGGGTTCGGGTTCGGGTTCGGGTTAGGGGTTAGAGTTAGGGTTAGGCTTAGGTTTAGGGTTCGGGTTAGGGTTAGGGTTAGTGTTAGGGTTCGGGTTAGGGTTTGGGTTAGGGTTAGGGTTAGGGTTCGGGTTAGGGTTAGGGTAGGGTTCGGGTTAGGGTTCGGGTTAGGGTTAGTGTTAGGGTTCGGGTTAGGTTTCGGGTTAGGGTTCGGGTTAGGGTTCGGGTTAGGGTTCGGGTTAGGGTTAGGGTTCGGGTTAAGGTTAGGTTTAGGGTTCGGGTTAGGGTTCGGGTCCGGGTTAGGGTTCGGGTGTGGGTTCGGGTTAGGGTTAGGGTTAGGGTTCGGGTTAGGGTTCGGGTAAGGGTTCGGGATAGGGTTCGGTTTAGGATTAGGGTTCGGTTTCAGGTTAGGTTTAGGGTTCGGGTTTGGGTTAGGGTTAGGTTTCGGTTTAGGGTTCGGGTTCGGGTTAGGGTTAGGGTTAGGGTTCGGGTTAGGGTTAGGGTTCGGGTTAGGGTTAGGTTTAGAGTTAGGGTTCGGGTTAGGGTTCGGGTTGGGGTTAGTGTTAGGTTTAGGTTTAGGGTTAGGTTTAGGGTTAGGGTTCGGGTTAGGTTAAGGGTTAGGGTTAGGGTTAGGTTTCGGGTTAGGGTTAGGGTTAGTGTTCGAGTTAGGGTTAGAGTTCGGGTTAGGGTTAGGGGTTGGGGTTAGAGTTAGGGTTAGGCTTAGGGTTGGTGTTCGGGTTAGGGTTTGGGTTAGGTTTAGGGTTTGGGTTAGGGCTAGGGTTAGGTTTAGGGTTAGGGTTAGGTTTCGGGTTAGGGTTAGGGTTAGGGTTAGGGTTAGGTTTAGGGTTCGGGTTAGGGTTAGGATTCGGGTTAGGGTTAGGGTTAGGGTTAGGGTTCGGGTTAGGGTTAGGGTTAGGTTTCGGGTTAGTTTTAGGGTCAGGGTTAGGGTTAGGGTTAGGGTTCGGGTTAGGGTTAGGTTTATGGTTCGGGTTAGGGTTCGGGTTTGGGTTAGGGTTTGGTTTAGGGTTAGGTTTAGGGTTAGGGTTCGGGTTCGGTTTAGGGTTCGGGTTCGGGTTCGGGTTAGGGTTAAGTTCCGGTTAAGGTTAGGGTTAGGTTTCGGGTTAGGGTTAGGGTTAGGGTTTGGGTTAGGTTTATTGTTCGGGTTAGGGTTAGGGTTAGGGTTCGGGTTAGGGTTCGGGTTAGGGTTAGGGTTAGGGTTCGGGTTAGGGTTAGGGTTAGGGTTAGGGTTCGGGTTAGTTTTAGGGTCAGGGTTAGGGTTAGGGTTCGGGTTAGGGTTAGGTTTCGGGTTAGGCTTAGGGTTAGGGTTAGGGTTAGGCGTTAGGGTTAGGGTTAGGGTTCGGGTTAGGTTTAGGGTTAGGGTTCGGGTTAGGGTTCGGGTTAGGGTTAGGTTTAGGGTTAGGGTTCGGGTTAGGGTTAGGGTTAGGGTTACGGTCAGGGTTCGGGTTAGGGTTAGGGTTCGGTGTCGGGTTAGGTTTAGGGTTAGGTTTAGGGTTCGGGTTCGGGTTAGGGTTCGGGTTAGGGTTAGGGTTAGGGTTCGGATTCGGGGTTAGGGTTAGGGTTAGGGTTTGGGTTAGGGTTAGGGTTAGGGTTAGGGTTAGTGTTCTGTTTAGGGTTAGGGTTAGGGTTAGGGTTCGGGATAGGGTTAGGCTTATGGTTAGTGTAAGGTTTCGGGTTAGGTTTAGCGTTATGGTTTGGGTTCGCCTTCGGTGTAAGGTAGGGTTCGGGTTCGGTTTAGGGTTCGGGTTCGGGTTCGGGTTAGGGGTTAGAGTTAGGGTTAGGCTTAGGTTTAGGGTTCGGGTTAGGGTTAGGGTTAGTGTTAGGGTTCGGGTTAGGGTTTGGGTTAGGGTTAGGGTTAGGGTTCGGGTTAGGGTTAGGGTAGGGTTCGGGTTAGGGTTCGGGTTAGGGTTAGTGTTAGGGTTCGGGTTAGGTTTCGGGTTAGGGTTCGGGTTAGGGTTCGGGTTAGGGTTCGGGTTAGGGTTAGGGTTCGGGTTAAGGTTAGGTTTAGGGTTCGGGTTAGGGTTCGGGTCCGGGTTAGGGTTCGGGTTCGGGTTAGGGTTAGGTTTAGGGTTAGGTTTAGGGTTAGGGTTCGGGTTCGGGTTAGGGTTCGGGTTCGGGTTAGGGTTAGGGTTAGGGTTCAGATTAGGGTTAGGGTTAGGGTTAGGGTTAAGTTTCGGGTTAGGGTTAGGGTTAGGGTTAGGGTTAGGGTTCGGGTTAGGGTTCGTGTTAAGGTTCGGGTTAGGATTAGGGATAGGGTTTGGGTTAGGGTTCGTGTTAGGGTTCGGGTTAGGTGTCGGGTTAGGGTTACGGTTAGGGTTAGGGTTCGGGTTCGTGTTAGGGTTAGCGTTAGGGTTAGAGTTAGGGTTAGGGTTCGGGTTCGGGGTTAGGGTTATTGTTAGGGTTCGTGTTAGGGATTGGGTTAGGGTTAGGATTCGGGTAAGGGCTTAGGGTTCGGGTTCGGGTTAGGGTTAGGGTTAGTGTTCCGGTTAAGGTTAGGGTTAGGGTTCGGGTTAGGGTTAGGTTTAGGTTTAGGGTTAGGTTTCGGGTTAAGGTTAGGGTTAGGGTTCGGGTTAGGGTTCGGGTTAGGGTTAGGTTTAGGGTTAGGTTTCGGGTTAGGGTTAGGGTTCGGGTTAGGGTTAGGGTTAGGGTTAGGGTTCGGGTTAGGGTTAGGGTTTGCTTTAGGGTTAGGGTTTGGGTTCGGTTTAGGTTTAGGGTTAGGGTTCGGGTTAGGGTTAGGGTTAGGGTACGGGTTAGGGTTCGGGTAGGGTTAGGGTTAGGGTTCGGGTAAGGGTTCGGGTTAGGGTTACTGTTCGGTTTAGGGTTAGGGTTAGGGTTCGGGTTAGTGTAGGGTAGGGTTAGGGTTCGGGTTAGGGTTAGGGTTAGGGTTCGGGTTAGTGTTCGGGTTAGGGTTCGGGTTAGGGTTCGGGTTAGGTTTCGGGTTAGGGTTAGGGTTTGGGTTCGGGTTAGGGTTAGGGTTCGGGTTAGGGTTAGGGTTAGGTTTCGGTTTAGGGTTCGGGTTCGGGTTACGGTTAGTGTTAGGGTTCGGGTTAGGGTTATGGTTAGGGTTAGGGTTAGGGTTAGGTTTGGGGTTCGGGTTAGGTTTAGGGTTAGGGTTAGTTTTAGGGATAGGGTTAGGTTTAGGGTTAGGGTTCGGGTTAGGGTTAGGGTTAGGGTTAGGTTTAGGGTTCGGGTTAGGGTTAGGGTTAGTGTTCGGGTTAGGGTTAGGGTTAGGGTTAGGTTTCGGGTTAGGGTTAGGGTTAAGGTTAGGGTTAGGGTTAGGGTTCGATTTAGGTTTAGGGTTATGGTTTGGGTTCGGTTTCGGGGTAAGGTTAGGGTTCGGGTTCGGTTTAGGGTTCGGGTTCGGGTTTGGGATAGGGGTTAGGGTTAGGGTTAGTGTTAATGTTAGGGTTCGGGTTCGGTTTAGGGTTAGGGTTAGGTTTCGGGTTGGGGTTTGGGTTAGGGTTTGGGTTAGGGTTAGGGTTCGGGTTAGGGTTCGGGCTAGGGTTCGGGTTAGGGTTCGGGTTAGGGTTCGGGTTCGGGTTAGGGTTCGGGTTCGGGTTAGGTTTAGGGTTAGGGTTCGGATTAGGGTTAGGGCAGGGTTAGGGTTAGGGTAAGGGTTCGGTTTAGGGTTCGGGTTAGGTTTAGGTTTAGGGTTAGGGTTAGGGTTAGGGTTAGGTTTAGGTTTAGGGTTCGGGTTCGGGTTAGGGTTAAGGTTAGGGTTCGGGTTCGGGTTACGTTTTAAGGTTAGGTTTACGGTTAGGGTTAGGGTTAGGGTTAGGGGTTAGGGTTAGTGTTAGGGTTTGGGTTAGGGTTAGGGTTCGGGTTAGTGCTAGGGTTCGGGTTAGGGTAAGGGTTATTTTTAGGGTTAGGGTTAGGGTTCGGGTTAGGGTTCGGGTTAGGGTTAGGGTTAGGGTTCGGGTTATGGTTAGGGGTAGGGTTAGGGTTAGGGTTAGGTTTAGGTTTCGGGTTAGGGTTAGGGTTAGGGTTCGGGTTCGGGTTAGGGTTAGGGTTAGGGTTCGAGTTAGTGTTCGGGTTAGGGTTAGGGATAGGATTCGGGTTAGGGTTACTGTTAGTGTTCGGGTTAGGGTTAGTGTTCGGGTTAGGGTTAGGTTTAGGTTTCGGGTTAGGGTTAGGGTTAGGGTTCGGGTTCGGGTTAGGGTTCAGGTTTGGGTTAGGGTTTGGGTTAGGGTTAGGGTTACGGTTAGGGTTAGGGTTAGGGTTAGTGTTCGGGTTCGGGTTCGGGTTAGGGTTAGGTTTTGGGTTAGGGTTAGGGTTCGGGTTAGGGTTAGGTTTAGGGTTCGGGTTAGGGTTAGGTTTAGGGTTAGGGTTCGTTTTAGGGTTAGGTTAGGGTTAGGGTTAGGGTTAGGGTTCGGGTTAGGGTTAGGGTTAGTGTTCGAGTTAGGGTTAGGGTTCGGTTTAGGGTTAGGATTCAGGGTTAGGGTTAGGTTTAGTGTTCGGGTTAGGGTTAGGGTTAGGGTTAGGTTTAGGTTTCGGATTCGGGGTTAGCGTTAGGCTTAGGGTTCGGGTTAGGTTTCGGGTTAGGTTTAGGATTCGGGTAAAGGCTTAGGGTTCGGGTTCGGTTTAGGGTTAGGGTTAGGGTTCCGGTTAGGTGTAGGGTTAGGGTTCGGGTTAGGGTTAGGGTTAGGGTTAGGGTTTGGGTTCGGGTTAGGTTTAGGGTTAGGGTTCGGGTTAGGGTTCGGGTTAGGGTTAGGGTTAGGGTTCGGGTTAGGTTTAGGGTTCGGGTTAGGGTTAGGGTTAGTGTTAGGGTTCGGGTTAGGGTTAGGGTTAGGGTTATGGTTCGGGTTAGGGTTCGGGTTCGGGTTAGGGTTCGGGTTCGATTTAGAGTTAGGGTTAGGGTTCGGGTTAGGGTTACGGTTAGGGTTAGGGTTCGGGTTAGGGTTAGGGTTAGGGTTCGGGTTAGGGTTCGGGTTAGGGTTAGGGTTAGGGTTCGGGTTAGGGTTGGGGTTAGGGTTCGGGTTAGGGTTAGGGTTAGGGTTCGGGTTAGGTTTAGCGTTATGGTTTGGGTTTGGGTTCGGGGTAAGGTTAAGGTTCGGGTTCGGTTTAGGGTTCGGGTTCGGGTTCGGGTTAGGGGTTAGAGTTAGGGTTAGGGTTAGGTTTAGGGTTCGGGTTAGGGTTAGGGTTCGGGTTAGGGTTCGGGTTTGGGTTAGGTATCGGGTAAGGTCTTAGGGTTCGGTTTCGGGTTAGGGTTAGGGTTAGGGTTCCGGTTAGGGTTAGGGTTAGGGTTCGGGTTAGGGTTAGGGTTAGGGTTAGGTTTCGGGTTAGGGTTAGGGTTAGGGTTCGGGTTAGGGTTCGGGTTAGGGTTAGGGTTAGGTTTAGGGTTCGGGTTAGGGTTAGGGTTCGGGTTAGGGTTAGGGTTAGGGTTCGGGTTAGGGTTCGGGTTAGGGTTACGATTAGGGTTCGGGTTAGGGTTCGGGTTAGGGTTAGGGTTCGGGTTAGGGTTAGAGTTAGGGTTCGGGTTAGGGTTCGGGTTCGGGTTAGGTTTCGGGTTCGGTTTAGGGTTAGGGTTAGGGTTCGGTTTAGGGTTAATTTTAGGGTTAGGGTTCGGGTTAGGGTTAGGGTTAGGGTTCGGGTTAGGGTTCGGGTTAGGGTTCGGGTTAGGGTTCAGGTTAGGGTTCGGGTTAGGGTTCGGGTTAGGGTTAGGGTTAGGGTTCGGGTTAGGGTTCGGGTTAGGGTTCGGGTTAGGGTTAGGGTTAGGTGTTAGGGTTAGGGTTTGGGTTAGGGTTAGGGATAGTGTTCGGGTTAGGGTTAGGGTTAGGGTTAGGTTTCGGGTTAGGTTTAGGGTTAAGGTTAGGGTTAGGGTTAGTGTTCGGGTTAGGTTTAGGCTTCGGGTTCGGGTTTGGGATAGGGGTTAGGTTTAGGGTTAGTGTTAGGGTTAGGGTTCGGGTTCGGTTTAGGGTTAGGGTTAGGGTTAGGGTTCGGGTTAGGGTTTGGGTTAGGGTTAGGGTTAGGGTTCGGGTTAGGGTTAGGGCTAGGGTTCGGGTTAGTGTTCGAGTTAGGGTTCGGGTTCGGGTTAGGGTTCGGGTTCGGGTTAGGGTTAGGGTTAGGGTTAGGGTTCGGATTAGGGTTAGGGTTAGGGTTAGGGTTAGGGTTAGGGTTAGTTTTAGGTTTAGGGTTAGGTTTATGGTTAGGGTTCGGGTTCGGGTTAGGGTTAGGGTTAGGGTTCGGGTTCGGGTTACGTTTTAGGGTTAGGTTTAGGGTTAGGGTTAGGGTTAGGGTTAGGGGTTAGGGTTAGTGTTAGGTTTCGGGTTAGGGTTAGGGTTCGGGTTAGGGTTAGGGTTCGGGTTCGGGTTAGGGTTATTTTTAGGGTTAGGGTTATGGTTCGGGTTAGGGTTCGGGTTAGGGTTAGGGTTAGGGTTCGGGTTAGGGTTAGGGGTAGGGTTAGGTTTAGGGTTAGGGTTAGGTTTCGGGTTATGGTTAGGGTTAGGGTTCGGGTTCGGGTTAGGGTTAGGGTTAGGTTTCGAGTTAGTGTTCGGGTTAGGGTTAGGGATAGGATTCGGGTTAGGGTTAGGGTTAGTGTTCGGGTTAAGGTTAGGGTTCGGGTTAGGGTTAGGTTTAGGTTTCGGGTTAGGGTTAGGGTTAGGGTTCGGGTTAGGGTTAGGGTTCGGTTTAGGGTTAGGGTTAGGGTTCCGGTTAGGTTTAGGGTTAGTGTTCGGTTTAGGGTTAGGGTTAGGGTTAGGGTTAGGGTTCGGGTTAGGCTTAGGGTTAGGGTTCGGGATAGGGTTCGGGTTAGGTTTAGGGTTAGGGTTAGGGTTCTGGTTAGGGTTAGGGTTCGGGTTAGGTTTAGGGTTAGGGTTAGGGTTCTGGTTAGGGTTAGGGTTAGGGTTAGGGTTAGGGTTCGGGTTAGGGTTCTGGTTCGGGTTAGGGTTCGGGTTCGATTTAGGGTTAGGGTTAGGGTTTGGGTTAGGGTTACGGTTAGGGTTAGGGTACGGGTTAGGCTTAGGGTTAGGGTTCGGGTTAGGGTTCGGGTTAGGGTTAGGGTTAGGGTTCGGGTTAGGGTTCGGGTTAGGGTTCGGGTTTGGGATAGGGTTCGGTTAGGTTTCGGGTTAGGGTTGGGGTTAGGGTTAGGGTTAGGGTTAGGGTTAGGGTTCGGGTTAGGGTTAGGGTTAGGGTTAGTGTTAGGGTTCGGGTTATTGTTAGGGTTAGTGTTCGAGTAGGGGTTAGGGTTCGGGTTAGGGTTAGGGGTTAGTGTTAGGGTTAGGTTTAGGGTTAGGGCTTGTGTTCGGGTTAGGGTTAGGGTTACGGTTAGGGTTCGGGTTAGGGTTAGGGTTATGGTTAGTGTTAGGGTTCGTGTTAGGTTTAGCGTTATGGTTTGGGTTTGGGTTCGGGGTAAGGTTAGGGTTCGAGTTCGGTTTAAGGTTCGGGTTCGGGTTCGGGTTAGGGGTTAGAGTTAGGGTTAGCGTTAGGTTTAGGGTTCGGGTTAGGGTTAGGGTTCGGGTTAGGGTTCGGGTTTGGGTTAGGTATCGGGTAAGGTCTTAGGGTTCGGGTTCGGGTTAGGGTTAGGTTTCGGGTTCCGGTTAGGGTTAGGGTTAGGGTTCGGGTTAGGGTTAGGGTTAGGGTTAGGTTTCGGGTTAGGTTTAGTGTTAGGGTTCGGGTTAGGGTTCGGGTTAGGGTTAGGGTTAGGGTTCGGGTTAGGGTTAGGGTTCGGGTTAGGGTTAGGGTTAGGGTTCGGGTTAGGGTTCGGGTTAGGGTTCGGGTTAGGGTTAGGATTAGGGTTCGGGTTAGGGTTCGGGTTAGTGTTAGGGTTAGGGTTAGGGTTAGAGTTAGGGTTCGGGTTAGGGTTCGGGTTCGGGTTAGGTTTCGGGTTCGGTTTAGTGTTAGGGTTCGGGTTAGGGTTAGGGTTCGGGTTAGGGTTCGGGTTAGGGTTAGGGTTAGGGTTAGGGTTCGGGTTAGGGTTAGGGTTAGGGTTCGGGTTAGGTTTCGGGTTAGGTTTCGGGTTAGGGTTAGGGTTAGGGTTAGGGTTAGGGTTATGGTTCGGGTTAGGGCTAGGGTTCGGGTTAGGGTTATGGTTAAGGTTCGGGTTCGGGTTCGGGTTAGGATTAGGTTTCGGGTTCGGTTTCGGGTTAGGGTTCGGGTTAGGGTTCGGGTACGGGTTAGGGTTAGGGGTTAGGGTTCGGGTTAGGGTTAGGGTTAGGGTTCGGGTTAGGTTTAGGGTTAGGGTTAGGGTTAGGTTTCGGTTTAGGGTTAGGGTTAGGGTTAGGGTTCGGGTTAGGGTTAGGGTTATGGTTCGGGTTAGGGTTCGGGTTAGGGTTAGGTTTAGGGTTCGGTTTAGAGTTCGGGTTAGGGTTCGGGTTAGGGTTCGGGTTAGGGTTAGGGTTCGGGATCGGATTAGGGTTAGGGTTCGGGTTAGGGTTAGGGTTAGATTTCGGTTTAGGGTTCGGGTTCGGGTTCGGGTTAGCGTTAGGGTTCGTGTTAGGGTTATGGTTAGGGAGAGGGTTAGGGTTCGGGTTCGGGTTAGGGTTAGGGTTCGGGTTAGTGTTCGGGTTAGGGGGTGGGTTAGGGTTCGGGTTAGGTTTCGGGTTAGGGTTAGGGTTAGGGTTCGTGTTAGGGTTCGGGTTAGGTGTCGGGTTAGGGTTACGGTTAGGGATAGGGTTCGGGTTCGTGTTAGGGTTAGCGTTAGGGTTAGAGTTAGGGTTAGGGTTCGGGTTCGGGGTTAGGGTTATTGTTAGGGTTCGTGTTAGGGATCGGGTTAGGGTTAGGATTCGGGTAAGGGCTTAGGGTTCGGGTTCGGGTTAGGGTTAGGGTTAGTGTTCCGGTTAAGGTTAGGGTTAGGGTTCGGGTTAGGGTTAGGTTTAGGTTTAGGGTTAGGGTTCGGGTTAAGGTTAGGGTTAGGGTTCGGGTTATGGTTTGGTTTCGGGTTAGGGTTAGGTTTAGGGTTAGGGTTCGGGTTCGGGTTAGGGTTGGGGTTCGGGTTCGCGTTAGGGGTTAGGGTTCGGGTTAGGGTTAGGGTTAGGGTTCGGGATATGGTTAGGGTTAGGGTTAGGGTTCGGGTTAGGGTTTGGGTTTAGGGTTAGTGTTAGGTTTAGGGTTAGGGTTCGGGTTAGGGTTAGGGTTAGGATTCGGGTTAGGGTTCGGTTTAGGTTTCGTGTTAGGGTTCTGGTTAGGGTTCGGGTTAGTGTTCGGTTTGGGTTCGGGTTAGGGTTAGGGTTCGGGTTAGGGTTAGGGTTAGGGTTCGGTTTAGGGTTTGGGTTCGGGTTAGGGTTCGGGTTCGGGTTAGGGTTAGGGTTCGGGTTCGGGTTAGGGTTAGGTTTAGGGTTAGGGTTAG
>JAVLSZ010000046.1:1710000-1715000 GCA_032313775.1 Urocyon cinereoargenteus | reverse complement strand
GGTTAGGGTTAGGGTTCGGGTTAGGTTTCGGGTTAGGTTTCGGGTTAGGGTTAGGGTTAGGGTTAGGGTTAGGGTTATGGTTCGGGTTAGGGCTAGGGTTCGGGTTAGGGTTATGGTTAAGGTTCGGGTTCGGGTTCGGGTTAGGATTAGGTTTCGGGTTCGGTTTAGGGTTAGGGTTCGGGTTAGGGTTCGGGTTCGGGTTAGGTTTAGGGGTTAGGGTTCGGGTTAGGGTTAGGGTTAGGGTTCGGGTTAGGTTTAGGGTTAGGGTTAGGGTTAGGTTTCGGTTTAGGGTTAGGGTTAGGGTTAGGGTTCGGGTTAGGGTTAGGGTTAGGGTTCGGGTTAGGGTTCGGGTTAGGGTTAGGTTTAGGGTTCAGTTTAGAGTTCGGGTTAGGGTTCGGGTTAGGGTTCGGGTTAGGGTTAGGGTTCGGGATCGGATTAGGGTTAGGGTTCGGGTTAGGGTTAGGGTTAGATTTCGGTTTAGGGTTCGGGTTCGGGTTCGGGTTAGGGTTAGGGTTCGTGTTAGGGTTATGGTTAGGGAGAGGGTTAGGGTTCGGGTTCGGGTTAGGGTTAGGGTTCGGGTTAGTGTTCGGGTTAGGGGGTGGGTTAGGGTTCGGGTTAGGTTTCGGGTTAGGGTTAGGGTTAGGGTTCGTGTTAGGGTTCGGGTTAGGTGTCGGGTTAGGGTTACGGTTAGGGATAGGGTTCGGGTTCGTGTTAGGGTTAGCGTTAGGGTTAGAGTTAGGGTTAGGGTTCGGGTTCGGGGTTAGGGTTATTGTTAGGGTTCGTGTTAGGGATCGGGTTAGGGTTAGGGTTAGGGTTCGGTTTAGGGTTTGGGTTCGGGTTAGGGTTCGGGTTCGGGTTAGGGTTAGGGTTCGGGTTCGGGTTAGGGTTAGGTTTAGGGTTAGGGTTAGGGTTCGGTTTAGGGTTCGGGTTAGGGTTAGGGTTAGATTTAGGGTTAGGGTTCGGATTAGGGTTAGGTTTAGTGTTAGGGTTAGGGTTAGGGTTAGGGTTAGGGTTAGGGTTCGGGTTAGGGTTCGGGTTAGGGTTAGGGATTGGGTTAGGGTTAGGGTTAGGGTTAGGGTTAGGGTTCGGGTTATGGTTCGGGTTAGGGTTCGGGTTCGGGTTAGGGTTCGGGTTAGGTTTAGGGTTCGGGTTAGGGTTAGGTTTAGGGTTCGGGTTCGGGTTCGGGTTCGGGTTCGGGTTAGGGTTCGGGTAAGGGTAAGGGTTAGGGGTTAGTGTTCAGGTTAGGGTTAGGGTTAGGGTTCGGGTTAGGGTTCGGGTTAGGGTTAGGGTTAGGGTTCGGGTTAGGGTTAGGGTTAGGGTTAGGGTTAGGGTTAGGGTTCGGGTTAGGGTTAGGGGTTAGGGTTAGGGTTAGGTTTAGGGTTAGGGTTAGGATTCGGGTTAGGGTTAGGGTTAGGGTTAGGGTTCAGGTTACGTTAAGGGTTAGGGTTAGGGTTCGCGTTAGTGTAGGTGTTATGGTTTGGGTTCGGGTTCGGGGTAGGGTTAGGGTTCGGGTTCGGGTTAGGGTTCGGGTTCAGGTTCGGGTTAGAGGTTAGGGTTCGGGTTATGGTTAGGGTTAGGGTTCGGTTAGGGTTCGGGTTCGGGTTCGGGTTCGGGTTAGGGTTCGGGTTCGGGTAAGGGTTAGGGGTTAGTGTTCAGGTTAGGGTTAGGGTTAGGGTTCGGGTTAGGGTTCGGGTTAGGGTTAGGGTTAGGGTTCGGGTTAGGGTTAGGGTTAGGGTTAGGGTTAGGGTTAGGGTTCTGGTTAGGGTTAGGGTTAGGGTTAGGGTTCAGGTTACGTTAAGGGTTAGGGTTAGGGTTCGCGTTAGGGTTAGTGTTATGGTTTGGGTTCGGGTTCGGGGTAGGGTTAGGGTTCGGGTTCGGGTTAGGGTTCGGGTTCAGGTTCGGGTTAGAGGTTAGGGTTCGGGTTATGGTTAGGGTTAGGGTTCGGTTAGGGTTCGGGTTAGGGTTAGGGTTAGGGTTAGGGTTAGGGTTCGGGTTCGGGTTAGGGTTAGGTTTTGGGTTTGGGTTAGGGTTCGGGTTAGGGTTCGGGTTAGGGTTAGGGTTAGGGTTAGGGTTCAGGTTCGGGTTCGGGTTAGGGTTAGGGTTAGGGTTCGGGTTAGGTTTCGGGTTAGGGTTAGGATTCAGATAAGGGCCTAGGGTTCGGGATCGGGTTCGGGTTAGGGTTAGGGTTCTGTTTAGGGTTAGGTTTAGGGTTTGGGTTAGGGTTAGGGTTAGTTTTAGGGTTCGAGTTAGGGTTAGGGTTAGGGTTCGGGTTAGGGTTCGGTTTAGCGTTAGGGTTAGGGTTAGGGTTCGGGTTAGGGTTAGGTTTCGGGTTCAGATTTGGGTTAGGGTTAGGGTTAGGGTTCGGGTTAGGGTTCGGGTTAGGGTTAGGGTTGGGTAAGGGCCTAGGGTTCGGGTTCGGGTTAGGGTTAGGGTTAGGTTTCTGTTTAGGGTTAGGGTTAGGGTTTGGGTTAGGGTTAGGGTTAGTGTTAAGTTTAGGGTTCGGGTTAGGGTTAGGGTTAAGGTTCGGGTTAGGGTTCGGGTTAGGGTTAGGGTTAGGGTTCGGGTTAGGGGTAGGTTTCGGGTTCGGGTTAGGGTTAGGGTTAGGGTTAGGGTTCGGGTTACGGTTAGGGTTATGGTTAGGTTTAGGGTTAGGGTACGTGTTAGGGTTAGGTTACGGGTTAGGTTTAGGGTAAGGGTTAGGGTTAGGGTACGGGTTAGGTTTAGGGTACGGGTTAGGGTTAGGGTTAGGGTAGGGTTAGGGAACCGGTTAGGGTTAGGGTACGGTTAGGGTTAGGGTTAGGGTACGGGTTAGGGTTAGGGTTAGGGATTAGGGTTAGGGTTAGGGTTAGGGTTAGGGTACGGGTTAGGGTTAGGGTACGGGTTAGGGTTAGGGTTAGAGTTAGGGTTAGCGTACGGGTTAGGGTTAGGGTTAGGGTTAGGTTTAGGGTTAGGGTTAGGGTTCGTGTTAGGGTTAGGGTTAGGGTTAGGGTTAGGGTTAGGGTTAGTGTTAGGTTTAGGGTTAGGGTTCGGGTTAGGGTTAGGGTTAGGGTTAGGGTTAGGTTTAGGGTTCGGGTTAGGGTTAGGTTTTAGGGTTAGGTTTAGTGTTAGGGTTAGGGTTAGGGGTTAGGGTTAGGGTTAGGGTTAAGGTTCGGGTTAGGGTTTGGGTTAGGGTTAGGGTTAGGGTTCGGGTTAGGGTTAGGGTTAGGGTTCGTGTTAGGGTTAGGGTTAGGGTTCGGGTTATGGTTCGGTTTAGCGTTAGGTTTAGGGTTCGGGTTAGGGTTCGGGTTAGGGTTAGGTTTCGGGTTAGGGTTAGGGTTAGGGTTCGGGTTAGGGTTCGGGTTAGGGTTAGGGTTCGGGTTCAGTTTAAGGTTAAGTTTAGGGTTCGGGTTAGGGTTAGGGTTAGGGTTAGGGTTCGGGTTAGGGTTAGGGTTTGGGTTAGGGTTAGGGTTAGGTTTCGTGTTAGGTTTATTGTTAGGGTTAGGGTTAGGGTTCGGGTTAGGTTTAGGTTTAGGGTTAGGGTTAGGGTTCGGGTTAGGTTTAGGGTTAGGGTTAGGGTTAGGGTTAGGGTTCGGGTTACGGTTAGGGTTAGGGTTAGGTTTAGGGTTAGGTTTCGCGTTAGGGTTAGTGTTATGGTTTGGGTTCGGGTTCGGGGTAGGGTTAGGGTATGGGTTCGGGTTCGGGTTCGGGTTCGGGTTAGAGGTTAGGGTTCGGGTTATGGTTAGGGTTAGGGTTCGGGTTAGGGTTAGGGTTAGGGTTCGTGTTACGGTTAGGGTTAGGGATCGGGTTAGGGTTAGGGTTCGGGTTAGGGTTAGGGTTAGGGTTATGGTTTGGGTTCGGGTTCGGGTTCGGGGTAGGGTTAGGGTTCGGGTTCGGGTTAGGGTTGGGGTTCGGGTTCGCGTTAGGGGTTAGGGTTCGGGTTAGGGTTAGGGTTAGGGTTCGGGATATGGTTAGGGTTAGGGTTAGGGTTCGGTTTAGGGTTTGGGGTGAGGGTTAGTGTTAGGTTTAGGGTTAGGGTTCGGGTTAGGGTTAGGGTTAGGATTCGGGTTAGGGTTCGGTTTAGGGTTCGTGTTAGGGTTCTGGTTAGGGTTCGTGTTAGGGTTCGGTTTGGGTTCGGGTTAGGGTTAGGGTTCGGGTTAGGGTTAGGTTTAGGGTTCGGGTTAGGGTTCGGGTTCGGGTTAGGGTTCGGGAACGGTTTAGGGTTAGGGTTCGGGTTCGGGTTAGGGTTAGGGTTAGGGTTAGGGTTAGGGTTAGGGTTCGGTTTAGGGTTCGGGTTAGGGTTAGGGTTAGATTTAGGGTTAGGGTTCGGATTAGGTTAGGTTTAGAGTTAGTGTTAGGGTTAGGGTTAGGGTTAGGGTTAGGGTTCTGTTTAGGGTTCGGGTTAGGGTTAGGGCTCGGGTTAGGGTTAGGGTTAGGGTTAGGGTTCGGGTTAGGGTTCGGGTTAGGGTTCGGGTTAGGTTTAGGGGTAGGGTTCGGGTTAGGGTTAGGTTTAGGGTTAGAGTTAGGGTTAGGGTTAGGGTTCGGGTTCGGGTTAGGGTTAGGGTTAGGTTTAGGGTTCGGGTTAGGGTTAGGTTTAGTGTTCGGGTTCGGGTTCGGGTTCGGGTTCGGGTTAGGGTTCGGGTTCGTGTAAGGGTTAGGGGTTAGTGTTCAGGTTAGGGTTAGGGTTAGGGTTCGGGTTAGGGTTCGGGTTAGGTTTAGGGTTAGGGTTCGGGTTCGGGTTAGGGTTAGGGTTAGGGTTAGGGTTCGGGTTAGGGTTAGGGGTTAGGGTTAGGGTTAGGTTTAGGGTTAGGGTTAGGGTTCGGGTTAGGGTTAGGGTTAGGGTTAGGGTTCAGGTTACGTTAAGGGTTAGGGTTAGGGTTCGCGTTAGGGTTAGTGTTATGGTTTGGGTTCGGGTTCGGGGTAGGGTTAGGGTTCGGGTTCGGGTTAGGGTTCGCGTTCAGGTTCGGGTTAGAGGTTAGGGTTCGGGTTATGGTTAGGGTTAGGGTTCGGTTAGGGTTCGGGTT
>JAVLSZ010000046.1:1692500-1705000 GCA_032313775.1 Urocyon cinereoargenteus | reverse complement strand
TATGGTTAGGGTTCGGGTTAGGTTTAGGTTTAGGGGTAGGGTTAGGGTTCGGGTTAGGGTTAGGGTTAGGGTTAGGGTTAGGGTTAGGTTTTAGGGTTAGGGTTAGTGTTAGGGTTAGGGTTAGGGGTTAGGGTTAGGGTTAGGGTTAGGGTTCGGGTTAGGGTTTGGGTTAGGGTTAGGGTTAGGGTTCGGGTTAGGTTTAGGGTTAGGGTTCGTGTTAGGGTTAGGGTTAGGGTTCGGGTTATGGTTCGGTTTAGGGTTAGGTTTAGGGTTCGGGTTAGGGTTCGGGTTAGGGTTAGGTTTCGGTTTAGGGTTAGGGTTAGGGGTCGGGTTAGGGTTCGGGTTAGGGTTAGGGTTCGGGTTCAGTTTAGGGTTAAGGTTAGGGTTCGGGTTAGGGTTAGGGTTAGGGTTAGGGTTCGGGTTAGGGTTACGGTTTGGGTTAGGGTTAGGGTTAGTTTTCGTGTTAGGTTTAGGGTTAGGGTTAGGGTTAGGGTTCGGGTTAGGTTTAGGTTTAGGGTTAGGGTTAGGGTTCGGGTTAGGTTTAGGGTTAGGGTTAGGGTTAGGGTTAGGGTTCGGGTTACGGTTAGGGTTAGGGTTAGGTTTAGGGTTAGGTTTCGCGTTAGGGTTAGTGTTATGGTTTGGGTCGGGTTCGGGGTAGGGTTAGCGTATGGGTTCGGGTTCGGGTTCGGGTTCGGGTTAGAGGTTAGGGTTCGGGTTATGTTTAGGGTTAGGGTTCGGGTTAGGGTTAGGGTTAGGGTTCGGGTTACGGTTAGGTTTAGGGTTCGGGTTAGGGTTAGGGTTCGGGTTAAGGTACGGGTTAGGGTTAGGGTTAGGGTTCGGGTTAGGGTTAGGTTTCGGGTTAGGGTTAGGGTTAGGGTTAGTGTTCGGGTTACGGTTAGGGTTAGGGTTCGAGTTAGGGTTATGGTTCGGGTAAGGGTTAGGGGTTAGGGTTCGGGTTAGGGTTAGGGTTAGGGTTCGGTTTAGGGTTAGGGTTAGGGTTAGGGTTAGGGTTCGGGTTAGGGTTAGGGTTATGGTTTGGGTTCGGGTTCGGGGTAGGGTTAGGGTTCGGGTTCGGGTTAGGGTTGGTGTTCGGGTTCGCGTTAGGGGTTAGGGTTCGGGTTAGGGTTAGGGTTAGGGTTCGGGATATGGTTAGGGTTAGGGTTAGGGTCGGGTTAGGGTTTGGGGTTAGGGTTAGTGTTAGGTTTAGGGTTAGGGTTCGGGTTAGGTTTAGGGTTAGGATTCAGGTTAGGGTTCGGTTTACGGTTAGGGTTCGGGATCGGGTTAGGGTTAGGGTTCGGGTTCGGGTTAGGGTTAGGGTTAGGGTTAGGGTTAGGGTTCGGTTTAGGGTTCGGGTTAGGGTTAGGGTTAGATTTAGGGTTAGGGTTCGGATTAGGGTTAGGTTTAGTGTTAGGGTTAGGGTTAGGTTTAGGGTTAGGGTTAGGGTTCGTGTTAGGGTTCGGGTTAGGGTTAGGGATTGGATTAGGGTTAGGGTTAGGGTTAGGGTTAGGGTTCGGGTTATGGTTCGGGTTAGGGTTCGGGTTAGGGTTAGGGGTAGGGTTCGGGTTAGGGTTAGGTTTAGGGTTAGAGTTAGGGTTAGGGTTAGGGTTCGGGTTCGGGTTAGGGTTCGGGTTAGGTTTAGGGTTCGGGTTAGGGTTAGGTTTAGGGTTCGGGTTCGGGTTCGGGTTCGGGTTCGTGTTAGGGTTCGGGTAAGGGTAAGGGTTAGGGGTTAGTGTTCAGGTTAGGGTTAGGGTTAGGGTTCGGGTTAGGGTTCGGGTTAGGGTTAGGTTTAGGGTTCGGGTTAGGGTTAGGGTTAGGGTTAGGGTTAGGGTTAGGGTTCGGGTTAGGGTTAGGGGTTAGGGTTAGGGTTAGGTTTAGGGTTAGGGTTAGGGTTCGGGTTAGGGTTAGGGTTAGGGTTAGGGTTCAGGTTACGTTAAGGGTTAGGGTTAGAGTTCGCGTTAGGGTAGGTGTTATGGTTTGGGTTCGGGTTCGGGGTAGGGTTAGGGTTCGGGTTCGGGTTAGGGTTCGGGTTCAGGTTCGGGTTAGAGGTTAGGGTTCGGGTTATGGTTAGGGTTAGGGTTCGGTTAGGGTTCGGGTTCGGGTTCGGGTTCGGGTTCGGGTTCGGGTAAGGGTTAGGGGTTAGTGTTCAGGTTATGGTTAGGGTTAGGGTTCGGGTTAGGGTTCGGGTTAGGGTTAGGGTTAGGATTCGGGTTAGGGTTAGGGTTAGGGTTAGGGTTAGGGTTAGGGCTAGGGTTCGGGTTAGGGTTAGGGGTTAGGGTTAGGGTTAGGTTTAGGGTTAGGTTTAGGGTTCGGGTTAGGGTTAGGGTTAGGGTTAGGGTTCAGATTACGTTAAGGGTTAGGGTTAGGGTTCGCGTTAGGGTTAGTGTTATGGTTTGGGTTCGGGTTCGGGGTAG
Organism: Urocyon cinereoargenteus; assembly: GCA_032313775.1. NCBI lineage: Eukaryota > Metazoa > Chordata > Mammalia > Carnivora > Canidae > Urocyon > Urocyon cinereoargenteus. Next base: position 1,702,589 of record JAVLSZ010000046.1, on the reverse strand, counting down.
GGTTAGGGTTCGGGTTCAGGTTCGGGTTAGAGGTTAGGGTTCGGTTTATGGTTAGGGTTAGGGTTCGGTTAGGGTTCGGGTTAGGGTTAGGGTTAGGGTTAGGGTTCGCTTTCGGGTTAGGGTTAGGTTTTGGGTTTGGTTTAGGGTTCGGGTTAGGGTTCGGGTTAGGGTTAGGGTTAGGGTTCAGGTTCGGGTTCGGGTTAGGGTTAGGGTTAGGGTTCGGGTTAGGGTTCGGGTTAGGGTTAGGATTCAGGTAAGTGCCTAGGGTTCGGGTTCGGGTTCGGGTTAGGGTTAGGGTTCTGTTTAGGGTTAGGTTTAGGGTTTGGGTTAGGGTTAGGGTTAGGATTAGTTTTAGGGTTCGAGTTAGGGTTAGGGTTAGGGTTCGGTTTAGGGTTCGGGTTAGCGTTAGGGTTAGGGTTAGGGTTCGGGTTAGGGTTAGGTTTCTGGTTCGGGTTTGGGTTAGGGTTAGGTTTAGGGTTCGGGTTAGGGTTCGGGTTAGGGTTAGGGTTCGGGTAAGGGCCTAGGGTTCGGGTTCGTGTTAGGGTTAGGGTTAGGTTTCTGTTTAGGGTTAGGGTTAGGGTTTGGGTTAGGGTTAGGGTTAGGGTTAATTTTAGGGTTCGGGTTAGGGTTAGGGTTAAGGTTCGGGTTAGGGTTCGGTTTAGGGTTAGGGTTAGGGTTAGGGTTCGGGTTAGGGTTAGGTTTCGGGTTAGGGTTAGGGTTAGGGTTAGGGTTCGGGTTACGGTTAGGGTTAGGGTTAGGTTTAGGGTTAGGGTACGTGTTAGGGTTAGGTTACGGGTTAGGTTTAGGGTAAGGGTTAGGGTTAGGGTACGGGTTAGGTTTAGGGTACGGGTTAGGGTTAGGGTTAGGGTAGGGTTAGGGAACGGGTTAGGATTAGGGTACGGTTAGGGTTAGGGTTAGGGTACGGGTTAGGGTTAGGGTTAGGGGTTAGGGTTAGGGTTAGGGTTAGGGTACGGGTTAGGGTTAGTGTACGGGTTAGGGTTAGGGTTAGAGTTAGGGTTAGCGTACGGGTTAGGGTTAGGGTTAGGGTTAGGTTTAGGGTACGGGTTAGGGTTAGGGTACGGGTTAGTGTTAGGGATAGGGTTAGGGTTAGGGTTAGGGTACGGGTTAGGGTTAGGGTAAGGGTTAGGGTTAGGGTTAGGGGTTAGGGGTTAGGGTTAGGGTTAGCCTTAGGTTTAAGGTACGGGTTCGGGTACTGGTTAGGGTTAGGGTACGGGTTAGGGTTAGGGTTAGGGTTAGGGTTCGGGTTAGGGTTCGGGTTAGGGTTAGGGTTCGGGTTTGGGTTAGGGTTAGGGTTCGGGTTAGGGTTAGGGTTAGGATTCGGGTTAGGGTTCGGGTTCGGGTTCGGGTTAGGGTTAGGGTTCGGGTTAGGGTTAGGTTTAGGGTTAGGGTTAGGGTTAGGGTTCGGGTTAGGGTTCGGGTTAGGGTTAGGGTTAGGGTTAGGGTTAGGGTTAGGGTTAGGTTTAGGGTTAGGGTTCGGGTTAGGGATAGGGTTCGGATTAGGGTTAGGGTTCGGGTTAGGGTTCGGGTTAGGGTTCGGGTTAGGGTTAGGGTTGGGGTTAGGGTTTGGGGTTAGGGTTAGGGTTAGGGTTAGGGTTCGTGTTAGGGTTAGGTTTAGGGTTAGGGTTAGGGTTAGTGTTAGGTTTAGTGTTAGGGTTCGGGTTAGGGTTAGGGTTAGGTTTAGGGTTAGGTTTAGGGTTCGGGTTAGGGTTAGGTTTTAGGGTTAGGGTTAGTGTTAGGGTTAGGGTTAGGGGTTAGGGTTAGGGTTAGGGTTAGGGTTCGGGTTAGGGTTTGGGTTAGGGTTAGGTTTAGGATTCGGGTTAGGGTTAGGGTTAGGGTTCGTGTTAGGGTTAGGGTTAGGGTTCGGGTTATGGTTCGGTTTAGGGTTAGGTTTAGGGTTCGGGTTAGGGTTCGGGTTAGGGTTAGGTTTCGGGTTAGGGTTAGGGTTAGGGTTCGGGTTAGGGTTCGGGTTAGGGTTAGGGTTCGGGTTCAGTTTAGGGTTAAGGTTAGGGTTCGGGTTAGGGTTAGGGTTAGGGTTAGGGTTCGGGTTAGGGTTAGAGTTTGGGTTAGGGTTAGGGTTAGGTTTCGTGTTAGGTTTAGGGTTAGGGTTAGGTTTAGGGTTCGGGTTAGGTTTAGGTTTAGGATTAGGGTTAGGTTTCGGGTTAGGTTTAGGGTTAGGGTTAGGGTTAGGGTTAGGGTTCGGGTTACGGTTAGGGTTAGGGTTAGGTTTAGTGTTAGGTTTCCCGTTAGGGTTAGTGTTATGGTTTGGGTTCGGGTTCGGGGTATGGTTAGGGTATGGGTTCGGGTTCGGGTTCGGGTTCGGGTCGGGTTAGAGGTTAGGGTTCGGGTTATGGTTAGGGTTAGGGTTCGGGTTAGGGTTAGGGTTAGGGTTCGGGTTACGGTTAGGGTTAGGGTTCGGGTTAGGGTTAGGGTTCGGGTTAGGGTACGGGTTAGGTTTAGGGTTAGGGTTCGGGTTAGGGTTAGGGTTCGGGTTAGGGTTAGGGTTAGGGTTAGTGTTCGGGTTACGGTTAGGGTTAGGGTTCGAGTTAGGGTTAGGGTTCGGGTAAGGGTTAGGGGTTAGGGTTCGGGTTAGGGTTAGGGTTAGGGTTCGGTTTAGGGTTAGGGTTAGGGTTAGGGTTAGGGTTCGGGTTATGGTTTGGATTAGGGTTAGGTTTAGGGTTCGCGTTAGGGTTAGGGTTATGGTTTGGGTTCGGGTTCGGGGTAGGGTTAGGGTTCGGGTTCTGTTAGGGTTGGGGTTCGGGTTCGCGTTAGGTGTTAGGGTTCGGGTTAAGGTTAGGGTTAGGGTTCGGGATATGGTTAGGGTTAGGGTTAGGGTTCGGGTTAGGGTTTGGGGTTAGGGTTAGTGTTAGGTTTAGGGTTAGGGTTAGGGGTTAGGGTTAGGGTTAGGTTTAGGGTTCGGGTTAGGGTTTGGGTTAGGGTTAGGTTTCGGGTTGGGGTTAGGGTTAGGTTTCGGGTTAGGGTTCGGGTTAGGGTTAGGGTTCGGGTTTAGTTTAGGGTTAAGGTTAGGGTTCGGGTTAGGGTTAGGGTTAGGGTTAGGGTTCGGGTTAGGTTTAGGGTTTGGGTTAGGGTTAGGGTTAGGTTTCGTGTTAGGTTTAGGGTTAGGGTTAGGGTTAGGGTTCGGGTTAGGTTTAGGTTTAGGGTTAGGGTTAGGGTTCGGGTTAGGGTTAGGGTTAGGGTTCGGGTTAGGGTTCGGGTTAGGGTTAGGGTTCGGGTTCAGTTTAGGGTTAAGGTTAGGGTTCGGGTTAGGGTTAGGGTTAGGGTTAGGGTTCGGGTTAGGTTTAGGGTTTGGGTTAGGGTTAGGGTTAGGTTTCGTGTTAGGTTAAGGGTTAGGGTTTTGGTTGGGGTTCGGGTTAGGTTTAGGTTTAGGGTTAGGGTTAGGGTTCGGGTTAGGGTTAGGGTTAGGGTTAGGGTTAGGGTTCGGGTTAGGGTTAGGTTTTAGGGTTAGGGTTAGTGTTAGGGTTAGGGTTAGGGGTTAGGGTTAGGGTTAGGGTTAGGGTTCGGGTTAGGGTTTGGGTTAGGGTTAGAGTTAGGGTTCGGGTTAGGTTTAGGGTTAGGGTTCGTGTTAGGGTTAGGGTTAGGGTTCGGGTTATGGTTCGGTTTAGGGTTAGGTTTAGGGTTCGGGTTAGGGTTCGGGTTAGGGTTAGGTTTCGGGTTAGGGTTAGGGTTAGGTTTAGGGTTTGGGTTAGGGTTAGGGTTAGGGTTAGGGTTCGGGTTAGGGTTAGGTTTTAGGGTTAGGGTTAGGGTTAGGGTTAGGGTTAGGGTTAGGGTTAGGGTTCGGGTTAGGGTTAGGTTTTAGGGTTAGGGTTAGTGTTAGGGTTAGGGTTAGGGGTTAGGGTTAGGGTTAGGGTTAGGGTTCGGGTTAGGGTTTGGGTTAGGGTTAGGGTTAGGGTTAGGGTTCGGGTTAGGTTTAGGTTTAGGGTTAGAGTTAGGGTTCGGGTTAGGGTTAGGGTTAGGGTTAGGGTTCGGGTTAGGGTTAGGTTTTAGGGTTAGGGTTAGTGTTAGGGTTAGGGTTAGGGGTTAGGGTTAGGGTTAGGGTTAGGGTTCGGGTTAGGGTTTGGGTTAGGGTTAGGGTTAGGGTTCGGGTTAGGGTTAGGGTTCGGGTTAGGGTTCGGGTTAGGGTTAGGGTTCGGGTTCAGTTTAGGGTTAAGGTTAGGGTTCGGGTTAGGGTTAGGGTTAGGGTTAGGGTTCGGGTTAGGGTTAGGGTTTGGGTTAGGGTTAGGGTTAGGTTTCGTGTTAGGTTTAGGGTTAGGGTTAGGGTTAGGGTTTGGGTTAGGTTTAGGTTTAGGGTTAGGGTTAGGGTTCGGGTTAGGTTTAGGGTTAGGGTTAGGGTTAGGGTTAGGGTTCGGGTTACGGTTAGGGTTAGGGTTAGGTTTAGGGTTAGGTTTCGCGTTAGGGTTAGTGTTATGGTTTGGGTTCGTGTTCGGGGTAGGGTTAGGGTATGGGTTCGGGTTCGGGTTCGGGTTCGGGTTCGGGTTAGAGGTTAGGGTTCGGGTTATGTTTAGGGTTAGGGTTCGGGTTAGGGTTAGGGTTAGAGTTCGGGTTACGGTTAGGGTTAGGGTTCGGGTTAGGGTTAGGGTTCGGGTTAGGGTACGGGTTAGGGTTAGGGTTAGGGTTCGGGTTAGGGTTAGGGTTCGGGTTAGGGTTAGGGTTAGGGTTAGTGTTCGGGTTACGGTTAGGGTTAGGTTTCGAGTTAGGGTTAGGGTTCGGGTAAGGGTTATGGGTTAGGGTTCGGGTTAGGGTTAGGGTTAGGGTTCGGTTTAGGGTTAGGGTTAGGGTTAGGGTTAGGGTTCGGGTTAGGGTTAGGATTAGGGTTAGGGTTAGGGTTCGAGTTAGGGTTAGGGTTATGGTTTGGGTTCGGGTTCGGGGTAGGGTTAGGGTTCGGGTTCGGGTTAGGGTTGGTGTTCGGGTTCGCGTTAGGGGTTAGGGTTCGGTTTAGGGTTAGGGTTAGGGTTCGGGATATGGTTAGGGTTAGGGTTAGGGTTCGGGTTAGGGTTTGGGGTTAGGGTTAGTGTTAGGTTTAGGGTTAGGGTTCGGGTTAGGTTTAGGGTTAGGATTCGGGTTAGGGTTCGGTTTAGGGTTCGTGTTAGGGTTCTGGTTAGGGTTCGGGTTAGGGTTCGGTTTGGGTTCGGGTTAGGGTTAGGGTTCGGGTTAGGGTTAGGGTTAGGGTTCGGTTTAGGGTTCGGGTTCGGGTTAGGGTTCGGGATCGGGTTAGGGTTAGGGTTCGGGTTCGGGTTAGGGTTAGGGTTAGGGTTAGGGTTCGGTTTAGGGTTCGGTTTAGGGTTAGGGTTAGATTTAGGGTTTGGGTTCAGATTAGGGTTAGGTTTAGTGTTAGGGTTAAGGTTAGGGTTAGGGTTAGGGTTAGGGTTCGGGTTAGGGTTAGGGGTAGGGTTCGGGTTAGGGTTAGGTTTAGGGTTAGAGTTAGGGTTAGGGTTAGGGTTCGGGTTCGGGTTAGGGTTAGGGTTAGGTTTAGGGTTCGGGTTAGGGTTAGGTTTAGGGTTCGGGTTCGGGTTCGGGTTCGGGTTAGGGTTCGGGTTCGGGTAAGGGTTAGGGTTTAGTGTTCAGGTTAGGGTTAGGGTTAGGGTTCGGGTCAGGGTTCGGGTTAGGGTTAGGGTTTGGGTTAGGGTTAGGGTTAGGTTTCGTGTTAGGTTTAGGGTTAGGGTTAGGGTTAGGGTTTGGGTTAGGTTTAGGTTTAGGGTTAGGGTTAGGGTTCGGGTTAGGTTTAGGGTTAGGGTTAGGGTTAGGGTTAGGGTTCGGGTTACGGTTAGGGTTAGGGTTAGGTTTAGGGTTAGGTTTCGCGTTAGGGTTAGTGTTATGGTTTGGGTTCGTGTTCGGGGTAGGGTTAGGGTATGGGTTCGGGTTCGGGTTCGGGTTCGGGTTCGGGTTAGAGGTTAGGGTTCGGGTTATGTTTAGGGTAGGGTTCGGGTTAGGGTTAGGGTTAGAGTTCGGGTTACGGTTAGGGTTAGGGTTCGGGTTAGGGTTAGGGTTCGGGTTAGGGTACGGGTTAGGGTTAGGGTTAGGGTTCGGGTTAGGGTTAGGGTTCGGGTTAGGGTTAGGGTTAGGGTTAGTGTTCGGGTTACGGTTAGGGTTAGGTTTCGAGTTAGGGTTAGGGTTCGGGTAAGGGTTAGGGGTTAGGGTTCGGGTTAGGGTTAGGGTTAGGGTTCGGTTTAGGGTTAGGGTTAGGGTTAGGGTTAGGGTTCGGGTTAGGGTTAGGATTAGGGTTAGGGTTAGGGTTCGAGTTAGGGTTAGGGTTATGGTTTGGGTTCGGGTTCGGGGTAGGGTTAGGGTTCGGGTTCGGGTTAGGGTTGGTGTTCGGGTTCGCGTTAGGGGTTAGGGTTCGGTTTAGGGTTAGGGTTAGGGTTCGGGATATGGTTAGGGTTAGGGTTAGGGTTCGGGTTAGGGTTTGGGGTTAGGGTTAGTGTTAGGTTTAGGGTTAGGGTTCGGGTTAGGTTTAGGGTTAGGATTCGGGTTAGGGTTCGGTTTAGGGTTCGTGTTAGGGTTCTGGTTAGGGTTCGGGTTAGGGTTCGGTTTGGGTTCGGGTTAGGGTTAGGGTTCGGGTTAGGGTTAGGGTTAGGGTTCGGTTTAGGGTTCGGGTTCGGGTTAGGGTTCGGGATCGGGTTAGGGTTAGGGTTCGGGTTCGGGTTAGGGTTAGGGTTAGGGTTAGGGTTCGGTTTAGGGTTCGGTTTAGGGTTAGGGTTAGATTTAGGGTTTGGGTTCGGATTAGGGTTAGGTTTAGTGTTAGGGTTAAGGTTAGGGTTAGGGTTAGGGTTAGGGTTCGGGTTAGGGTTAGGGGTAGGGTTCGGGTTAGGGTTAGGTTTAGGGTTAGAGTTAGGGTTAGGGTTAGGGTTCGGGTTCGGGTTCGGGTTAGGTTTAGGGTTCGGGTTAGGGTTAGGTTTAGGGTTCGGGTTCGGGTTCGGGTTCGGGTTAGGGTTCGGGTTCGGGTAAGGGTTAGGGTTTAGTGTTCAGGTTAGGGTTAGGGTTAGGGTTCGGGTTAGGGTTCGGGTTAGGGTTAGGTTTAGGGTTCGGGTTAGGTTTGGGTTAGGGTTAGGGTCAGGGTTAGGGTTAGGGTTCGGGTTAGGGGTTAGGGTTAGGGTTAGGTTTAGGGTTAGGTTTAGGGTTCGGGTTAGGGTTAGGGTTAGGGTTAGGGTTCAGGTTACGTTAAGGGTTAGGGTTAGGGTTCGGGTTAGGGTTAGGGTTAGGGTTAGTGTTCGGGTTACGGTTAGGGTTAGGTTTCGAGTTAGGGTTAGGGTTCGGGTAAGGGTTAGGGGTTAGGGTTCGGGTTAGGGTTAGGGCTAGGGTTCGGTTTAGGGTTAGGGTTAGGGTTAGGGTTAGGGTTCGGGTTAGGGTTAGGATTAGGGTTAGGGTTAGGGTTCGAGTTAGGGTTAGGGTTATGGTTTGGGTTCGGGTTCGGGGTAGGGTTAGGGTTCGGGTTCGGGTTAGGGTTGGTGTTCGGGTTCGCGTTAGGGGTTAGGGTTCGGTTTAGGGTTAGGGTTAGGGTTCGTGATATGGTTAGGGTTAGGGTTAGGGTTCGGGTTAGGGTTTGGGGTTAGGGTTAGTGTTAGGTTTAGGGTTAGGGTTCGGGTTAGGTTTAGGGTTAGGATTCGGGTTAGGGTTCGGTTTAGGGTTCGTGTTAGGGTTCTGGTTAGGGTTCGGGTTAGGGTTCGGTTTGGGTTCGGGTTAGGGTTAGGGTTCGGGTAAGGGTTAGGGTTAGGGTTCGGTTTAGGGTTCGGGTTCGGGTTAGGGTTCGGGATCGGGTTAGGGTTAGGGTTCGGGTTCGGGTTAGGGTTAGGGTTAGGGTTAGGGTTCGGTTTAGGGTTCGGGTTAGGGTTAGGGTTAGATTTAGGGTTAGGGTTCGGATTAGGGTTAGGTTTAGTGTTAGGGTAAAGGTTAGGGTTAGGGTTAGGGTTAGGGTTAGGGTTCGGGTTAGGGTTCGGGTTAGGGTTAGGGATTGGGTTAGGGTTAGGGTTAGGGTTAGGGTTAGGGTTCGGGTTATGGTTCGGGTTAGGGTTCGGGTTAGGGTTAGGGGTAGGGTTCGGGTTAGGGTTAGGTTTAGGGTTAGAGTTAGGGTTAGGGTTAGGGTTCGGGTTCGGGTTAGGGTTAGGGTTAGGTTTAGGGTTCGGGTTAGGGTTAGGTTTAGGGTTCGGGTTCGGGTTCGGGTTCGGGTTAGGGTTCGGGTTCGGGTAAGGGTTAGGGTTTAGTGTTCAGGTTAGGGTTAGGGTTAGGGTTCGGGTTAGGGTTCGGGTTAGGGTTAGGTTTAGGGTTCGGGTTAGGGTTAGGGTTAGGGTTAGGGTCAGGGTTAGGGTTAGGGTTCGGGTTAGGGTTAGGGGTTAGGGTTAGGGTTAGGTTTAGGGTTAGGGTTAGGGTTCGGGTTAGGGTTAGGGTTACGGTTCAGGTTACGTTAAGGGTTAGGGTTAGGGTTCGCGTTAGGGTAGGTGTTATGGTTTGGGTTCGAGTTCGGGGTAGGGTTAGGGTTCGGGTTCGGGTTGGGGTTCGGGTTCAGGTTCGGGTTAGAGGTTAGGGTTCGGCTTATGGTTAGGGTTAGGGTTCGGTTAGGGTTCGGGTTCGGGTTCGGGTTCGGGTTCGGGTTAGGGTTCGGGTTCGGGTAAGGGTTAGGGGTTAGTGTTCAGGTTAGGGTTAGGGTTAGGGTTCGGGTTAGGGTTCGGGTTAGGGTTAGGGTTAGGGTTCGGGTTAGGGTTAGGGTTAGGGTTAGGGTTAGGGTTCGTGTTAGGGTTAGGGGTTAGGGTTAGGGTTAGGTTTAGGGTTAGGTTTAGGGTTCGGGTTAGGGTTAGGGTTAGGGTTAGGGTTAGGGTTCGGGTTAGGGTTAGGTTTCAGGTAAGGGCCTAGGGTTCGGGTTCGGGTTCGGGTTAGGGTTAGGGTTCTGTTTAGGGTTAGGTTTAGGGTTTGGGTTAGGGTTAGGGTTAGGATTAGTTTTAGGGTTCGAGTTAGGGTTAGGGTTAGGGTTCGGTTTAGGGTTCGGGTTAGCGTTAGGTTTAGGGTTAGGGTTCGGGTTAGGGTTAGGTTTCGGGTTCGGGTTTGGGTTAGGGTTAGGGTTAGGGTTCGGGTTAGGGTTCGGGTTAGGGTTAGGGTTCGGGTAAGGGCCTAGGGTTCGGGTTCGGTTTAGGGTTAGGGTTAGGTTTCTGTTTAGGGTTAGGGTTAGGGTTTGGGTTAGGGTTAGGGTTAGGGTTAATTTTAGGGTTCGGGTTAGGGTTAGGGTTAAGGTTCGGGTTAGGGTTCGGGTTAGGGTTAGGGTTAGGGTTAGGGTTCGGGTTAGGGTTAGGTTTCGGGTTCGGGTTAGGGTTAGGGTTAGGGTTAGGGTTCGGGTTACGGTTATGGTTAGGGTTAGGTTTAGGGTTAGGGTACGTGTTAGGGTTAGGTTACGGGTTAGGTTTAGGGTAAGGGTTAGGGTTAGGGTACGGGTTAGGTTTAGGGTACGGGTTAGGGTTAGGGTTAGGGTAGGGTTAGGGAACGGGTTAGGGTTAGGGTACGGTTTGGGTTAGGGTTAGGGTACGGGTTAGGGTTAGGGTTAGGGGTTAGGGTTAGGGTTAGGGTTAGGGTACGGGTTAGGGTTAGGGTACGGGTTAGGGTTAGGGTTAGAGTTAGGGTTAGCGTACGGGTTAGGGTTAGGGTTAGGGTTAGGTTTAGGGTACGGGTTAGGGTTAGGGTACGGGTTAGTGTTAGGGATAGGGTTAGGGTTAGGGTTAGGGTACGGGTTAGGGTTAGGGTAAGGGTTAGGGTTAGGGTTAGGGGTTAGGGGTTAGGGTTAGGGTTAGGCTTAGGGTTAAGGTACGGGTTCGGGTACTGGTTAGGGTTAGGGTACGGGTTAGGGTTAGGGTTAGGGTTAGGGTTCGGGTTAGGGTTCGGGTTAGGGTTAGGGTTCGGGTTTGGGTTAGGGTTAGGGTTCGGGTTAGGGTAAGGGTTAGGATTCGAGTTAGGGTTCGGGTTCGGGATCGGGTTAGGGTTAGGGGTCGGGTTAGGGTTAGGGTTCGGGTTAGGGTTCGGGTTAGGGTTCGGGTTAGGGTTAGGGTTGGGGTTAGAGTTTGGGGTTAGGGTTAG
>JAVLSZ010000046.1:1680000-1687500 GCA_032313775.1 Urocyon cinereoargenteus | reverse complement strand
TTAGGGTTCGGGTTCGCGTTAGGGTTAGGTTTTGGGTTTGGGTTAGGGTTCGGGTTAGGGTTCGGGTTAGGGTTAGGGTTAGGGTTAGGGTTCAGGTTCGGATTCGGGGTTAGGGTTAGGGTTAGGGTTCGGGTTAGGGTTCGGGTTAGGGTTAGGATTCAGGTAAGGGCCTAGGGTTCGGGTTCGGGTTCGGGTTAGGGTTAGGGTTCTGTTTAGGGTTAGGTTTAGGGTTTGGGTTAGGGTTAGGGTTAGGGTTAGTTTTAGGGTTCGAGTTAGGGTTAGGGTTAGGGTTCGGGTTAGGTTTCGGGTTAGCGTTAGGGTTAGGGTTAGGGTTCGGGTTAGGGTTAGGTTTCGGGTTCGGGTTAGGGTTAGGGTTAGGGTTAGGGTTCGGGTTAGGGTTCAGGTTAGGGTTAGGGTTCGGGTAAGGGCCTAGGGTTCGGGTTCGGGTTAGGGTTAGGGTTAGGTTTCTGTTTAGGGTTAGGGTTAGGGTTTGGGTTAGGGTTAGGGTTAGGGTTAAGTTTAAGGTTCGGGTTAGGGTTAGGGTTAAGGTTCGGGTTAGGGTTCGGGTTAGGGTTAGGGTTAGGGTTCGGGTTAGGGTTAGGTATCGGGTTCGGGTTAGGGTTAGGGTTAGGGTTAGGGTTCGGGTTACGGTTAGGGTTAGGGTTAGGTTTAGGATTAGGGTACGTGTTAGGGTAGGTTACGGGTTAGGTTTAGGGTAAGGGTTAGGGTTAGGGTACGGGTTAGGTTTAGGGTACTGGTTAGGGTTAGGGTTAGGGTAGGGTTAGGGAACGGGTTAGGGTTAGGGTACGGTTAGGGTTAGGATTAGGGTACGGGTTAGGGTTAGGGTTAGGGGTTAGGGTTAGGGTTAGGTTTAGGGTTAGGGTATGGGTTAGGGTTAGTGTACGGGTTAGTGTTAGGGTTAGATTTAGGGTTAGCGTACGGGTTAGGGTTAGGGTTAGGGTTAGGTTTAGGGTACGGGTTAGGGTTAGGGTACGGGTTAGTGTTAGGGATAGTGTTAGGGTTAGGGTTAGGGTACGGGTTAGGGTTAGGGTAAGGGTTAGGGTTAGGTTTAGGGGTTAGGGGTTAGGGTTAGGGTTAGGCTTAGGGTTAAGGTACGGGTTCGGGTACTGGTTAGTGTTAGGGTACGGGTTAGGGTTAGGGTTAGGGTTAGGGTTCGGGTTAGGGTTCGGGTTAGGGTTAGCGTTCGGGTTTGGGTTAGGGTTAGGGTTCGGGTTAGGGTTAGGGTTAGGATTCGGGTTAGGGTTCGGGTTCGGGTTCGGGTTCGTGTTAGGGTTCGGGTTAGGGTTAGGTTTAGGGTTAGGGTTAGGGTTAGGGTTCGGGTTAGGGTTCGGGTTAGGGTTAGGGTTAGGGTTAGGGTTAGGGTTAGGGTTAGGGTTAGGTTTAGGGTTAGGGTTCGGGTTAGGGTTAGGGTTCGGGTTAGGGTTAGGGTTCGGGTTAGGGTTAGGGTTAGGGTTCGGGTTAGGGTTAGGGTTGGGGTTAGGGTTTGTGGTTAGGGTTAGGGTTAGTGTTAGGGTTAGGGTTAGGGTTCGGGTTAGGGTTAGGTTTAGGGTTAGGGTTAGGGTTCGTGTTAGGGTTAGGGTTAGGGTTAGGGTTAGGGTTAGTGTTAGGTTTAGGGTTAGGGTTCGGGTTAGGGTTAGGGTTAGGGTTAGGTTTAGGGTTCGGGTTAGGGTTAGGTTTTAGGGTTAGGGATAGTGTTAGGTTTCGGGATCGGGTTAGGGTTCGGGTTAGGTTTCGGGTTCGGGTTAGGGTTCGGGTTCGGTTTAGGGTTAGGGTTAGGGTTCGGGTTAGGGTTAGTGTTTGGGTTAGGGTTAGGGTTAGGTTTCGGGGTAGGTTTAGGGTTAGGGTCATGGTTAGGTTTCGGGTTAGGTTTAGGGTTAGGTTTAGGGTTAGGGTTCGGGTTAGGGTTCGGGTTAGGGTTAGGGGTAGGGTTCGGGTTAGGGTTAGGTTTAGGTTTAGAGTTAGGGTTAGGGTTAGGGTTCGGGTTCGGGTTAGGGTTAGGGTTAGGTTTAGGGTTCGGGTTAGGGTTAGGTTTAGGGTTCGGGTTCGGGTTCGGGTTCGGGTTCGGGTTAGGTTTCGGGTAAGGGTTAGGGGTTAGTGTTCAGGTTAGGGTTAGGGTTAGGGTTCGGGTTAGGGTTCGGGTTATGGTTAGGGTTAGGGTTCGTGTTAGGGTTAGGGTTAGGGTTAGGGTTAGGGTTAGGGTTCGGGATAGGGTTAGGGGTTAGGGTTAGGGTTAGGTTTAGGGTTAGGGTTAGAGTTCGGGTTAGGGTTAGGGTTAGGGTTAAGGTTCAGGTTACGTTAAGGGTTAGGGTTAGGGTTCGCGTTAGGGTAGGTGTTATGGTTTGGGTTCGGGTTCGGGGTAGGTTTAGGGTTCGGGTTCGGGATAGGGTTCGGGTTCAGGTTCGGGTTAGAGGTTAGGGTTTGGGTTATGGTTAGGGTTAGGGTTCGGTTAGGTTTCGGGTTCGGGTTCGGGTTCGGGTTCGGGTTAGGGTTCGGGTTCGGGTAAGGGTTAGGGGTTAGTGTTCAGGTTAGGGTTAGGGTTAGGGTTCGGGTTAGGGTTCGGGTTAGGGTTAGGGTTAGGGTTCGGGTTAGGGTTAGGGTTAGGTTTAGGGTTAGGGTTAGGGTTAGGGTTACGTTTCGGGTTAGGGTTAGGGGTTAGGGTTAGGGTTAGGTTTAGGGTTAGGGTTAGGGTTCGGGTTAGGATTAGGGTTAGGGTTAGGGTTCAGGTTACGTTAAGGGTTAGGTTTAGGGTTCGCATTAGGGTTAGTGTTATGATTTGGGTTCGGGTTCGGGGTAGGGTTAGGGTTCGGGTTCGGGTTAGGGTTCGGGTTCAGGTTCGGGTTAGAGGTTAGGGTTCGTGTTATGGTTAGGGTTAGGGTTCGGTTAGGGTTCGGGTTAGGGTTAGGGTTAGGGTTAGGGTTAGGGTTCGGGTTCGGGTTAGGGTTAGGTTTTGGGTTTGGGTTAGGGTTCGGGTTAGGGTTAGGATTCAGGTAAGGGCCTAGGGTTCGGGTTCGGGTTCGGGTTAGGGTTAGGGTTCTGTTTAGGGTTAGGTTTAGGGTTTGGGTTAGGGCTAGGGTTAGGGTTAGTTTTAGGGTTCGAGTTAGGGTTAGGGTTAGGGTTCGGGTTAGGGTTCGGGTTAGCGTTAGGGTTAGGGTTAGGGTTCGGGTTAGGGTTAGGTTTCGGGTTCGGGTTAGGGTTAGGGTTAGGGTTAGGGTTCGGGTTAGGGTTCGGGTTAGGGTTAGGGTTCGGGTAAGGGCCTAGGGTTCGGGTTCGGTTTAGGGTTAGGGTTAGGTTTCTGTTTAGTGTTAGGGTTAGGGTTTGGGTTAGGGTTAGGGTTCAGGTTACTTTAAGGGTTAGGGTTAGGGTTCGCGTTAGGGTTAGTGTTATGGTTTGGGTTCGGGTTCGGGGTAGGGTTAGGGTTCGGGTTCGGGTTAGGGTTCGGGTTCAGGTTCGGGTTAGAGGTTAGGGTTCGGGTTATGGTTAGGGTTAGGGTTCGGTTAGGGTTCGGGTTAGGGTTAGGGTTAGGGTTAGGGTTAGGGTTCGGGTTCGCGTTAGGGTTAGGTTTTGGGTTTGGGTTAGGGTTCGGGTTAGGGTTCGGGTTAGGGTTTGGGTTAGGGTTAGGGTTCAGGTTCGGATTCGGGGTTAGGGTTAGGGTTAGGGTTCGGGTTAGGGTTCGGGTTAGGGTTAGGATTCAGGTAAGGGCCTAGGGTTCGGGTTCGGGTTCGGGTTAGGGTTAGGGTTCTGTTTAGGGTTAGGTTTAGGGTTTGGGTTAGGGTTAGGGTTAGGGTTAGTTTTAGGGTTCGAGTTAGGGTTAGGGTTGGGGTTCAGGTTAGGTTTCGGGTTAGCGTTAGGGTTAGGGTTAGGGTTCGGGTTAGGGTTAGGTTTCGGGTTCGGGTTAGGGTTAGGGTTAGGGTTAGGGTTCGGGTTAGGGTTCAGGTTAGGGTTAGGGTTCGGGTAAGGGCCTAGGGTTCGGGTTCGGGTTAGGGTTATGGTTAGGTTTCTGTTTAGGGTTAGGGTTAGGGTTTGGGTTAGGGTTAGGGTTAGGGTTAAGTTTAAGGTTCGGGTTAGGGTTAGGGTTAAGGTTCGGGTTAGGGTTCGGGTTAGGGTTAGGGTTAGGGTTCGGGTTAGGGTTAGGTATCAGGTTCGGGTTAGGGTTAGGGTTAGGGTTAGGGTTCGGGTTACGGTTAGGGTTAGGGTTAGGTTTAGGATTAGGGTACGTGTTAGGGTAGGTTACGGGTTAGGTTTAGGGTAAGGGTTAGGGTTAGGGTACGGGTTAGGTTTAGGGTACTGGTTAGGGTTAGGGTTAGGGTAGGGTTAGGGAACGGGTTAGGGTTAGGGTACGGTTAGGGTTAGGATTAGGGTACGGGTTAGGGTTAGGGTTAGGGGTTAGGGTTAGGGTTAGTGTTAGGGTTAGGGTATGGGTTAGGGTTAGTGTACGGGTTAGTGTTAGGGTTAGATTTAGGGTTAGCGTACGGGTTAGGGTTAGGGTTAGGGTTAGGTTTAGGGTACGGGTTAGGGTTAGGGTACGGGTTAGTGTTAGGGATAGTGTTAGGGTTAGGGTTAGGGTACGGGTTAGGGTTAGGGTAAGGGTTAGGGTTAGGGTTAGGGGTTAGGGGTTAGGGTTAGGGTTAGGCTTAGGGTTAAGGTACGGGTTCGGGTACTGGTTAGTGTTAGGGTACGGGTTAGGGTTAGGGTTAGGGTTAGGGTTCGGGTTAGGGTTCGGGTTAGGGTTAGGGTTCGGGTTTGGGTTAGGGTTAGGGTTCGGGTTAGGGTTAGGGTTAGGATTCGGGTTAGGGTTCGGGTTCGGGTTCGGGTTCGGGTTAGGGTTCGGGTTAGGGTTAGGTTTAGGGTTAGGGTTAGGGTTAGGGTTCGGGTTAGGGTTCGGGTTAGGGTTAGGGTTAGGGTTAGTGTTAGGGTTAGGGTTAGGGTTAGGTTTAGGGTTAGGGTTCGGGTTAGGGTTAGGGTTCGGGTTAGGGTTAGGGTTAGGGTTCGGGTTAGGGTTAGGGTTAGGGTTCGGGTTAGGGTTAGGGTTGGGGTTAGGGTTTGTGGTTAGGGTTAGGGTTCGGGTTAGGGTTAGGGTTCGGGTTAGGGTTAGGTTTAGGGTTAGGGTTAGGGTTCGTGTTAGGGTTAGGGTTAGGGTTAGGGTTAGGGTTAGTGTTAGGTTTAGGGTTAGGGTTCGGGTTAGGGTTAGGGTTAGGGTTAGGTTTAGGGTTCGGGTTAGGGTTAGGTTTTAGGGTTAGGGATAGTGTTAGGTTTCGGGATCGGGTTAGGGTTCGGGTTAGGTTTCGGGTTCGGGTTAGGGTTCGGGTTCGGTTTAGGGTTAGGGTTAGGGTTCGGGTTAGGGTTAGTGTTTGGGTTAGGGTTAGGGTTAGGTTTCGGGGTAGGTTTAGGGTTAGGGTCATGGTTAGGTTTCGGGTTAGGTTTAGGGTTAGGTTTAGGGTTAGGGTTCGGGTTAGGGTTCGGGTTAGGGTTAGGGGTAGGGTTCGGGTTAGGGTTAGGTTTAGGTTTAGAGTTAGGGTTAGGGTTAGGGTTCGGGTTCGGGTTAGGGTTAGGGTTAGGTTTAGGGTTCGGGTTAGGGTTAGGTTTAGGGTTCGGGTTCGGGTTCGGGTTCGGGTTCGGGTTAGGTTTCGGGTAAGGGTTAGGGGTTAGTGTTCAGGTTAGGGTTAGGGTTAGGGTTCGGGTTAGGGTTCGGGTTATGGTTAGGGTTAGGGTTCGTGTTAGGGTTAGGGTTAGGGTTAGGGTTAGGGTTAGGGTTCGGGATAGGGTTAGGGGTTAGGGTTAGGGTTAGGTTTAGGGTTAGGGTTAGAGTTCGGGTTAGGGTTAGGGTTAGGGTTAAGGTTCAGGTTACGTTAAGGGTTAGGGTTAGGGTTCGCGTTAGGGTAGGTGTTATGGTTTGGGTTCGGGTTCGGGGTAGGGTTAGGGTTCGGGTTCGGGATAGGGTTCGGGTTCAGGTTCGGGTTAGAGGTTAGGGTTTGGGTTATGGTTAGGGTTAGGGTTCGGTTAGGTTTCGGGTTCGGGTTCGGGTTCGGGTTAGGGTTCGGGTTCGGGTAAGGGTTAGGGGTTAGTGTTCAGGTTAGGGTTAGGGTTAGGGTTCGGGTTAGGGTTCGGGTTAGGGTTAGGGTTAGGGTTCGGGTTAGGGTTAGGGTTAGGTTTAGGGTTAGGGTTAGGGTTAGGGTTACGTTTCGGGTTAGGGTTAGGGGTTAGGGTTAGGGTTAGGTTTAGGGTTAGGGTTAGGGTTCGGGTTAGGATTAGGGTTAGGGTTAGGGTTCAGGTTACGTTAAGGGTTAGGTTTAGGGTTCGCATTAGGGTTAGTGTTATGATTTGGGTTCGGGTTCGGGGTAGGGTTAGGGTTCGGGTTCGGGTTAGGGTTCGGGTTCAGGTTCGGGTTAGAGGTTAGGGTTCGGGTTATGGTTAGGGTTAGGGTTCGGTTAGGGTTCGGGTTAGGGTTAGGGTTAGGGTTAGGGTTAGGGTTCGGGTTCGGGTTAGGGTTAGGTTTTGGGTTTGGGTTAGGGTTCGGGTTAGGGTTAGGATTCAGGTAAGGGCCTAGGGTTCGGGTTCGGGTTCGGGTTAGGGTTAGGGTTCTGTTTAGGGTTAGGTTTAGGGTTTGGGTTAGGGCTAGGGTTAGGGTTAGTTTTAGGGTTCGAGTTAGGGTTAGGGTTAGGGTTCGGGTTAGGGTTCGGGTTAGCGTTAGGGTTAGGGTTAGGGTTCGGGTTAGGGTTAGGTTTCGGGTTCGGGTTAGGGTTAGGGTTAGGGTTAGGGTTCGGGTTAGGGTTCGGGTTAGGGTTAGGGTTCGGGTAAGGGCCTAGGGTTCGGGTTCGGTTTAGGGTTAGGGTTAGGTTTCTGTTTAGTGTTAGGGTTAGGGTTTGGGTTAGGGTTAGGGTTCAGGTTACTTTAAGGGTTAGGGTTAGGGTTCGCGTTAGGGTTAGTGTTATGGTTTGGGTTCGGGTTCGGGGTAGGGTTAGGGTTCGGGTTCGGGTTAGGGTTCGGGTTCAGGTTCGGGTTAGAGGTTAGGGTTCGGGTTATGGTTAGGGTTAGGGTTCGGTTAGGGTTCGGGTTAGGGTTAGGGTTAGGGTTAGGGTTAGGGTTCGGGTTCGCGTTAGGGTTAGGTTTTGGGTTTGGGTTAGGGTTCGGGTTAGGGTTCGGGTTAGGGTTTGGGTTAGGGTTAGGGTTCAGGTTCGGATTCGGGGTTAGGGTTAGGGTTAGGGTTCGGGTTAGGGTTCGGGTTAGGGTTAGGATTCAGGTAAGGGCCTAGGGTTCGGGTTCGGGTTCGGGTTAGGGTTAGGGTTCTGTTTAGGGTTAGGTTTAGGGTTTGGGTTAGGGTTAGGGTTAGGGTTAGTTTTAGGGTTCGAGTTAGGGTTAGGGTTGGGGTTCAGGTTAGGTTTCGGGTTAGCGTTAGGGTTAGGGTTAGGGTTCGGGTTAGGGTTAGGTTTCGGGTTCGGGTTAGGGTTAGGGTTAGGGTTAGGGTTCGGGTTAGGGTTCAGG
>JAVLSZ010000046.1:1665000-1667500 GCA_032313775.1 Urocyon cinereoargenteus | reverse complement strand
AGGGTTCGGGTTAGGGTTAGGGTTCGGGTAAGGGCCTAGGGTTCGGGTTCGTGTTAGGGTTAGGGTTAGGTTTCTGTTTAGGGTTAGGGTTAGGGTTTGGGTTAGGGTTAGGGTTAGGGTTAAGTTTAGGGTTCGGGTTAGGGTTAGGGTTAAGGTTCGGGTTAGGGTTCGGGTTAGGGTTAGGGTTCGGGTTAGGGTTAGGTTTCGGGTTCGGGTTAGAGTTAGGGTTAGGGTTAGGGTTCGGGTTACGGTTAGGGTTAGGGTTAGGTTTAGGGTTAGGGTACGTGTTAGGGTTAGGGTACGGGTTAGGTTTAGGGTAAGGGTTAGGGTTAGGGTACGGGTTAGGTTTAGGCTACGGGTTAGGGTTAGGGTTAGGGTAGGGTTAGGGAACGGGTTAGGGTTAGGGTACGGTTAGGGTTAGGGTTAGGGTACGGGTTAGGGTTAGGGTTAGGGGTTAGGGTTAGGGTTAGGGTTAGGGTTAGGGTTAGGGTACGGGTTAGGGTTAGGGTACGGGTTAGGGTTAGGGTTAGAGTTAGGGTTAGCGTACGGGTTAGGGTTAGGGTTAGGGTTAGGTTTAGGCTACGGGTTAGGGTTAGGGTACGGGTTAGTGTTAGGGATAGGGTTAGGGTTAGGGTTAGGGTACGGGTTAGGGTTAGGGTAAGGGGTAGGGTTAGGGTTAGGGGTTAGGGGTTAGGGTTAGGGTTAGGCTTAGGGTTAAGGTACGGGTTCGGGTCCTGGTTAGGGTTAGGGTACGGGTTAGGGTTAGGGTTAGGGTTCGGGTTAGGGTTCGGGTTAGGGTTAGGGTTCGGGTTTGGGCTAGGGTTAGGGTTCGGGTTAGGGTTAGGGTTAGGTTTCGGGTTAGGTTTCGGGTTCGGGTTCGGGTTAGGGTTAGGGTTCGGGTTAGGGTTAGGTTTAGGGTTAGGGTGAGGGTTAGGGTTCGGGTTAGGGTTCGGGTTAGGGTTAGGGTTAGGGTTAGGGTTAGGGTTAGGTTTAGGGTTAGGGTTCGGGTTAGGGTTAGGGTTAGGGTTAGGGTTAGGGTTCGGGTTAGGGTTATGGTTAGGGTTCAGGTTAGGGTTAGGGTTGGGGTTAGGGTTTGTGGTTAGGGTTAGGGTTAGGGTTAGGGTTAGGGTTAGGTTTAGGGTTAGGGTTCGGGTTAGGGTTAGGTTTAGGGTTAGGGTTAGGGTTCGTGTTAGGGTTAGGGTTAGGGTTAGGGTTAGGGTTAGTGTTAGGTTTAGGGTTAGGGTTCGGTTTAGGGTTAGGGTTAGGGTTAGGGTTAGGGTTAGGTTTAGGGTTCGGGTTAGGGTTAGGTTTTAGGGTTAGTGTTAGTGTTAGGGTTAGGGTTAGGGGTTAGGGTTAGGGTTAGGGTTAGGGTTCGGGTTAGGGTTTGGATTAGGGTTAGGGTTAGGGTTCGGGTTAGGGTTAGGGTTAGGGTTCGTGTTAGGGTTAGGGTTAGGGTTAGGGTTAGGGATCGGGTTAGGGTTTGGGTTAGGGTTAGGGTTAGGGTTCGGGTTAGGGTTAGGGTTAGTGTTCGTGTTAGGGTTAGGGTTAGGGTTCGGGTTATGGTTCGGTTTAGGGTTAGGTTTAGGGTTCGGGTTAGGGTTCGGGTTAGGGTTAGGTTTCGGGTTAGGGTTAGGGTTAGGGTTCGGTTTAGGGTTCGGGTTAGGGTTCGGGTTCGGGTTCAGTTTAGGGTTAAGGTTAGGGTTCGGGTTAGGGTTAGGGTTAGGGTTAGGGTTCGGGTTAGGGTTAGGGTTTGGGTTAGGGTTAGGGTTAGGTTTCGTGTTAGGTTTAGGGTCAGGGTTAGCGTTATGGTTAGGGTTCGGTTTAGCTTTAGGTTTAGGGTTAGGGTTAGGGTTCGGGTTAGGTTTAGGGTTAGGGTTAGGGTTAGGGTTCGGGTTCGGGTTCGGGTTCGGGCTAGGGTTAGGGTTAGGTTTAGGGTTAGGTTTCGCGTTAGGGTTAGTGTTATGGTTTGGGTTCGGGTTCGGGGTAGGGTTAGGGTATGGGTTAGGGTTCGGTTTCGGGTTCGGGTTCGGGTTAGAGGTTAGGGTTCGGGTTATGGTTAGAGTTAGGGTTCGGGTTAGGGTTAGGGTTAGGGTTCGGGTTATGGTTAGGGTTAGGGTTCGGGTTAGGGTTAGGGTTCGGGTTAGGGTACGGGTTAGGGTTAGGGTTAGGATTCGGGTTAGGGTTAGGGTTCGGGTTAGGGTTAGGGTTAGGGTTAGTGTTCGGGTTACGGTTAGGGTTAGGGTTCGAGTTAGGGTTAGGGTTCGGGTAAGGGTTAGGGGTTAGGGTTCGGGTTAGGGTTAGGGTTAGGGTTCGGTTTAGGGTTAGGGTTAGGGTTAGGGTTAGGGTTCGGGTTAAGGTTTGGATTAGGGTTAGGGTTAGGGTTAGGGTTCGGGTTAGGGTTCGGGTTAGGGTTAGGGTTAGGGTTCGGTTTAGGGTTCGGGTTAGGGTTAGGGTTAGATTTAGGTTTAGGGTTCGGATTAGGGTTAGGTTTAGTGTTAGG
>JAVLSZ010000046.1:1645000-1655000 GCA_032313775.1 Urocyon cinereoargenteus | reverse complement strand
TAGGGTTAGGATTCAGGTAAGGGCCTAGGGTTCGGGTTCGGGTTCGGGTTAGGGTTAGGGTTCTGTTTAGGGTTAGGTTTAGGGTTTGGGTTAGGGCTAGGGTTAGGGTTAGTTTTAGGGTTCGAGTTAGGGTTAGGGTTAGGGTTCGGGTTAGGGTTCGGGTTAGCGTTAGGGTTAGGGTTAGGGTTCGGGTTAGGGTTAGGTTTCGGGTTCGGGTTAGGGTTAGGGTTAGGGTTAGGGTTCGGGTTAGGGTTCGGGTTAGGGTTAGGGTTCGGGTAAGGGCCTAGGGTTCGGGTTCGGTTTAGGGTTAGGGTTAGGTTTCTGTTTAGTGTTAGGGTTAGGGTTTGGGTTAGGGTTAGGGTTCAGGTTACTTTAAGGGTTAGGGTTAGGGTTCGCGTTAGGGTTAGTGTTATGGTTTGGGTTCGGGTTCGGGGTAGGGTTAGGGTTCGGGTTCGGGTTAGGGTTCGGGTTCAGGTTCGGGTTAGAGGTTAGGGTTCGGGTTATGGTTAGGGTTAGGGTTCGGTTAGGGTTCGGGTTAGGGTTAGGGTTAGGGTTAGGGTTAGGGTTCGGGTTCGCGTTAGGGTTAGGTTTTGGGTTTGGGTTAGGGTTCGGGTTAGGGTTCGGGTTAGGGTTTGGGTTAGGGTTAGGGTTCAGGTTCGGATTCGGGGTTAGGGTTAGGGTTAGGGTTCGGGTTAGGGTTCGGGTTAGGGTTAGGATTCAGGTAAGGGCCTAGGGTTCGGGTTCGGGTTCGGGTTAGGGTTAGGGTTCTGTTTAGGGTTAGGTTTAGGGTTTGGGTTAGGGTTAGGGTTAGGGTTAGTTTTAGGGTTCGAGTTAGGGTTAGGGTTGGGGTTCAGGTTAGGTTTCGGGTTAGCGTTAGGGTTAGGGTTAGGGTTCGGGTTAGGGTTAGGTTTCGGGTTCGGGTTAGGGTTAGGGTTAGGGTTAGGGTTCGGGTTAGGGTTCAGGTTAGGGTTAGGGTTCGGGTAAGGGCCTAGGGTTCGGGTTCGGGTTAGGGTTATGGTTAGGTTTCTGTTTAGGGTTAGGGTTAGGGTTTGGGTTAGGGTTAGGGTTAGGGTTAAGTTTAAGGTTCGGGTTAGGGTTAGGGTTAAGGTTCGGGTTAGGGTTCGGGTTAGGGTTAGGGTTAGGGTTCGGGTTAGGGTTAGGTATCAGGTTCGGGTTAGGGTTAGGGTTAGGGTTAGGGTTCGGGTTACGGTTAGGGTTAGGGTTAGGTTTAGGATTAGGGTACGTGTTAGGGTAGGTTACGGGTTAGGTTTAGGGTAAGGGTTAGGGTTAGGGTACGGGTTAGGTTTAGGGTACTGGTTAGGGTTAGGGTTAGGGTAGGGTTAGGGAACGGGTTAGGGTTAGGGTACGGTTAGGGTTAGGATTAGGGTACGGGTTAGGGTTAGGGTTAGGGGTTAGGGTTAGGGTTAGGGTTAGGGTTAGGGTATGGGTTAGGGTTAGTGTACGGGTTAGTGTTAGGGTTAGATTTAGGGTTAGCGTACGGGTTAGGGTTAGGGTTAGGGTTAGGTTTAGGGTACGGGTTAGGGTTAGGGTACGGGTTAGTGTTAGGGATAGTGTTAGGGTTAGGGTTAGGGTACGGGTTAGGGTTAGGGTAAGGGTTAGGGTTAGGGTTAGGGGTTAGGGGTTAGGGTTAGGGTTAGGCTTAGGGTTAAGGTACGGGTTCGGGTACTGGTTAGTGTTAGGGTACGGGTTAGGGTTAGGGTTAGGGTTAGGGTTCGGGTTAGGGTTCGGGTTAGGGTTAGGGTTCGGGTTTGGGTTAGGGTTAGGGTTCGGGTTAGGGTTAGGGTTAGGATTCGGGTTAGGGTTCGGGTTCGGGTTCGGGTTCGGGTTAGGGTTCGGGTTAGGGTTAGGTTTAGGGTTAGGGTTAGGGTTAGGGTTCGGGTTAGGGTTCGGGTTAGGGTTAGGGTTAGGGTTAGTGTTAGGGTTAGGGTTAGGGTTAGGTTTAGGGTTAGGGTTCGGGTTAGGGTTAGGGTTCGGGTTAGGGTTAGGGTTAGGGTTCGGGTTAGGGTTAGGGTTAGGGTTCGGGTTAGGGTTAGGGTTGGGGTTAGGGTTTGTGGTTAGGGTTAGGGTTCGGGTTAGGGTTAGGGTTCGGGTTAGGGTTAGGTTTAGGGTTAGGGTTAGGGTTCGTGTTAGGGTTAGGGTTAGGGTTAGGGTTAGGGTTAGTGTTAGGTTTAGGGTTAGGGTTCGGGTTAGGGTTAGGGTTAGGTTTAGGTTTAGGGTTCGGGTTAGGGTTAGGTTTTAGGGTTAGGGATAGTGTTAGGTTTCGGGATCGGGTTAGGGTTCGGGTTAGGTTTCGGGTTCGGGTTAGGGTTCGGGTTCGGTTTAGGGTTAGGGTTAGGGTTCGGGTTAGGGTTAGTGTTTGGGTTAGGGTTAGGGTTAGGTTTCGGGGTAGGTTTAGGGTTAGGGTCATGGTTAGGTTTCGGGTTAGGTTTAGGGTTAGGTTTAGGGTTAGGGTTCGGGTTAGGGTTCGGGTTAGGGTTAGGGGTAGGGTTCGGGTTAGGGTTAGGTTTAGGTTTAGAGTTAGGGTTAGGGTTAGGGTTCGGGTTCGGGTTAGGGTTAGGGTTAGGTTTAGGGTTCGGGTTAGGGTTAGGTTTAGGGTTCGGGTTCGGGTTCGGGTTCGGGTTAGGTTTCGGGTAAGGGTTAGGGGTTAGTGTTCAGGTTAGGGTTAGGGTTAGGGTTCGGGTTAGGGTTCGGGTTATGGTTAGGGTTAGGGTTCGTGTTAGGGTTAGGGTTAGGGTTAGGGTTAGGGTTAGGGTTCGGGATAGGGTTAGGGGTTAGGGTTAGGGTTAGGTTTAGGGTTAGGGTTAGAGTTCGGGTTAGGGTTAGGGTTAGGGTTAAGGTTCAGGTTACGTTAAGGGTTAGGGTTAGGGTTCGCGTTAGGGTAGGTGTTATGGTTTGGGTTCGGGTTCGGGGTAGGGTTAGGGTTCGGGTTCGGGATAGGGTTCGGGTTCAGGTTCGGGTTAGAGGTTAGGGTTTGGGTTATGGTTAGGGTTAGGGTTCGGTTAGGTTTCGGGTTCGGGTTCGGGTTCGGGTTCGGGTTAGGGTTCGGGTTCGGGTAAGGGTTAGGGGTTAGTGTTCAGGTTAGGGTTAGGGTTAGGGTTCGGGTTAGGGTTCGGGTTAGGGTTAGGGTTAGGGTTCGGGTTAGGGTTAGGGTTAGGTTTAGGGTTAGGGTTAGGGTTAGGGTTACGTTTCGGGTTAGGGTTAGGGGTTAGGGTTAGGGTTAGGTTTAGGGTTAGGGTTAGGGTTCGGGTTAGGATTAGGGTTAGGGTTAGGGTTCAGGTTACGTTAAGGGTTAGGTTTAGGGTTCGCATTAGGGTTAGTGTTATGATTTGGGTTCGGGTTCGGGGTAGGGTTAGGGTTCGGGTTCGGGTTAGGGTTCGGGTTCAGGTTCGGGTTAGAGGTTAGGGTTCGGGTTATGGTTAGGGTTAGGGTTCGGTTAGGGTTCGGGTTAGGGTTAGGGTTAGGGTTAGGGTTAGGGTTCGGGTTCGGGTTAGGGTTAGGTTTTGGGTTTGGGTTAGGGTTCGGGTTAGGGTTAGGATTCAGGTAAGGGCCTAGGGTTCGGGTTCGGGTTCGGGTTAGGGTTAGGGTTCTGTTTAGGGTTAGGTTTAGGGTTTGGGTTAGGGCTAGGGTTAGGGTTAGTTTTAGGGTTCGAGTTAGGGTTAGGGTTAGGGTTCGGGTTAGGGTTCGGGTTAGCGTTAGGGTTAGGGTTAGGGTTCGGGTTAGGGTTAGGTTTCGGGTTCGGGTTAGGGTTAGGGTTAGGGTTAGGGTTCGGGTTAGGGTTCGGGTTAGGGTTAGGGTTCGGGTAAGGGCCTAGGGTTCGGGTTCGGTTTAGGGTTAGGGTTAGGTTTCTGTTTAGTGTTAGGGTTAGGGTTTGGGTTAGGGTTAGGGTTCAGGTTACTTTAAGGGTTAGGGTTAGGGTTCGCGTTAGGGTTAGTGTTATGGTTTGGGTTCGGGTTCGGGGTAGGGTTAGGGTTCGGGTTCGGGTTAGGGTTCGGGTTCAGGTTCGGGTTAGAGGTTAGGGTTCGGGTTATGGTTAGGGTTAGGGTTCGGTTAGGGTTCGGGTTAGGGTTAGGGTTAGGGTTAGGGTTAGGGTTCGGGTTCGCGTTAGGGTTAGGTTTTGGGTTTGGGTTAGGGTTCGGGTTAGGGTTCGGGTTAGGGTTTGGGTTAGGGTTAGGGTTCAGGTTCGGATTCGGGGTTAGGGTTAGGGTTAGGGTTCGGGTTAGGGTTCGGGTTAGGGTTAGGATTCAGGTAAGGGCCTAGGGTTCGGGTTCGGGTTCGGGTTAGGGTTAGGGTTCTGTTTAGGGTTAGGTTTAGGGTTTGGGTTAGGGTTAGGGTTAGGGTTAGTTTTAGGGTTCGAGTTAGGGTTAGGGTTGGGGTTCAGGTTAGGTTTCGGGTTAGCGTTAGGGTTAGGGTTAGGGTTCGGGTTAGGGTTAGGTTTCGGGTTCGGGTTAGGGTTAGGGTTAGGGTTAGGGTTCGGGTTAGGGTTCAGGTTAGGGTTAGGGTTCGGGTAAGGGCCTAGGGTTCGGGTTCGGGTTAGGGTTATGGTTAGGTTTCTGTTTAGGGTTAGGGTTAGGGTTTGGGTTAGGGTTAGGGTTAGGGTTAAGTTTAAGGTTCGGGTTAGGGTTAGGGTTAAGGTTCGGGTTAGGGTTCGGGTTAGGGTTAGGGTTAGGGTTCGGGTTAGGGTTAGGTATCAGGTTCGGGTTAGGGTTAGGGTTAGGGTTAGGGTTCGGGTTACGGTTAGGGTTAGGGTTAGGTTTAGGATTAGGGTACGTGTTAGGGTAGGTTACGGGTTAGGTTTAGGGTAAGGGTTAGGGTTAGGGTACGGGTTAGGTTTAGGGTACTGGTTAGGGTTAGGGTTAGGGTAGGGTTAGGGAACGGGTTAGGGTTAGGGTACGGTTAGGGTTAGGATTAGGGTACGGGTTAGGGTTAGGGTTAGGGGTTAGGGTTAGGGTTAGGGTTAGGGTTAGGGTATGGGTTAGGGTTAGTGTACGGGTTAGTGTTAGGGTTAGATTTAGGGTTAGCGTACGGGTTAGGGTTAGGGTTAGGGTTAGGTTTAGGGTACGGGTTAGGGTTAGGGTACGGGTTAGTGTTAGGGATAGTGTTAGGGTTAGGGTTAGGGTACGGGTTAGGGTTAGGGTAAGGGTTAGGGTTAGGGTTAGGGGTTAGGGGTTAGGGTTAGGGTTAGGCTTAGGGTTAAGGTACGGGTTCGGGTACTGGTTAGTGTTAGGGTACGGGTTAGGGTTAGGGTTAGGGTTAGGGTTCGGGTTAGGGTTCGGGTTAGGGTTAGGGTTCGGGTTTGGGTTAGGGTTAGGGTTCGGGTTAGGGTTAGGGTTAGGATTCGGGTTAGGGTTCGGGTTCGGGTTCGGGTTCGGGTTAGGGTTCGGGTTAGGGTTAGGTTTAGGGTTAGGGTTAGGGTTAGGGTTCGGGTTAGGGTTCGGGTTAGGGTTAGGGTTAGGGTTAGTGTTAGGGTTAGGGTTAGGGTTAGGTTTAGGGTTAGGGTTCGGGTTAGGGTTAGGGTTCGGGTTAGGGTTAGGGTTAGGGTTCGGGTTAGGGTTAGGGTTAGGGTTCGGGTTAGGGTTAGGGTTGGGGTTAGGGTTTGTGGTTAGGGTTAGGGTTCGGGTTAGGGTTAGGGTTCGGGTTAGGGTTAGGTTTAGGGTTAGGGTTAGGGTTCGTGTTAGGGTTAGGGTTAGGGTTAGGGTTAGGGTTAGTGTTAGGTTTAGGGTTAGGGTTCGGGTTAGGGTTAGGGTTAGGGTTAGGTTTAGGGTTCGGGTTAGGGTTAGGTTTTAGGGTTAGGGATAGTGTTAGGTTTCGGGATCGGGTTAGGGTTCGGGTTAGGTTTCGGGTTCGGGTTAGGGTTCGGGTTCGGTTTAGGGTTAGGGTTAGGGTTCGGGTTAGGGTTAGTGTTTGGGTTAGGGTTAGGGTTAGGTTTCGGGGTAGGTTTAGGGTTAGGGTCATGGTTAGGTTTCGGGTTAGGTTTAGGGTTAGGTTTAGGGTTAGGGTTCGGGTTAGGGTTCGGGTTAGGGTTAGGGGTAGGGTTCGGGTTAGGGTTAGGTTTAGGTTTAGAGTTAGGGTTAGGGTTAGGGTTCGGGTTCGGGTTAGGGTTAGGGTTAGGTTTAGGGTTCGGGTTAGGGTTAGGTTTAGGGTTCGGGTTCGGGTTCGGGTTCGGGTTCGGGTTAGGTTTCGGGTAAGGGTTAGGGGTTAGTGTTCAGGTTAGGGTTAGGGTTAGGGTTCGGGTTAGGGTTCGGGTTATGGTTAGGGTTAGGGTTCGTGTTAGGGTTAGGGTTAGGGTTAGGGTTAGGGTTAGGGTTCGGGATAGGGTTAGGGGTTAGGGTTAGGGTTAGGTTTAGGGTTAGGGTTAGAGTTCGGGTTAGGGTTAGGGTTAGGGTTAAGGTTCAGGTTACGTTAAGGGTTAGGGTTAGGGTTCGCGTTAGGGTAGGTGTTATGGTTTGGGTTCGGGTTCGGGGTAGGGTTAGGGTTCGGGTTCGGGATAGGGTTCGGGTTCAGGTTCGGGTTAGAGGTTAGGGTTTGGGTTATGGTTAGGGTTAGGGTTCGGTTAGGTTTCGGGTTCGGGTTCGGGTTCGGGTTCGGGTTAGGGTTCGGGTTCGGGTAAGGGTTAGGGGTTAGTGTTCAGGTTAGGGTTAGGGTTAGGGTTCGGGTTAGGGTTCGGGTTAGGGTTAGGGTTAGGGTTCGGGTTAGGGTTAGGGTTAGGTTTAGGGTTAGGGTTAGGGTTAGGGTTACGTTTCGGGTTAGGGTTAGGGGTTAGGGTTAGGGTTAGGTTTAGGGTTAGGGTTAGGGTTCGGGTTAGGATTAGGGTTAGGGTTAGGGTTCAGGTTACGTTAAGGGTTAGGTTTAGGGTTCGCATTAGGGTTAGTGTTATGATTTGGGTTCGGGTTCGGGGTAGGGTTAGGGTTCGGGTTCGGGTTAGGGTTCGGGTTCAGGTTCGGGTTAGAGGTTAGGGTTCGGGTTATGGTTAGGGTTAGGGTTCGGTTAGGGTTCGGGTTAGGGTTAGGGTTAGGGTTAGGGTTAGGGTTCGGGTTCGGGTTAGGGTTAGGTTTTGGGTTTGGGTTAGGGTTCGGGTTAGGGTTAGGATTCAGGTAAGGGCCTAGGGTTCGGGTTCGGGTTCGGGTTAGGGTTAGGGTTCTGTTTAGGGTTAGGTTTAGGGTTTGGGTTAGGGCTAGGGTTAGGGTTAGTTTTAGGGTTCGAGTTAGGGTTAGGGTTAGGGTTCGGGTTAGGGTTCGGGTTAGCGTTAGGGTTAGGGTTAGGGTTCGGGTTAGGGTTAGGTTTCGGGTTCGGGTTAGGGTTAGGGTTAGGGTTAGGGTTCGGGTTAGGGTTCGGGTTAGGGTTAGGGTTCGGGTAAGGGCCTAGGGTTCGGGTTCGGTTTAGGGTTAGGGTTAGGTTTCTGTTTAGTGTTAGGGTTAGGGTTTGGGTTAGGGTTAGGGTTCAGGTTACTTTAAGGGTTAGGGTTAGGGTTCGCGTTAGGGTTAGTGTTATGGTTTGGGTTCGGGTTCGGGGTAGGGTTAGGGTTCGGGTTCGGGTTAGGGTTCGGGTTCAGGTTCGGGTTAGAGGTTAGGGTTCGGGTTATGGTTAGGGTTAGGGTTCGGTTAGGGTTCGGGTTAGGGTTAGGGTTAGGGTTAGGGTTCGGGTTCGGGTTAGGGTTAGGGTTAGGTTTAGGGTTCGGGTTAGGGTTAGGTTTAGGGTTCGGGTTCGGGTTCGGGTTCGGGTTCGGGTTAGGGTTCGGGTAAGGGTTAGGGGTTAGTGTTCAGGTTAGGGTTAGGGTTAGGGTTCGGGTTAGGGTTCGGGTTATGGTTAGGGTTAGGGTTCGTGTTAGGGTTAGGGTTAGGGTTAGGGTTAGGGTTAGGGTTCGGGATAGGGTTAGGGGTTAGGGTTAGGGTTAGGTTTAGGGTTAGGGTTAGAGTTCGGGTTAGGGTTAGGGTTAGGGTTAAGGTTCAGGTTACGTTAAGGGTTAGGGTTAGGGTTCGCGTTAGGGTAGGTGTTATGGTTTGGGTTCGGGTTCGGGGTAGGGTTAGGGTTCGGGTTCGGGATAGGGTTCGGGTTCAGGTTCGGGTTAGAGGTTAGGGTTTGGGTTATGGTTAGGGTTAGGGTTCGGTTAGGTTTCGGGTTCGGGTTCGGGTTCGGGTTCGGGTTAGGGTTCGGGTTCGGGTAAGGGTTAGGGGTTAGTGTTCAGGTTAGGGTTAGGGTTAGGGTTCGGGTTAGGGTTCGGGTTAGGGTTAGGGTTAGGGTTCGGGTTAGGGTTAGGGTTAGGTTTAGGGTTAGGGTTAGGGTTAGGGTTACGTTTCAGGTTAGGGTTAGGGGTTAGGGTTAGGGTTAGGTTTAGGGTTAGGTTTAGGGTTCGGGTTAGGGTTAGGGTTAGGGTTAGGGTTCAGGTTACGTTAAGGGTTAGGGTTAGGGTTCGCGTTAGGGTTAGTGTTATGATTTGGTTCGGGTTCGGGGTAGGGTTAGCGTTCGCGTTCGGGTTAGGGTTCGGGTTCAGGTTCGGGTTAGAGGTTAGGGTTCGGGTTATGGTTAGGGTTAGGGTTCGGTTAGGGTTCGGGTTAGGGTTAGGGTTAGGGTTAGGGTTAGGGTTAGGGTTCGGGTTCGGGTTAGGGTTAGGTTTTGGGTTTGGGTTAGGGTTCGGGTTAGGGTTCGGGTTAGGGTTAGGGTTAGGGTTAGTGTTCAGGTTCGGGTTCGGGTTTAGGGTTAGGGTTAGGGTTCGGGTTAGGGTTCGGGTTAGGGTTAGGATTCAGGTAAGGGCCTACGGTTCGGGTTCGGGTTCGGGTTAGGGTTAGGGTTCTGTTTAGGGTTAGGTTTAGGGTTTGGGTTAGGGTTAGGGTTAGGGTTAGTTTTAGGGTTCGAGTTAGGGTTAGGGTTAGGGTTCGGGTTAGGGTTCGGGTTAGCGTTAGGGTTAGGGTTAGGGTTCGGGTTAGGGTTAGGTTTCGGGTTCGGGTTAGGGTTAGGGTTAGGGTTCGGGTTAGGGTTCGGGTTAGGGTTAGGGTTCGGGTAAGGGCCTAGGGTTCGGGTTCGGGTTAGGGTTAGAGTTAGGTTTCTGTTTAGGGTTAGGGTTAGGGTTTGGGTTAGGGTTAGGGTTCAGGTTACGTTAAGGGTTAGGGTTAGGGTTCGCGTTAGTGTTAGTGTTATGGTTTGGGTTCGGGTTCGGGGTAGGGTTAGGGTTCGGGTTCGGGTTAGGGTTCGGGTTCAGGTTCGGGTTAGAGGTTAGGGTTCGGGTTATGGTTAGGGTTAGGGTTCAGTTAGGGTTCGGGTTCGGGTTAGGGTTAGGGTTAGGGTTCGGGTTCGGGTTAGGGTTAGGTTTTGGGTTTGGGTTAGGGTTCGGGTTAGGGTTCGGGTTAGGGTTAGGGTTAGGGTTAGGGTTCAGGTTCGGGTTCAGGGTTAGGGTTAGGGTTAGGGTTCGGGTTAGGGTTCGGGTTAGGGTTAGGATTCATGTAAGGGCCTAGGGTTCGGGTTCGGTTTCGGGTTAGGGTTAGGGTTCTGTTTAGGGTTAGGTTTAGGGTTTGGGTTAGGGTTAGGGTTAGGGTTAGTTTTAGGGTTCGAGTTAGGGTTAGGGTTAGGGTTCGGGTTAGGGTTCGGGTTAGCGTTAGGGTTAGGGTTAGGGTTCGGGTTAGGGTTAGGTTTCGGGTTCCGGTTAGGGTTAGGGTTAGGGTTAGGGTTCGGGTTAGGGTTCGGGTTAGGGTTAGGGTTCGGGTAAGGGCCTAGGGTTCGGGTTCGTGTTAGGGTTAGGGTTAGGTTTCTGTTTAGGGTTAGGGTTAGGGTTTGGGTTAGGGTTAGGGTTAGGGTTAAGTTTAGGGTTCGGGTTAGGGTTAGGGTTAAGGTTCGGGTTAGGGTTCGGGTTAGGGTTAGGGTTCGGGTTAGGGTTAGGTTTCGGGTTCGGGTTAGAGTTAGGGTTAGGGTTAGGGTTCGGGTTACGGTTAGGGTTAGGGTTAGGTTTAGGGTTAGGGTACGTGTTAGGGTTAGGGTACGGGTTAGGTTT
>JAVLSZ010000046.1:1602500-1607500 GCA_032313775.1 Urocyon cinereoargenteus | reverse complement strand
GTTAGGGTTAGGTTTAGGGTTAGGGTTAGGGTTCGTGTTAGGGTTAGGGTTAGGGTTAGGGTTAGGGGTAGTGTTAGGTTTAGGGTTAGGGTTCGTGTTAGGGTTAGGGCTAGGGTTAGGGTTAGGTTTAGGGTTCGGGTTAGGGTTAGGTTTTAGGGTTAGGGTTAGTGTTAGGGTTAGGGTTAGGGGTTAGGGTTAGGGTTAGGGTTAGGGTTCGGGTAGGGTTTGGATTAGGGTTAGGGTTAGGGTTAGGGTTAGGGTTAGGGTTAGGGTTCGTGTTAGGGTTAGGGTTAGGGTTAGGGTTAGGGTTAGGGTTCGGGTTAGGGTTTGGGTTAGGGTTAGGGTTAGGGTTCGGGTTAGGGTTAGGGTTAGGGTTCGTGTTAGGGTTAGGGTTAGGGTTCGGGTTATGGTTCGGTTTAGTGTTAGGTTTAGGGTTCGGGTTAGGGTTCGGGTGGGGGTTAGGTTTCGGGTTAGGGTTAGGGTTAGGGTTCGGGTTAGGGTTCGGGTTAGGGTTAGGGTTCGTGTTCAGTTTAGGGTTAAGGTTAGGGTTCGGGTTAGGGTTAGGGTTAGGGTTAGGGTTCCGGTTAGGGTTAGGGTTTGGGTTAGGGTTAGGGTTAGGTTTCGTGTTAGGTTTAGGGTTAGGGTTAGGGTTAGGGTTCGGGTTAGGTTTAGGTTTAGGGTTAGGGTTAGGGTTCGGGTTAGGTTTAGGGTTAGGGTTAGGGTTAGGGTTCGGGTTCGGGTTCGGGTTAGGGTTAGGGTTAGGTTTAGGGTTAGGTTTCGCGTTAGGGTTAGTGTTATGGTTTGGGTTCGGGTTCGGGGTAGGGTTAGGGTATGGGTTCGGGTTCGGGTTCGGGTTCGGGTTAGAGGTTAGGGTTCGGGTTATGGTTAGGGTTAGGGTTCGGGTTAGGGTTAGGGTTAAGGTTCGGGTTACGGTTAGGGTTAGGGTTCGGGTGAGGGTTAGGGTTAGTGTTAGGGTTAGGGTACGGGTTAGGGTTAGGGTTAGGGTTCGGGTTAGGGTTAGGGTTCGGGTTAGGGTTAGGGTTAGGGTTCGTGTTAGGGTTAGGGTTAGGGTTAGGGTTAGGGTTCGGGTTAGGGTTCGGGTTAGGGTTCGGGTTAGGGTTAGGGTTAGGGTTAGGGTTAGGGTTCGGGTTCGGGTTAGGGTTCGGGTTAGGTTTCGGGTTAGGGTTAGGGTTAGGGTTCGGGTTCGGGTTAGGGTTAGGGTTCGGGTTAGGGTTAGGTTTAGGGTTCGGTTTAGGGTTCGCGTTAGGGTTCGGGTTAGGGTTCGGGTTAGGGTTCGGGTTAGGTTTAGGGTTCTGGTTTGGGTTAGGGTTAGGGTTCGTGTTAGGGTTAGGTTTAGGATTCGGGTTAGGGTTCGGGTTCGGGTTCGGGTTAGGGTTAGGGTTCGGGTTAGGGTTAGGTTTAGGGTTAGGGTTAGGGTTAGGGTTCGGGTTAGGGCTCGGGTTAGGGTTAGGGTTAGGGTTAGTGTTAGGTTTAGGGTTAGGGATCGGGTTCGGGTTAGGGTTAGGGTTAGGGTTAGGGTTAGGGTTCGGTTAGGGTTAGGTTTTAGGGTTAGGGTTAGTGTTAGGGTTAGGGTTAGGGGTTAGGGTTAGGGTTAGGGTTAGGGTTCGGTTTAGGGTTTGGGTTAGGGTTAGGGTTAGCGTTCGGGTTAGGGTTAGGGTTAGGGTTCGTGTTAGGGTTAGGGTTAGGGTTCGGGTTAGGGTTCGGTTTAGGGTTAGGTTTAGGGTTCGGGTTAGGGTTCGGGTTAGGGTTAGGTTTCGGGTTAGGGTTAGGGTTAGTGTTCGGGTTAGGGTTCAGGTTAGGGTTAGGGTTATGGTTAGGGTTAGGGTTCGGGTTAGGGTTAGGGTTCGGGTTAGGGTTATGTTTAGGGTTCGGGTTCGGGTTCGGGTTAGGGTTAGGGTTCAGGTTGGGGTTAGGGTTAGGGTTCGTGATCGGGTTAGGGTTCGGGTTCGGGTTAGGGTTAGGTGTTAGGGTTCGTGTTAGGGTTAGGGTTAGGGTTCGGGTTAGGGTTAGGGTTAGGGTTAGGGTTCGGGGTTAGTGTTCAGGTTAGGGTTAGGGTTAGGGTTCGGGTTAGGGTTCGGGTTAGGGTTAGGGTTAGGGTTCGGGTTAGGGTTAGGGTTATGGTTAGTGTTAGGGTTAGGGTTCGGGATAGGGTTAGGGGTTAGGGTTAGGGTTAGGTTTAGGGTTAGGGTTAGGGTTCGGGTTAGGGTTAGGGTTAGGGTTAGGGTTCAGGTTACGTTAAGGGTTAGGGTTAGGGTTCGCGTTAGGGTAGGTGTTATGGTTTGGGTTCGGGTTCGGGGTAGGGTTAGGGTTCGGGTTCGTGTTAGGGTTCGGGTTCAGGTTCGGGTTAGATGTTAGGGTTCGGGTTATGGTTAGGGTTAGGGTTCAGTTAGGGTTCGGGTTCGGGTTCGGGTTCGGGTTAGGGTTCGGGTTCGGGTAAGGGTTAGGGGTTAGTGTTCAGGTTAGGGTTAGGGTTAGGGTTCGGGTTAGGGTTCGGGTTAGGGTTAGGGTTAGGGTTCGGGTTAGGGTTAGGGTTAGGGTTAGGGTTAGGGTTAGGGTTACGTTTCGGGTTAGGGTTAGGGGTTAGGGTTAGGGTTATGATTAGGGTTAGGGTTAGGTTTCGGGTTAGGGTTAGGGTTAGGGTTCAGGTCACGTTAAGGGTTAGGGTTAGGGTTCGCATTAGGGTTAGTTTTATGATTTGGTTCGGGTTCGGGGTAGGGTTAGGGTTCGCGTTCGGGTTAGGGTTCGGGTTCAGGTTCGGGTT
This sequence comes from Urocyon cinereoargenteus, assembly GCA_032313775.1. Lineage (NCBI taxonomy): Eukaryota > Metazoa > Chordata > Mammalia > Carnivora > Canidae > Urocyon > Urocyon cinereoargenteus. Next base: position 1,604,718 of record JAVLSZ010000046.1, on the reverse strand, counting down.
AGAGGTTAGGGTTCGGGTTATGGTTAGGGTTAGGGTTCGGTTAGGGTTCGGGTTAGGGTTAGGGTTAGGGTTAGGGTTAGGGTTCGGGTTCGGGTTAGGGTTAGGTTTTGGGTTTGGTTTAGGGTTCGGGTTAGGGTTCGGGTTAGGGTTAGGGTTAGGGTTAGTGTTCAGGTTCGGGTTCGGGTTTAGGGTTAGGGTTAGGGTTCGGGTTAGGGTTCGGGTTAGGGTTAGGATTCAGGTAAGGGCCTACGGTTCGGGTTCGGGTTCGGGTTAGGGTTAGGGTTCTGTTTAGGGTTAGGTTTAGGGTTTGGGTTAGGGTTAGGGTTAGGGTTAGTTTTAGGGTTCGAGTTAGGGTTAGGGTGAGGGTTCGGGTTAGGGTTCGGGTTAGCGTTAGGGTTAGGGTTAGTGTTCGGGTTAGGGTTAGGATTCGGGTTCGGGTTAGGTTTAGGGTTAGGGTTAGGGTTCGGGTTAGGGTTCGGGTTAGGGTTAGGGTTCGGGTAAGGGCCTAGGGTTCGGGTTCGGGTTAGGGTTAGAGTTAGGTTTCTGTTTAGGGTTAGGGTTAGGGTTTGGGTTAGGGTTAGGGTTCAGGTTACGTTAAGGGTTAGGGTTAGGGTTCGCGTTAGGGTTAGTGTTATGGTTTGGGTTCGGGTTCGGGGTAGGGTTAGGGTTCGGGTTCGGGTTAGGGTTCGGGTTCAGGTTCGGGTTAGAGGTTAGGGTTCGGGTTATGGTTAGGGTTAGGGTTCGGTTAGGGTTCGGGTTAGGGTTAGGGTTAGGGTTAGGGTTCGGGTTCGGGTTAGGGTTAGGTTTTGGGTTTGGTTTAGGGTTCGGGTTAGGGTTCGGGTTAGGGTTAGGGTTAGGGTTAGGGTTCAGGTTCGGGTTCGGGGTTAGGGTTAGGGTTAGGGTTCGGGTTAGGGTTCGGGTTAGGGTTAGGATTCATGTAAGGGCCTAGGTTTCGGGTTCTGGTTCGGGTTAGGGTTAGGGTTCTGTTTAGGGTTAGGTTTAGGGTTTGGGTTAGGGTTAGGGTTAGGGTTAGTTTTAGGGTTCGAGTTAGGGTTAGGGTTAGGGTTCGGGTTAGGGTTCAGGTTAGCGTTAGGTTTAGGGTTAGGGTTCGGGTTAGGGTTAGGTTTCGGGTTCGGGTTAGGGTTAGGGTTAGGGTTAGGGTTCGGGTTAGGGTTCGGGTTAGGGTTAGGGTTCGGGTAAGGGCCTAGGGTTCGGGTTCGGGTTAGGGTTAGGGTTAGGTTTCTGTTTAGGGTTAGGGTTAGGGTTTGGGTTAGGGTTAGGGTTAGGGTTAAGTTTAGGGTTCGGGTTAGGGTTAGGGTTAAGGTTCGGGTTAGGGTTCGGGTTAGGGTTAGGGTTAGGGTTAGGGTTCGGGTTAGGGTACGTGTTAGGGTTAGGGTACGGGTTAGGTTTAGGGTAAGGGTTAGGGTTAGGGTACGGGTTAGGTTTAGGCTACGGGTTAGGGTTAGGGTTAGGGTAGGGTTAGGGAACGGGTTAGGGTTAGGGTACGGTTAGGGTTAGGGTTAGGGTACGGGTTAGGGTTAGGGTTAGGGGTTAGGGTTAGGGTTAGGGTTAGGGTTAGGGTTAGGGTACGGGTTAGGGTTAGGGTACGGGTTAGGTTTAGGGTTAGAGTTAGGGTTAGCGTACGGGTTAGGGTTAGGGTTAGGTTTAGGGTACGGGTTAGGGTTAGGGTACGGGTTAGTGTTAGGGATAGGGTTAGGGTTAGGGTTAGGGTACGGGATAGGGTTAGGGTAAGGGGTAGGGTTAGGGTTAGGGGTTAGGGGTTAGGGTTAGGGTTAGGCTTAGGGTTAAGGTACGGGTTCGGGTCCTGGTTAGGGTTAGGGTACGGGTTAGGGTAAGGGTTAGGGTTAGGGTTCGGGTTAGGGTTCGGGTTAGGGTTAGCGTTCGGGTTTGGGTTAGGGTTAGGGTTCGGGTTAGGGTTAGGGTTAGGATTCGGGTTAGGGTTCGGGTTCGGGTTCGGGTTAGGTTTAGGGTTCGGGTTAGGGTTAGGTTTAGGGTTAGGGTTAGGGTTAGGGTTCGGGTTAGGGTTCGGGTTAGGGTTAGGGTTAGGGTTAGTGTTAGGGTTAGGTTTAGGGTTAGGGTTCGGGTTAGGGTTAGGGTTAGGGTTAGGGTTAGGGTTAGGGTTAGTGTTAGGTTTAGGGTTAGGGTTCGGGTTAGGGTTAGGGTTAGGGTTAGGGTTAGGGTTAGGGTTAGGTTTCGG
>JAVLSZ010000046.1:1587500-1590000 GCA_032313775.1 Urocyon cinereoargenteus | reverse complement strand
GGTTCGAGTTATGGTTAGGGTTAGGTTTCGGGTTAGGGTTCGGGTTTGGGTTCGGGTTAGGGTTAGGGTTAGGGATCGGGTTAGGGTTCGGGTTAGGGTTAGGTTTCGGGTTAGGGTTAGGGTTAGGGTTAGTGTTCGGGTTAGGGTTCGGGTTCGGGTTAGGGTTCGGGTTCGGTTTAGGTTTAGGGTTAGGGTTCGGGTTAGGGTTAGGGTTAGGGTTAGGGTTAGGGTTAGGTTTCGGGTTAGGGTTCGGGTTAGGGTTCGGGTTAGGGTTAGTGTTCGGGTTCGGGTTAGGGTTAGGGTTCGGGTTAGGGTTAGGTTTAGTTTTCGGTGTAGGTTTCGGGTTCGGGTTAGGGTTAGGGTTAGGGTTCGGGTAAGGGTTAGGGTTCGGGATAGGGTTAGGATTAGGGTTAGGGTTCGGGTTAGGGTTCGGGTTCGGGTTAGGTTTAGGGTTAGGGTTAGGGTTAGGTTTAGGTTTAGGGTTAGGGTTCGGGTTAGGTTTAGGCTTAGGGTTAGGGGTAGGGTTCGGGTTAGGGTTAGGGTTAGTGTTCGAGTTAGGGTTAGGGTTCGGGTTAGGGTTAGGGGTTAGGGTTAGGGTTAGGGTTAGTGTTCTGGTTAGGGTTAGGGTTAGGGTTAGGTTTCGGGTTAGGGTTAGGGTTATGGTTTGGGTTGGTGTTCGGGGTAAGGTTAGGGTTCGGGTTCGGGTTAGGGTTCGGGTTCGTGTTCGGGTTAGGTGTTAGGGTTAGAGTTAGGGTTAGGGTTCGGGTTAGGGTTAGGGTTAGGGTAAGGGTTAGGGTTCGGGTTAGGGTTTGGGTTAGGGTTAGGGTTAGGGTTCGGGTTAGGATTAGGGCTAGGTTTCGGGTTAGGGTTCGAGTTAGGGTTAGGGTTAGGGTTAGGGTTAGGGTTCGGGTTAGGGTTCGGGTTAGGGTTAGGGTTAGGTTTATGGTTCGGGTTAGGGATCGGGTTAGGGTTAGGGTTAGGATTCGGGTTAGGGTTAGGGTTCGGGTTAGGGTTAGGGTTCGGGTTAGGGTTAGGTTTAGAGTTCGGGTTAGGGTTAGGGTTAGGGTTCGGGTTAGGGTTAGGGTTCGGGTTCGGGTTAGGGTTCAAGTTTGGGTTAGGTTTTGGGTTAGCGTTAGGTTTAGGGTTAGGGTTCGGGTTCGGGTTATGGTTCGGTTTCGGGTTCGGGTTAGGGTTAGGGTTCGGGTTAGGGTTAGGTTCCGGTTAGGGTTAGGGTTAGGGTTCGGGTTAGGGTTCGGGTTAGGGTTAGAGTTAGGGTACGGGTTAGGGTTAGGGTTCGGGTACGGGTTAGGGTTAGGTTTAGGGTTAGGGTTCGGGTTAGGGTTCGGGTTAGGGTTAGGGTTCGTTTTAGGGTTAGGGTTAGGGTTCGGGTTAGGGTTAGGGTTAGGATTCGGGTTAGGGTTCGGGTTCGGGTTAGGGTTCGGGTTCGGGTTAGGGTTAGGGTTAGGGTTCGGATTAGGGTTAGGGTTAGGATTAGGGTTAGAGTTAGGGTTCGGGTTAGGGTTAGGTTTAGGGTTAGGATTTGGGTTAGGGTTAGGTTTTAGGGTTAGGGTTAGGGTTAGGGTTAGGTTTAGGGTTAGGTTTCCGGTTCGGGTTAGGGTTAGGGTTAGGGTTAGGGTTCGGGTTAGGGTTAGGGTTCGCGTTAGTGTTAGGGTTAGGTTTAGGGTTAGGGTTAGGGTTCGGGTTAGGGTTAGGGTTAGGTTTAGGGTTAGGGTTCAGGTTAGGGTTATGGTTAGGGTTCGAGTTAGGGTTAGGGTTAGGGTTAGGGTTTGGGTTCGGGTTAGGGTTAGTGTTAGGGTGGGGTTAGGGTTAGGGTTAGGTTTAAGGTTCGGGTTAGGGTTCGGGTTAGGTTTAGGGTTAGGATTCGGGTTAGGGTTAGGGTTAGGGTTCGGGTTAGGGTTAGGGTTCGGGTTAGGGTTAGGTTTAGGGTTCGGGTTAGGGTTAGGGTTAGGGTTCGGGTTAGGGTTAGGGTTCGGGTTCGGGTTAGGGTTAGGGTTCGGGTTCGGGTTAGGGTTTGGGTTCGGGTTCGGGTTAGGGTTAGGGTTCGGGTTAGGGTTAGGTTCCGGTTAGGGTTAGGGTTAGGGTTCGGGTTAGGGTTAGGGTTAGGGTTCGGGTTAGGGTTAGGGTTCGGGTTAGGGTTAGGGTTAGGGTTCGGGTTAGGGTTAGGGTTAGGTTTAGGGTTAGGTTACGGGTTAGGGTTAGGGTTCGGGTTCGGGTTAGGGTTAGGGTTCGGGTTCGGGTTCTGGTTAGGGTTCGGTTTAGGGTTAGGGTTCGGGTTAGGGTTAGTGTTAGAGTTAGGGTTAGGGTTCGGGTTAGGGTTAGGGTTAGGGTTAAGGTTAGGGGTTAGGGTTAGGGTTAGGTTTCTGGTTAGGTTTAGGGTTAGGGTTAGGGTTAGTGTTCTGGTTAGGGTTAGGTTTAGGGTTCGGGTGAGGGTTAGTGTTAGGGTTACGGTTAGGGTCCGGGTTAGGGTTAGGGTTCGGTG
>JAVLSZ010000046.1:1570000-1572500 GCA_032313775.1 Urocyon cinereoargenteus | reverse complement strand
GGGTTAGGGTTAGGGTTCGGGTTAGGGTTAGGGTTAGGTTTAGGGTTCGGGTTAGGGTTCGGGTTAGGGTTAGGGTTAGGATTCGGGTTAGGGTTAGGGTTAGGGTTCTGGTTAGGGTTAGGGTTCGGTTTAGGGTTAGGTTTAGGGTTCGGGTTAGGGTTATGGTTAGGGTTCGGGTTAGGGTTAGGATTCGTGTTCGGGTTAGGGTTAGGGTTCGGGTTCGGGTTAGGGTTCAGGTTTGGGTTAGGGTTTGGGTTAGGGTTAGGTTTAGGGTTAGGGTTCGGGTTCGGGTTGGGGTTAGGGTTAGGGTTCGGGTTAGGGTTAGGTTCCGGTTAGGGTTAGGGTTAGGGTTCGGATTAGGTTTAGGGTTAGGGTTTGGGTTAGGGTTAGGGTTCGGGTTAGGGTTAGGGTTAGGGTTAGGGTTAGGGTTCGGCTTAGGTTTAGGGTTACGGTACGGGTTAGGGTTAGGGTTCAGGTTCGGGTTAGGGTTAGGGTTCGGGTTCGGGTTCAGGTTAGGGTTAGTGTTAGGGTTAGGGTTAGGGTTCGGATTAGGGTGAGGGGTAGGGTTCGGTTTAGGGTTCGGGTTCGGGTTAGGGTTAGTGTTAGAGTTAGGGTTAGGGTTCGGGTTAGGGTTAGGGTTAGGTTTCGGGTTATGTTTAGGGTTAGGTTTAGGGTTAGGGTTCGGGTTAAGGTTAGGTTTAGGGTTCGGGTGAGGGTTAGTGTTAGGGTTACGGTTAGGGTCCTGTTAGGGTTAGGGTTCGGTGTCGGGTTAGGGTTAGTGTTAGGGTTAGGGTTCGGATTCGGGGTTAGGGTTAGAGTTAGGGTTCGTGTTAGGGGTCGGCTTAAGTTTAGGATTCGGCTAAGGGCTTAGGGTTCTGGTTCGGTTTAGTGTTAGGGTTAGGGTTCCGGTTAGGGTTAGGCTTAGGTTTCGGGTTAGGGTTAGGGTTAGTGTACGGGTTAGGGTTCGGGTTAGGGTTAGGGTTAGGGATAGGGTTCGGGTTAGGGTTAGGGTTCGGGTTAGGGTTAGGTTTAGGGTTAGGGTTATGGTTTGGGTTAGGGTTAGGGTTCGGGTTAGGGTTAGGGTTAGGGTTCGAGTTATGGTTAGGGTTAGGTTTCGGGTTAGGGTTCGGGTTTGGGTTCGGGTTAGGGTTAGGGTTAGGGATCGGGTTAGGGTTCGGGTTAGGGTTAGGTTTCGGGTTAGGGTTAGGGTTAGGGTTAGTGTTCGGGTTAGGGTTCGGGTTCGGGTTAGGGTTCGGGTTCGGTTTAGGTTTAGGGTTAGGGTTCGGGTTAGGGTTAGGGTTAGGGTTAGGGTTAGGGTTAGGTTTCGGGTTAGGGTTCGGGTTAGGGTTCGGGTTAGGGTTAGTGTTCGGGTTCGGGTTAGGGTTAGGGTTCGGGTTAGGGTTAGGTTTAGTTTTCGGTGTAGGTTTCGGGTTCGGGTTAGGGTTAGGGTTAGGGTTCGGGTAAGGGTTAGGGTTCGGGATAGGGTTAGGATTAGGGTTAGGGTTCGGGTTAGGGTTCGGGTTCGGGTTCGGGTTAGGGTTAGGGTTAGGATTCGGGTTAGGGTTCGGGTTCGGGTTAGGGTTCGGGTTCGGGTTCGGGTTAGGGTTAGGGTTCGGGTTAGGGTTAGGTTTAGTTTTCGGTGTAGGTTTCGGGTTCGGGTTAGGATTCGGGTTAGGGTTAGGGTTAGGGTTCTGGTTAGGTTTAGGGTTAGGGTTCGGGTTAGGTTTAGGCTTAGGGTTAGGGGTAGGGTTCGGGTTAGGGTTAGGGTTAGTGTTCGAGTTAGGGTTAGGGTTCGGGTTAGGGTTAGGGGTTAGGGTTAGGGTTAGGGTTAGTGTTCTGGTTAGGGTTAGGGTTAGGGTTAGGTTTCGGGTTAGGGTTAGGGTTATGGTTTGGGTTGGTGTTCGGGGTAAGGTTAGGGTTCGGGTTCGGGTTAGGGTTCGGGTTCGTGTTCGGGTTAGGTGTTAGGGTTAGAGTTAGGGTTAGGGTTCGGGTTAGGGTTAGGGTTAGGGTAAGGGTTAGGGTTCGGGTTAGGGTTTGGGTTAGGGTTAGGGTTAGGGTTCGGGTTAGGATTAGGGCTAGGTTTCGGGTTAGGGTTCGAGTTAGGGTTAGGGTTAGGGTTAGGGTTAGGGTTCGGGTTAGGGTTCGGGTTAGGGTTAGGGTTAGGTTTATGGTTCGGGTTAGGGATCGGGTTAGGGTTAGGGTTAGGATTCGGGTTAGGGTTAGGGTTCGGGTTAGGGTTAGGGTTCGGGTTAGGGTTAGGTTTAGAGTTCGGGTTAGGGTTAGGGTTAGGGTTCGGGTTAGGGTTAGGGTTCGGGTTCGGGTTAGGGTTCAAGTTTGGGTTAGGTTTTGGGTTAGCGTTAGGTTTAGGGTTAGGGTTCGGGTTCGGGTTATGGTTCGGTTTCGGGTTCGGGTTAGGGTTAGGGTTCGGGTTAGGGTTAGGTTCCGGTTAGGGTTAGGGTTAGGGTTCGGGTTAGGGTTCGGGTTAGGGTTAGAGTTAGGG
>JAVLSZ010000046.1:1555000-1557500 GCA_032313775.1 Urocyon cinereoargenteus | reverse complement strand
TAGGGTTAGGGTTAGGGTTAGTGTTCGGGTTAGGGTTAGGGTTAGGGTTAGGGTTAGGGTTAGGGTTCGGGTTAGGGTTTGGGTTAGGGTTAGTGTTAGGGTTCGGTTTAGGATTAGGGCTAGGTTTCGGGTTAGGGTTCGAGTTAGGGTTAGTGTTAGGGTTCGGGTTAGGGTTCCGGTTAGGGTTCGGGTTAGGGTTAGTGTTAGGTTTATGGTTCGGGTTAGGGTTCGGGTTAGGGTTAGGGTTAGGATTCGGGTTAGGGTTAGGGTTAGGGTTCGGGTTAGGGTTAGGGTTCGGGTTAGGGTTAGGTTTAGCGTTCGGGTTAGGGTTAGGGTTAGGGTTCAGGTTAGGGTTAGGGTTCGGGTTCGGGTTAGGGTTCAAGTTTGGGTTAGGGTTTGGGTTAGGGTTAGGTTTAGGGTTAGGGTTCGGGTTCGGGTTATGGTTCGGGTTCGGGTTCGGGTTAGGGTTCAGTTTAGGGTTAGGTTCCGGTTAGGGTTAGGGTTCGGGTTAGTGTTAGGTTTAGTGTTCGGGTTAGGTTTCGGGTTCGGGTTAGGGTTTGGGTTCGGTTTAGGTTTAGGGTTAGGGTTCGGGTTCGGGTTAGGGTTAGGGTTAGGTTTAGGGTTCGGGTTACGGTTCGGGTTAGTGTTCGGGTTAGGGTTAGGGTTCGGTTTCGGGTTAGGGTTAGGGTTAAGGTTCGGGTTAGGGTTCGGGTTCGGGTTAGGGTTAGGGTTAGGTTTAGGGTTAGGGTTCGGGTTAGGTTTAGGCTTAGGGTAGGGTTAGTGTTCGGGTTAGGGTTAGGGTTAGTGTTCGAGTTAGGGTTAGGGTTCGGGTTAGGGTTAGGGGTTAGGGTTAGGGTTAGGGTTAGGGTTAGGGTTAGGTTTAGGGTTAGTGTTCGGATTAGGGTTAGGGTTAGGGTTAGGGTTCGGGTTAGGGTTAGGGTTATGTTTTGTGTTCGTGTTCGGGGTAAGGTTAGGGTTCGGGTTCGGGTTAGGGTTCGGGTTAGTGTTAGGGTTAGGGTTAGGGTTTGGGTTAGGGTTAGGTTTTAGGTTTAGGGTTAGGGTTAGGGTTAGGGTTAGGTTTAGGGTTAGGGATCGGGTTAGGGTTCGGGTTAGGGTTAGGGTTCGGGTTAGGGTTAGGGTTAGGTTTAGGGTTAGGGTTAGGGTTCGGGTTAGGTTTAGGGTTAGGGTTAGGGTTATGGTTCGGGTTAGGGTTAGGGTTATGGTTCGAGTTAGGGTTAGGGTTAGGGTTAGGGTTAGGGTTCGGGTTAGGGTTAGGGTTCGGGTTAGGGTTAGGGTTAGGTTTAGGGTTCGGGTTAGGGTTCGGGTTAGGGTTAGGGTTAGGATTCGGGTTAGGGTTAGGGTTAGGGTTCTGGTTAGGGTTAGTGTTCGGTTTAGGGTTAGGTTTAGGGTTCGGGTTAGGGTTATGGTTAGGGTTCGGGTTAGGGTTAGGATTCGTGTTCGGGTTAGGGTTAGGGTTCGGGTTCGGGTTAGGGTTCAGGTTTGGGTTAGGGTTTGGGTTAGGGTTAGGTTTAGGGTTAGGGTTCGGGTTCGGGTTAGGGTTCGGGTTCGGGTTGGGGTTAGGGTTAGGGTTCGGGTTAGGGTTAGGTTCCGGTTAGGGTTAGGGTTAGGGTTCGGATTAGGTTTAGGGTTAGGGTTTGGGTTAGGGTTAGGGTTCTGGTTAGGGTTAGGGTTAGGGTTAGGGTTAGGGTTCGGCTTAGGGTTAGGGTTACGGTACGGGTTAGGGTTAGGGTTCAGGTTCGGGTTAGGGTTAGGGTTCGGGTTCGGGTTCAGGTTAGGGTTAGTGTTAGGGTTAGGGTTAGGGTTCGGAATAGGGTGAGGGGTAGGGTTCGGTTTAGGGTTCGGGTTCGGGTTAGGGTTAGTGTTAGAGTTAGGGTTAGGGTTCGGGTTAGGGTTAGGGTTAGGTTTCGGGTTATGTTTAGGGTTAGGTTTAGGGTTAGGGTTCGGGTTAAGGTTAGGTTTAGGGTTCGGGTGAGGGTTAGTGTTAGGGTTACGGTTAGGGTCCTGGTTAGGGTTAGGGTTCGGTGTCGGGTTAGGGTTAGTGTTAGGGTTAGGGTTCGGATTCGGGGTTAGGGTTAGAGTTAGGGTTCGTGTTAGGGGTCGGCTTAAGTTTAGGATTCGGGTAAGGGCTTAGGGTTCTGGTTCGGTTTAGGGTTAGGGTTAGGGTTCCGGTTAGGGTTAGGCTTAGGTTTCGGGTTAGGGTTAGGGTTAGTGTACGGGTTAGGGTTCGGGTTAGGGTTAGGGTTAGGGATAGGGTTCGGGTTAGGGTTAGGGTTCGGGTTAGGGTTAGGTTTAGGGTTAGGTTTATGGTTTGGGTTAGGGTTAGGGTTCGGGTTAGGGTTAGGGTTAGGGTTCGAGTTATGGTTAGGGTTAGGTTTCGGGTTAGGGTTCGGGTTTGGGTTCGGGTTAGGGTTAGGGTTAGGGATCGGGTTAGGGTTCGGGTTAGGGTTAGGTTTCGGGTTAGGGTTAGGGTTAGGGTTAG
>JAVLSZ010000046.1:1540000-1547500 GCA_032313775.1 Urocyon cinereoargenteus | reverse complement strand
AGGTTTAGGGTTAGGGTTCGGGTAAGGGTTAGGGTTAGGTTTAGGGTTCGGGTTTGGGTTAGGTTTTATGGTTAGGGTTAGGGTTAGTGTTAGGGTTTGGTTTAGGGTTTGGGTTCGGGTTAGGATTAGGGCTAGGTTTCGGGTTAGGGTTCGAATTAGGGTTAGGGTAAGGGTTCGGGTTAGGTTTCGGGTTAGGGTTCGGGTTAGGGTTAGGGTTAGGTTTATGGTTCGGGTTAGGGATCGGGTTAGGGTTAGGGTTAGGATTCGGGTTAGGGTTAGGGTTCGGGTTAGGGTTAGGGTTCGGGTTAGGGTTAGGTTTAGGGTTCGGGTTAGGGTTAGGGTTAGGGTTCGGGTTAGGGTTAGGGTTCGGGTTCGGGTTAGGGTTCAAGTTTGGGTTAGGGTTTGGGTTAGCGTTAGGTTTAGGGTTAGGGTTCGGGTTCGGGTTATGGTTCGGGTTCGGGTTCGGGTTCGGGTTAGGGTTAGGGTTCGGGTTAGGGTTAGGTTCCGGTTAGGTTTAGGTTTAGGGTTAGGGTTAGGGTTCGGGTTAGGGTTAGGTTTATTGTTCGAGTTAGGGTTAGGGTTCGGGTTAGGGTTAGGGGTTAGGGTTAGGGTTAGGGTTAGTGTTCGGGTTAGGGTTAGGGTTAGGGTTAGGGTTCGGGTTAGGGTTAGGGTTATGGTTTGGGTTCGTGTACGGGGTAAGGTTAGGGTTCGGGTTCGGGTTAGGGTTCGGGTTCGTGTTCGGGTTAGGTGTTAGGGTTAGGGTTAGGGTTAGTGTTCGGGTTAGGGTTAGGGTTAGGGTTAGGGTTAGGGTTAGGGTTCGGGTTAGGGTTTGGGTTAGGGTTAGGGTTAGGGTTCGGTTTAGGATTAGGGCTAGGTTTCGGGTTAGGGTTCGAGTTAGGGTTAGTGTTAGGGTTCGGGTTAGGGTTCCGGTTAGGGTTCGGGTTAGGGTTAGTGTTAGGTTTATTGTTCGGGTTAGGGTTCGGGTTAGGGTTAGGGTTAGGATTCGGGTTAGGGTTAGGGTTAGGGTTCGGGTTAGGGTTAGGGTTCGGGTTAGGGTTAGGTTTAGCGTTCGGGTTAGGGTTAGGGTTAGGGTTCAGGTTAGGGTTAGGGTTCGGGTTCGGGTTAGGGTTCAAGTTTGGGTTAGGGTTTGGGTTAGGGTTAGGTTTAGGGTTAGGGTTCGGGTTCGGGTTATGGTTCGGGTTCGGGTTCGGGTTAGGGTTAGGGTTCAGGTTAGGGTTAGGTTCCGGTTAGGGTTAGGGTTAGGGTTCGGGTTAGGTTTAGGTTTAGGGTTTGGGTTACGTTTAGGGTTCGGGTTAGGGTTAGGGTTAGGATTCGGGTTAGGGTTCGGGTTAGGGTTAGAGTTAGGGTACGGGTTAGGGTTAGGGTTCGGGTTCGGGTTAGGGTTAGGTTTAGGGTTAGGGTTCGGGTTAGGGTTCGGGTTAGCGTTAGGGTTCGGGTTAGGGTTAGGGTTAGGATTCGGGTTACGGTTAGGGTTCGGGTTAGGGTTAGAGTTAGGATTCGGGTTAGGGTTCGGGTTCGGGTTAGGGTTCGGGTTCGGGATAGGGTTAGGGTTAGGGTTCGGATTAGGGTTAGGGTTAGGGTTAGGGTTAGAGTTAGGGTTCGTGTTAGGGTTCGGGTTAGGTTTCGGTGTAGGGTTAGGGTTAGGTTTAGGGTTAGGGTTCGGGTTAGGGTTAGGGTTAGGGTTAGGGTTCGGATTAGGGATAGGGTTAGGGTTCGGGTTAGGGTTCGGGTTCGGTTTAGCGTTAGGGTTAGTGTTCGGGTTAGGGTTAGGGTTAGGGTTCGGGTTAGGGTTATGGTTAGGGTTAGGGTTAGGGTTTGGGTTAGGGTTCGTGTTAGGGTTAGGGTTAGGGTTCGGGTTAGGGTTAGGGTTAGGGTTAGGGTTAGGGTTAGGTTTAGGGTTAGGGTTCGGGTTGGGGTTAGGGTTAGGGTTAGGGTTAAAGTTCAGGTTAGGGTTAGGGATCGCGTTAGTGTTAGGGTTAGGTTTAGGTTTAGGGTTAGGGTTCGGGTTAGGGTTAGGGTTAGGTTTAGGGGTTAGTGTTAGGGTTAGGTTTCTGGTTAGGGTTAGGGTTAGGTTTAGGGTTCGGGTTAGGGTTAGGTTTAGGGTTCGGGTGAGGGTTAGTGTTAGGGTTACAGTTAGGGTCCGGGTTAGGGTTAGGGTTCGGTGTTGGGTTAGGGTTAGGGTTAGTGTTAGGGTTCGGGTTAGGGTTAGGGTTAGGGTTAGGGTTAGGGTTCGGATTCGGGGTTAGGGTTAGGGTTAGGGTTCGGGTAAGGGTTCGGGTTTGGTTTAGGATTCGGGTAAGGGCTAAGGGTTCTGGTTCGGGTTAGGGTTATGGTTAGGGTTCCGGTTAGGGTTAGGGTTAGGGTTCAGGTTAGGGTTAGGGTTAGGGTTAGGGTTAGGGTTCGGGTTAGGTTTAGGGTTAGGGTACGGGTTAGGGTTCGGGTTATGTTTAGGGTTAGGGTTCGGGTTCGGTTTAGGGTTAGGGTTCGGGTTAGGTTTAGGTTTAGGGTTCGGGTTAGGGTTAGGGTTAGGGTTCGGGTTAGGGTTAGGGTTCGGGTTCGGGTTAGGGTTCAAGTTTGGGTTAGGGTTTGGGTTAGCGTTAGGTTTAGGGTTAGGGTTCAGGTTTGGGTTATGGTTCGGGTTCGCGTTCGGGTTAGGGTTAGGGTTCGGGTTAGGGTTAGGTTCCAGTTAGGGTTAGGGTTAGGGTTCGGGATAGGGTTCGGGTTAGGGTTAGAGTTAGGGTACGGGTTAGGGTTAGGGTTCGGGTACGGGTTAGGGTTAGGTTTAGGGTTAGGGTTCGGGTTAGGGTTCGGGTTAGGGTTAGGGTTCGTTTTAGGGTTAGGGTTAGGATTCGGGTTAGGGTTAGGGTTCGGGTTAGGGTTAGGGTTAGGATTCGGGTTAGGGTTCGGGTTCGGGTTAGGGTTTGGGTTCGGGTTAGGGTTAGGGTTAGGGTTCGGATTAGGGTTAGGGTTAGGGTTAGGGTTAGAGTTAGGGTTCGGTTAGGGTTCGGGTTAGGTTTCGGTGTAGGGTTAGGGTTAGGTTTAGGGTTAGGGTTCGGGTTAGGGTTAGGGTTAGGGTTAGGATTTGGGTTAGGGTTAGGTTTTAGGGTTAGGGTTAGGGTTAGGGTTAGGGTTAGGTTTAGGGTTAGGTTTCGGGTTAGGGTTAGGGTTAGGGTTAGGGTTAGGGTTAGGGTTCGGGTTAGGGTTAGGGTTCGCGTTCGTGTTAGGGTTAGGTTTAGGGTTAGGGTTAGGGTTCGGGTTAGGGTTAGGGTTAGGTTTAGGGTTAGGGTTCGGGTTAGGGTTAGGGTTAGGGTTCGAGTTAGGGTTAGGGTTAGGGTTAGGGTTAGGGTTCGGGTTAGGGTTAGTGTTAGGGTGGGGTTAAGGTTAGGGTTAGGTTTAGGGTTCGGGTTAGGGTTCGGGTTAGGTTTAGGGTTAGGATTCGGGTTAGGGTTAGGGTTAGGGTTCGGGTTAGGGTTAGGGTTTGGGTTAGGGTTAGGTTTAGGGTTCGGGTTAGGGTTAGGGTTAGGGTTCGTGTTAGGGTTAGGGTTCGGGTTCGGGTTAGGGTTAGGGTTCGGGTTCGGGTTAGGGTTCAGGTTTGGGTTAGGGTTTGGGTTAGGGTTAGGTTTAGGGTAAGGGTTCGGGTTCGGGTTAGGGTTCGGTTTCGGGTTCGGGTTAGGGTTAGGGTTCGGGTTAGGGTTAGGTTCCGGTTAGGGTAAGGGTTAGGGTTCGGGTTAGGGTTAGGGTTAGAGTTCGGGTTAGGGTTAGGGTTCGGGTTAGGGTTAGGGTTAGGGTTCGGGTTCGGGTTAGGGTTCGGGTTAAGGTTAGGGTTAGGTTACGGGTTAGGGTTAGGGTTCGGGTTAGGGTTAGTGTTCGGGTTAGGGTTAGGGTTATGGTTTGGGTTCGTGTACGGGGTAAGGTTAGGGTTCGGGTTCGGGTTAGGGTTCGGGTTCGTGTTCGGGTTAGGTGTTAGGGTTAGGGTTAGTGTTAGGGTTCGGGTTAGGGTTAGGGTTAGGGTTAGGGTTCGGTGTCGGGTTAGGGTTAGGGTTAGGGTTAGGGTTCGGGTTCGGGTTAGGGTTAGGTTTAGGATTCGGGTAAGGGCTTAGGGTTAGGGTTACGGTTAGGGTCCGGGTTAGGGTTAGGGTTCGGTGTCGGGTTAGGGTTAGGGTTAGGGTTAGGGTTCGGGTTCGGGTTAGGGTTAGGCTTAGGGTTAGGTTTCGGATTCGGTGTTAGGGTTAGGGTTAGGGTTCGGGTTTGGGTTCGGGTTAGGTTTAGGATTCGGGTAAGGGCTTAGGGTTCTGGTTCGGATTAGGGTTATGGTTAGGGTTCCGGTTTAGGTTTCGGGTTCGGGTTAGGGTTAGTGTTAGGGTTCGGGTAAGGGTTAGGTTTCGGGTTAGGGTTCGGGTTAGGGTTAGGGTTAGGTTTCGGTTTAGGTTTCGGGTTCGGGTTAGGGTTAGGGTTAGGGTTCGGGTAAGGGTTAGGTTTCGGGTTAGGGTTAGGGTTAGGGTTAGGGTTCGGGTTAGGTTTAGGGTTAGGGTTCGGGTTAGGGTTAGGGTTAGGTTTCGGGTTAGGGTTCGGGTTTGGGTTCGGGTTAGGGTTAGGGTTAGGGTTAGGGTTCAGGTTAGGGTTTGGGTTAGGGTTAGGGTTCGGGTTAGGGTTAGGGTTAAGTTTCGGGTTAGGGTTCGGGTTCGGTTTAGGGTTCGGGTTCGGTTTAGGGTTAGGGTTAGGGTTTGGGTTAGGGTTAGGGTTAGGGTTAGGGTTCGGGTTAGGGTTCGGGTTAGGGTTCGGGTTAGGGTTAGGGTTCGGGTTCGGGTTAGGGTTAGGGTTCGTGTTAGGGTTAGGGTTAGGTTTCGGTTTAAGTTTCGGGTTCGGGTTAGGGTTAGGGTTAGGGTTCGGGTAAGGGTTACGGTTCGGGTTAGGGTTAGGGTTAGGGTTAGTGTTCGGGTTATGGCTCGGGTTCGGGTTAGGGTTAGGTTTAGGTTTAGGGTTAGGGTTCGGGTTAGTTTTAGGGTTAGGGTTAGGGTTAGGGTTCGGGTTAGGGTTAGGGTTAGTGTTCGAGTTAGGGTTAGGGTTCGGGTTAGGGTTAGGGGTTAGGGTTAGGGTTAGGGTTAGGGTTAGGGTTAGTGTTCGGGTTAGGGTTAGGGTTAGGGTTAGGGTTCGGGTTAGGGTTAGGGTTATGGTTTGGGTTCGTGTACGGGGTAAGGTTAGGGTTCGGGTTCGGGTTAGGGTTCGGGTTCGTGTTCGGGTTAGGTGTTAGGGTTAGGGTTAGTGTTAGGGTTCGGGTTAGGGTTAGGGTTAGGGTTAGGGTTCGGGTTAGGGTTTGGGTTAGGGTTAGGGTTAGGGTTCGGGTTAGGATTAGGGCTAGGTTTCGGGTTAGGGTTCGAGTTAGGGTTAGGGTTAGGGTTCGGGTTAGGGTTCCGGTTAGGGTTCGGGTTAGGGTTAGTGTTAGGTTTATGGTTCGAGTTAGGGTTCGGGTTAGGGTTAGGGTTAGGATTCGGGTTATGGTTAGGGTTAGGGTTAGGGTTAGGGTTAGGGTTAGGGTTAGGGTTCGGGTTAGGGTTAGGTTTAGCGTTCGGGTTAGGGTTAGGGTTAGGGTTCAGGTTAGGGTTAGGGTTCGGGATGGGGTTAGGGTTCAAGTTTGGGTTAGGGTTTGGGTTAGGATTAGGTTTAGGGTTAGGGTTCGGGTTCGGGTTATGGTTCGGGTTCGGGTTCGGGTTAGGGTTAGGGTTCGGGTTCGGGTTAGGGTTAGGTTTAGGATTCGGGTAAGGGCTTAGGGTTAGGGTTACGGTTAGGGTCCGGGTTAGGGTTAGGGTTCGGTGTCGGGTTAGGGTTAGGGTTAGGGTTAGGGTTCGCGTTCGGGTTAGGGTTAGGCTTAGGGTTAGGTTTCGGATTCGGTGTTAGGGTTAGGGTTAGGGTTCGGGTTTGGGTTCGGGTTAGGTTTAGGATTCGGGTAAGGGCTTAGGGTTCTGGATCGGGTTAGGGTTATGGTTAGGGTTCCGGTTTAGGTTTCGGGTTCGGGTTAGGGTTAGTGTTAGGGTTCGGGTAAGGGTTAGGTTTCGGGTTAGGGTTCGGGTTAGGGTTAGGGTTAGGTTTCGGTTTAGGTTTCGGGTTCGGGTTAGGGTTAGGGTTAGGGTTCGGGTAAGGGTTAGGTTTCGGGTTAGGGTTAGGGTTAGGGTTAGGGTTCGGGTTAGGTTTAGGGTTAGGGTTCGGGTTAGGGTTAGGGTTAGGTTTCGGGTTAGGGTTCGGGTTTGGGTTCGGGTTAGGGTTAGGGTTAGGGTTAGGGTTCAGGTTAGGGTTTGGGTTAGGGTTAGGGTTCGGGTTAGGGTTAGGGTTAAGTTTCGGGTTAGGGTTCGGGTTCGGTTTAGGGTTCGGGTTCGGTTTAGGGTTAGGGTTAGGGTTTGGGTTAGGGTTAGGGTTAGGGTTAGGGTTCGGGTTAGGGTTCGGGTTAGGGTTCGGGTTAGGGTTAGGGTTCGGGTTCGGGTTAGGGTTAGGGTTCGGGTTAGGGTTAGGGTTAGGTTTCGGTTTAGGTTTCGGGTTCGTGTTAGGGTTAGGTTTAGGGTTCGGGTAAGGGTTACGGTTCGGGTTAGGGTTAGGGTTAGGGTTAGTGTTCGGGTTATGGCTCGGGTTCGGGTTAGGGTTAGGTTTAGGTTTAGGGTTAGGGTTCGGGTTAGGTTTAGGGTTAGGGTTAGGGTTAGGGTTCGGGTTAGGGTTAGGGTTAGTGTTCGAGTTAGGGTTAGGGTTCGGGTTAGGGTTAGGGGTTAGGGTTAGGGTTAGGGTTAGGGTTAGGGTTAGTGTTCGGGTTAGGGTTAGGGTTAGGGTTAGGGTTCGGGTTAGGGTTAGGGTTATGGTTTGGGTTCGTGTACGGGGTAAGGTTAGGGTTCGGGTTCGGGTTAGGGTTCGGGTTCGTGTTCGGGTTAGGTGTTAGGGTTAGGGTTAGTGTTAGGGTTCGGGTTAGGGTTAGGGTTAGGGTTAGGGTTCGGGTTAGGGTTTGTGTTAGGGTTAGGGTTAGGGTTCGGGTTAGGATTAGGGCTAGGTTTCGGGTTAGGGTTCGAGTTAGGGTTAGGGTTAGGGTTCGGGTTAGGGTTCCGGTTAGGGTTCGGGTTAGGGTTAGTGTTAGGTTTATGGTTCGGGTTAGGGTTCGGGTTAGGGTTAGGGTTAGGATTCGGGTTAGGGTTAGGGTTAGGGTTAGGGTTAGGGTTAGGGTTCGGGTTAGGGTTAGGTTTAGCGTTCGGGTTAGGGTTAGGGTTAGGGTTCAGGTTAGGGTTAGGGTTCGGGATCGGGTTAGGGTTCAAGTTTGGGTTAGGGTTTGGGTTAGGATTAGGTTTAGGGTTAGGGTTCGGGTTCGGGTTATGGTTCGGGTTCGGGTTCGGGTTAGGGTTAGGGTTCGGGTTAGGGTTAGGTTCCGGTTAGGGTTAGGGTTAGGGTTCGGGTTAGGGTTAGGGTTTGGGTTAGGGATAGGTTTAGGGTTCGGGTTAGGGTTCGGGT
>JAVLSZ010000046.1:1517500-1520000 GCA_032313775.1 Urocyon cinereoargenteus | reverse complement strand
TTTATGGTTCGGGTTAGGGATCGGGTTAGGGTTAGGGTTAGGATTCGGGTTAGGGTTAGGGTTCGGGTTAGGGTTAGGGTTCGGGTTAGGGTTAGGTTTAGAGTTCGGGTTAGGGTTAGGGTTAGGGTTCGGTTAGGGTTAGGGTTCGGGTTCGGGGTAGGGTTCAAGTTTGGGTTAGGTTTTGGGTTAGCGTTAGGTTTAGGGTTAGGGTTCGGGTTCGGGTTATGGTTCGGTTTCGGGTTCGGGTTAGGGTTAGGGTTCGGGTTAGGGTTAGGTTCCGGTTAGGGTTAGGGTTAGGGTTCGGGTTAGGGTTCGGGTTAGGGTTAGAGTTAGGGTACGGGTTAGGGTTAGGGTTCGGGCACGGGTTAGGGTTAGGTTTAGGGTTAGGGTTCGGCTTAGGGTTCGGGTTAGGGTTAGGGTTCGTTTTAGGGTTAGGGTTAGGGTTCGGGTTAGGGTTAGGGTTAGGATTCGGGTTAGGGTTCGGGTTCGGGTTAGGGTTCGGGTTCGGGTTAGGGTTAGGGTTAGGGTTCGGATTAGGGTTAGGGTTAGGATTAGGGTTAGAGTTAGGGTTCGGGTTAGGGTTAGGGTTAGGGTTAGGATTTGGGTTAGGGTTAGGTTTTAGGGTTAGGGTTAGGGTTAGGGTTAGGTTTTGGGTTAGGTTTCCGGTTCGGGTTAGGGTTAGGGTTAGGGTTAGGGTTCGGGTTACTGTTAGGGTTCGCGTTAGTGTTAGGGTTAGGTTTAGGGTTAGGGTTAGGGTTCGGGTTAGGGTTAGGGTTAGGTTTAGGGTTAGGGTTCGGGTTAGGGTTATGGTTAGGGTTCGATTTAGGGTTAGGGTTAGGGTTAGGGTTTGGGTTCGGGTTAGGGTTAGTGTTAGGGTGGGGTTAGGGTTAGGGTTAGGTTTAAGGTTCGGGTTAGGGTTCGGGTTAGGTTTAGGGTTAGGATTCGGGTTAGGGTTAGGGTTAGGGTTCGGGTTAGGGTTAGGGTTCGGGTTAGGGTTAGGTTTAGGGTTCGGGTTAGGGTTAGGGTTAGGGTTCGGGTTAGGGTTAGGGTTCGGGTTCGGGTTAGGGTTAGGGTTCGGGTTCGGGTTAGGGTTTGGGTTCGGGTTCGGGTTAGGGTTAGGGTTCGGGTTAGGGTTAGGTTCCGGTTAGGGTTAGGGTTAGGGTTCGGGTTAGGGTTAGGGTTAGGGTTCGGGTTAGGGTTAGGGTTCGGGTTAGGGTTAGGGTTAGGGTTCGGGTTAGGGTTAGGGTTAGGTTTAGGGTTAGGTTACGGGTTAGGGTTAGGGTTCGGGTTCGGGTTAGGGTTAGGGTTCGGGTTCGGGTTCTGGTTAGGGTTCGGTTTAGGGTTAGGGTTCGGGTTAGGGTTAGTGTTAGAGTTAGGGTTAGGGTTCGGGTTAGGGTTAGGGTTAGGGTTAACGTTAGGGGTTAGTGTTAGGGTTAGGTTTCTGGTTAGGTTTAGGGTTAGGGTTAGGGTTAGTGTTCTGGTTAGGGTTAGGTTTAGGGTTCGGGTGAGGGTTAGTGTTAGGGTTACGGTTAGGGTCCGGGTTAGGGTTAGGGTTCGGTGTCGGGTTAGGGTTAGGTTTAGGGTTAGGGTTCGGGTTCGGGTTAGGGTTAGGCTTAGGGTTAGGGTTCGGATTCGGTGTTAGGGTTAGGGTTAGGGTTCGGGTTAGGGTTCGGGTTAGGTTTAGGATTCAGGTAGGGTCTTAGGGTTCTGGTTCGGGTTAGCGTTATGGTTAGTGTTCGGGTTAGGGTTAGGGTTAGGGTTCGGGTTAGGGTTAGGGTTAGGGTTAGTGTTAGGGTTCGGGTTAGGTTTAGGGTTAGGGTATGGGTTAGGGTTCGTGTTAGGTTTAGGTTTACGGTTAGGGTTCGGGTTAGGGTTAGGGTTCGGGTTCGGGTTAGGGTTAGGGTTAGGGTTAGGGTTAGGGTTTGGGTTAGGGTTAGGGTTCGGGTTAGGTTTAGGGTTATGGTTCGGGTTAGGGTTAGGGTTAGGTTTCGGGTTAGGGTTCGGGTTTGGGTTCGGGTTAGGGTTAGGTTTAGGGTTCGGGATAGAGTTTGGGTTAGGGTTAGGCTTCGGGTTAGGGTTAGGGTTAGGGTTCGGGTTAGGGTTCGGGTTCGGTTTAGGGTTCGGGTTCGGTTTAGGGTTAGGGTTAGGGTTCGGGTTAGGGTTCGGGTTAGGGTTAGGTTTCGTGTTCGGGTTAGGGTTAGGGTTCGGGTTAGGGTTAGGGCTAGGTTTCGGTTTAGGTTTCGGGTTCGGGTTAGGGTTAGGGTTAGGGATCGGGTAAGGGTTAGTTTTCGGGTTAGGGTTAGGGTTAGGGTTAGGGTTCGGGTTAGGGCTCGGGTTCGGGTTAGTGTTAGGGTTAGGGTTAGGGTTAGGGTTAGGTTTAGGGTTAGGTTTCGGGTTAGGTTTAGGGTTAGGGTCAGGGTTAGGGTTCGGGTTAGGGTTAGGGTTAGTGTTCGAGTTAGGGTTAGGGTTCGGGTTAGGGTTAGGGGTTAGGGTTAGGGTG
>JAVLSZ010000046.1:1507500-1510000 GCA_032313775.1 Urocyon cinereoargenteus | reverse complement strand
GGTTAGGGTTAGGGTTCCGGTTAGGTTTAGGGTTAGGGTTTGGGTTAGGGTTAGGATTCGGGTTAGGGTTAGGGTTCGGGTTAGGGTTAGGGTTCGGGTTAGGGTTAGGTTTAGAGTTCGGGTTAGGGTTAGGGTTAGGGTTCGGGTTAGGGTTAGGGTTCGGGTTAGGGTTAGGGTTACGGTTCGGGTTACGGTTAGGGTTCGTGTTAGGGTTAGGGTTAGGGTTAGGGTTAGGGTTTGGGTTAGGGTTAGGGTTCGGGTTAGGGTTAGGGTTAGGGTTCAGGTTACGGTTAGGGTTAGGGTTAGGGTTAGGGTTCGGGTTTGGGTTCGGGTTAGGGTTAGGGTTAGGGATCGGGTTAGGGTTCGGGTTAGGGTTAGGGTTCGGGTTAGTGTTAGGTTTAGTGTTCGGGTTAGGTTTCGGGTTCGGGTTAGGGTTTGGGTTCGGTTTAGGTTTAGGGTTAGGGTTCGGGTTAGGGTTAGGGTTAGGGTTAGGTTTAGGGTTCGGGTTAGGGTTCGGGTTAGTGTTCGGGTTAGGGTTAGGGTTCGGTTTCGGGTTAGGGTTAGGGTTAAGGTTCGAGTTAGGGTTAGGGTTCGGGTTAGGGTTAGGGGTTAGGGTTAGGGTTAGGGTTAGGGTTAGGTTTAGGGTTAGTGTTCGGGTTAGGGTTAGGGTTAGGGTTAGGGTTCGGGTTAGGGTTAGGGTTATGTTTTGTGTTCGTGTTCGGGGTAAGGTTAGGGTTCGGGTTCGGGTTAGGGTTCGGGTTAGGGTTAGGGTTAGGGTTAGGGTTTGGGTTAGGGTTAGGTTTTAGGTTTAGGGTTAGGGTTAGGGTTAGGGTTAGGTTTAGGGTTAGGGATCGGGTTAGGGTTCGGGTTAGGGTTAGGGTTCGGGTTAGGGTTAGGGTTAGGTTTAGGGTTAGGGTTAGGGTTCGGGTTCGGGTTAGGGTTAGGGTTAGGGTTATGGTTCGGGTTAGGGTTAGGGTTATGGTTCGAGTTAGGGTTAGGGTTAGGGTTAGGGTTAGGGTTCGGGTTAGGGTTAGGGTTAGGGTTCGGGTTAGGGTTAGGGTTAGGTTTAGGGTTCGGGTTAGGGTTCGGGTTAGGGTTAGGGTTAGGATTCGGGTTAGGGTTAGGGTTAGGGTTCGGGTTAGGGTTCGGGTTAGGGTTAGAGTTAGGGTACGGGTTAGGGTTAGGGTTCGGGCACGGGTTAGGGTTAGGTTTAGGGTTAGGGTTCGGGTTAGGGTTCGGGTTAGGGTTAGGGTTCGTTTTAGGGTTAGGGTTAGGGTTCGGGTTAGGGTTAGGGTTAGGATTCGGGTTAGGGTTCGGGTTCGGGTTAGGGTTCGGGTTCGGGTTAGGGTTAGGGTTAGGGTTCGGATTAGGGTTAGGGTTAGGATTAGGGTTAGAGTTAGGGTTCGGGTTAGGGTTAGGGTTAGGGTTAGGATTTGGGTTAGGGTTAGGTTTTAGGGTTAGGGTTAGGGTTAGGGTTAGGTTTAGGGTTAGGTTTCCGGTTCGGGTTAGGGTTAGGGTTAGGGTTAGGGTTCGGGTTAGGGTTAGGGTTCGCGTTAGTGTTAGGGTTAGGTTTAGGGTTAGGGTTAGGGTTCGGGTTAGGGTTAGGGTTAGGTTTAGGGTTAGGGTTCGGGTTAGGGTTATGGTTAGGGTTCGATTTAGGGTTAGGGTTAGGGTTAGGGTTTGGGTTCGGGTTAGGGTTAGTGTTAGGGTGGGGTTAGGGTTAGGGTTAGGTTTAAGGTTCGGGTTAGGGTTCGGGTTAGGTTTAGGGTTAGGATTCGGGTTAGGGTTAGGGTTAGGGTTCGGGTTAGGGTTAGGGTTCGGGTTAGGGTTAGGTTTAGGGTTCGGGTTAGGGTTAGGGTTAGGGTTCGGGTTAGGGTTAGGGTTCGGGTTCGGGTTAGGGTTTGGGTTCGGGTTCGGGTTAGGGTTAGGGTTCGGGTTAGGGTTAGGTTCCCGTTAGGGTTAGGGTTAGGGTTCGGGTTAGGGTTAGGGTTAGGGTTCGGGTTAGGGTTAGGGTTCGGGTTAGGGTTAGGGTTAGGGTTCGGGTTAGGGTTAGGGTTAGGTTTAGGGTTAGGTTACGGGTTAGGGTTAGGGTTCGGGTTCGGGTTAGGGTTAGGGTTCGGGTTCGGGTTCTGGTTAGGGTTCGGTTTAGGGTTAGGGTTCGGGTTAGGGTTAGTGTTAGAGTTAGGGTTAGGGTTCGGGTTAGGGTTAGGGTTAGGGTTAAGGTTAGGGGTTAGGGTTAGGGTTAGGTTTCTGGTTAGGTTTAGGGTTAGGGTTAGGGTTAGTGTTCTGGTTAGGGTTAGGTTTAGGGTTCGGGTGAGGGTTAGTGTTAGGGTTACGGTTAGGGTCCGGGTTAGGGTTAGGGTTCGGTGTCGGGTTAGGGTTAGGGTTAGGGTTAGGGTTCGGGTTCGGGTTAGGGTTAGGCTTAGGGTTAGGGTTCGGATTCGGTGTTAGGGTTAGGGTTAGGGTTCGGGTTAGGGTTCGGGTTAGGTTTAGGATTCAG
>JAVLSZ010000046.1:1495000-1502500 GCA_032313775.1 Urocyon cinereoargenteus | reverse complement strand
TTAGGGTTAGGGTTAGGGTCAGGGTTAGTGTTCGGTTTAGGGTTCGGGTTAGGGTTCGGGTTAGGGTTAGGGTTAGGGTTTGGGTAAGGGTTTGGGTTAGGGTTCGGGTTAGGGTTCGGGTTAGGGTTAGGGTTCGGGTTCGGGTTAGGGTTAGGGTTCGGGTTAGGGTTAGGGTTAGGTTTCGGTTTAGGTTTCGGGTTCGTGTTAGGGTTAGGTTTAGGGTTCGGGTTAGGGTTAGGGTTCCGTTTAGGGTTAGGGTTAGGGTTAGGGTTAGGGTTCGGGTTAGGGTTCGGGGTAGGGTTAGGCTTAGGGTTAGGGTTAGGTTTAGGGTTAGGGTTCGGGTTAGGTTTAGGGTTAGTGTTAGGTTTAGGGTACGGGTTAGGGTTAGGGTTAGTGTTCGAGTTAGGGTTAGGGTTCGGTTTAGGGTTAGGGGTTAGGGTTAGCGTTAGGGTTAGGGTTAGTGTTCGGGTTAGGGTTAGGGTTAGGGTTAGGGTTAGGGTTCGGGTTAGGGTTAGGTTTAGGGTTAGGGTTAGCGTTCGGGTTAGGTTTAGGGTTATGGTTTGGGTTCGGGTTCAGGGTAAGTTTAGGGTTCGGGTTCGGGTTAGGGTTCGGGTTCGGGTTCGGGTTAGGTGTTAGGTTTAGGGTTAGGGTTAGGGTTAGGGTTCGGGTTAGGTTTAGGGTTAGGGTTAGGGTTCGTGTTAGGGTTTGGGTTAGGGTTAGTGTTAGGGTTCGGGTTAGGATTAGGGCTAGGTTTCGGGTTAGGGTTCGAGTTAGGGTTCGGGTTAGGGTTAGGGTTAGGTTTCGGGTAAGGGTTAGGTTTAGGTTTCGGGTTAGGGTTCGGGTTCGGGTTAGGGTTCAGTTTCGGTTAGGGTTAGGGTTAGGGTTCGGATTAGGGTTAGGGTTATGGTTAGGGTTCGGGTTAGGGTTCGGGTTAGGGTTAGGATTAGGGTTAGGTTTAGGGTTGGGGTTCGGCTTAGGGTTAGGGTTAGGGTACGGGTTAGGGTTAGGGTTCAGGTTCGGGTTAGGGTTAGGGTTCGGGTTCGGGTTCAGGTTAGGGTTAGTGTTAGGGTTACGGTTAGGGTTCGGATTAGGGTGAGGGGTAGGGTTCGGTTTAGGGTTCGGGTTCGGGTTAGGGTTAGTGTTAGAGTTAGGGTTAGGGTTCGGGTTAGGGTTAGGGTTAGGTTTCGGGTTATGTTTAGGGTTAGGTTTAGGGTTAGGGTTCGGGTTAAGGTTAGGTTTAGGGTTCGGGTGAGGGTTAGTGTTAGGGTTACGGTTAGGGTCCTGGTTAGGGTTAGGGTTCGGTGTCGGGTTAGGGTTAGTGTTAGGGTTAGGGTTCGGGTTAGGGTTAGGGTTAGGGTAAGGGTTAGGGTACGGGTTAGGGTTTGGGTTAGGGTTAGGGTTAGGGTTCGGGTTAGGATTAGGGCTAGGTTTCGGGTTAGGGTTCGAGTTAGGGTTAGGGTTAGGGTTAGGGTTAGGGTTCGGGTTAGGGTTCGGGTTAGGGTTAGGGTTAGGTTTATGGTTCGGGTTAGGGTTAGGGTTCCGGTTAGGTTTAGGGTTAGGGTTTGGGTTAGGGTTAGGATTCGGGTTAGGGTTAGGGTTCGGGTTAGGGTTAGGGTTCGGGTTAGGGTTAGGTTTAGAGTTCGGGTTAGGGTTAGGGTTAGGGTTCGGGTTAGGGTTAGGGTTCGGGTTAGGGTTAGGGTTACGGTTCGGGTTACGGTTAGGGTTCGTGTTAGGGTTAGGGTTAGGGTTAGGGTTAGGGTTTGGGTTAGGGTTAGGGTTCGGGTTAGGGTTAGGGTTAGGGTTCAGGTTACGGTTAGGGTTAGGGTTAGGGTTAGGGTTCGGGTTTGGGTTCGGGTTAGGGTTAGGGTTAGGGATCGGGTTAGGGTTCGGGTTAGGGTTAGGGTTCGGGTTAGTGTTAGGTTTAGTGTTCGGGTTAGGTTTCGGGTTCGGGTTAGGGTTTGGGTTCGGTTTAGGTTTAGGGTTAGGGTTCGGGTTAGGGTTAGGGTTAGGGTTAGGTTTAGGGTTCGGGTTAGGGTTCGGGTTAGTGTTCGGGTTAGGGTTAGGGTTCGGTTTCGGGTTAGGGTTAGGGTTAAGGTTCGAGTTAGGGTTAGGGTTCGGGTTAGGGTTAGGGGTTAGGGTTAGGGTTAGGGTTAGGGTTAGGTTTAGGGTTAGTGTTCGGGTTAGGGTTAGGGTTAGGGTTAGGGTTCGGGTTAGGGTTAGGGTTATGTTTTGTGTTCGTGTTCGGGGTAAGGTTAGGGTTCGGGTTCGGGTTAGGGTTCGGGTTAGGGTTAGGGTTAGGGTTAGGGTTTGGGTTAGGGTTAGGTTTTAGGTTTAGGGTTAGGGTTAGGGTTAGGGTTAGGTTTAGGGTTAGGGATCGGGTTAGGGTTCGGGTTAGGGTTAGGGTTCGGGTTAGGGTTAGGGTTAGGTTTAGGGTTAGGGTTAGGGTTCGGGTTCGGGTTAGGGTTAGGGTTAGGGTTATGGTTCGGGTTAGGGTTAGGGTTATGGTTCGAGTTAGGGTTAGGGTTAGGGTTAGGGTTAGGGTTCGGGTTAGGGTTAGGGTTAGGGTTCGGGTTAGGGTTAGGGTTAGGTTTAGGGTTCGGGTTAGGGTTCGGGTTAGGGTTAGGGTTAGGATTCGGGTTAGGGTTAGGGTTAGGGTTCGGGTTAGGGTTCGGGTTAGGGTTAGAGTTAGGGTACGGGTTAGGGTTAGGGTTCGGGCACGGGTTAGGGTTAGGTTTAGGGTTAGGGTTCGGGTTAGGGTTCGGGTTAGGGTTAGGGTTCGTTTTAGGGTTAGGGTTAGGGTTCGGGTTAGGGTTAGGTTTAGGATTCGGGTTAGGGTTCGGGTTCGGGTTAGGGTTCGGGTTCGGGTTAGGGTTAGGGTTAGGGTTCGGATTAGGGTTAGGGTTAGGATTAGGGTTAGAGTTAGGGTTCGGGTTAGGGTTAGGGTTAGGGTTAGGATTTGGGTTAGGGTTAGGTTTTAGGGTTAGGGTTAGGGTTAGGGTTAGGTTTAGGGTTAGGTTTCCGGTTCGGGTTAGGGTTAGGGTTAGGGTTAGGGTTCGGGTTAGGGTTAGGGTTCGCGTTAGTGTTAGGGTTAGGTTTAGGGTTAGGGTTAGGGTTCGGGTTAGGGTTAGGGTTAGGTTTAGGGTTAGGGTTCGGGTTAGGGTTATGGTTAGGGTTCGATTTAGGGTTAGGGTTAGGGTTAGGGTTTGGGTTCGGGTTAGGGTTAGTGTTAGGGTGGGGTTAGGGTTAGGGTTAGGTTTAAGGTTCGGGTTAGGGTTCGGGTTAGGTTTAGGGTTAGGATTCGGGTTAGGGTTAGGGTTAGGGTTCGGGTTAGGGTTAGGGTTCGGGTTAGGGTTAGGTTTAGGGTTCGGGTTAGGGTTAGGGTTAGGGTTCGGGTTAGGGTTAGGGTTCGGGTTCGGGTTAGGGTTTGGGTTCGGGTTCGGGTTAGGGTTAGGGTTCGGGTTAGGGTTAGGTTCCCGTTAGGGTTAGGGTTAGGGTTCGGGTTAGGGTTAGGGTTAGGGTTCGGGTTAGGGTTAGGGTTCGGGTTAGGGTTAGGGTTAGGGTTCGGGTTAGGGTTAGGGTTAGGTTTAGGGTTAGGTTACGGGTTAGGGTTAGGGTTCGGGTTCGGGTTAGGGTTAGGGTTCGGGTTCGGGTTCTGGTTAGGGTTCGGTTTAGGGTTAGGGTTCGGGTTAGGGTTAGTGTTAGAGTTAGGGTTAGGGTTCGGGTTAGGGTTAGGGTTAGGGTTAAGGTTAGGGGTTAGGGTTAGGGTTAGGTTTCTGGTTAGGTTTAGGGTTAGGGTTAGGGTTAGTGTTCTGGTTAGGGTTAGGTTTAGGGTTCGGGTGAGGGTTAGTGTTAGGGTTACGGTTAGGGTCCGGGTTAGGGTTAGGGTTCGGTGTCGGGTTAGGGTTAGGGTTAGGGTTAGGGTTCGGGTTCGGGTTAGGGTTAGGCTTAGGGTTAGGGTTCGGATTCGGTGTTAGGGTTAGGGTTAGGGTTCGGGTTAGGGTTCGGGTTAGGTTTAGGATTCAGGTAGGGTCTTAGGGTTCTGGTTCGGGTTAGGGTTATGGTTAGTGTTCGGGTTAGGGTTAGGGTTAGGGTTCGGGTTAGGGTTAGGGTTAGGGTTAGTGTTAGGGTTCGGGTTAGGTTTAGGGTTAGGGTATGGGTTAGGGTTCGTGTTAGGTTTAGGTTTAGGGTTAGGGTTCGGGTTAGGGTTAGGGTTCGGGTTCGGGTTAGGGTTAGGGTTAGGGTTAGGGTTAGGGTTTGGGTTAGGGTTAGGGTTCGGGTTAGGTTTAGGGTTAGGGTTCGGGTTAGGGTTAGGGTTAGGTTTCGGGTTAGGGTTCGGGTTTGGGTTCGGGTTAGGGTTAGGTTTAGGGTTCGGGATAGAGTTTGGGTTAGGGTTAGGCTTCGGGTTAGGGTTAGGGTTAGGGTTCGGGTTAGGGTTCGGGTTCGGTTTAGGGTTCGGGTTCGGTTTAGGGTTAGGGTTAGGGTTCGGGTTAGGGTTCGGGTTAGGGTTAGGTTTCGTGTTCGGGTTAGGGTTAGGGTTCGGGTTAGGGTTAGGGCTAGGTTTCGGTTTAGGTTTCGGGTTCGGGTTAGGGTTAGGGTTAGGGATCGGGTAAGGGTTAGTTTTCGGGTTAGGGTTAGGGTTAGGGTTAGGGTTCGGGTTAGGGCTCGGGTTCGGGTTAGTGTTAGGGTTAGGGTTAGGGTTAGGGTTAGGTTTAGGGTTAGGTTTCGGGTTAGGTTTAGGGTTAGGGTCAGGGTTAGGGTTCGGGTTAGGGTTAGGGTTAGTGTTCGAGTTAGGGTTAGGGTTCGGGTTAGGGTTAGGGGTTAGGGTTAGGGTGAGGGTTAGGGTTAGGGTTAGTGTTCGGGTTAGGGTTAGTGTTCGGGTTAGGGTACGGGTTAGGGTTAGGGTTATGGTTTGGGTTCGTGTTCGGGGTAAGTTTAGGGTTCGGTTTTGGGTTAGGGTTCGGGTTCGTGTTCGGGTTAGGTGTTAGGGTTAGGGTTAGGGTTAGGGTTCCGGATAGGATTAGTTTTAGGGTTAGGGTTAGGGTTCGGGTTAGGGTTCGAGTTAGGGTTAGGGTTAGGGTTCGGGTTCGGGTTAGGGTTCCGGTTAGGGTTCGGGTTAGGGTTCGGGTTAGGGTAAGGGTTCGGGTTCGGGTTAGGGTTAGGGTTAGGTTTCGGGTTAGGGTTCGGGTTCGGGTTAGGGTTCGTGTTCTGTTAGGGTTAGGGTTAGGGTTCGGATTAGGGTTAGGGTTAGGTTTAGGGTTAGGATTAGGGTTCGGGTTAGGGTTCGGGTTAGGGTTCGGGTTAGGGTTAGGGTTAGGATTAGGTTTAGGGTTAGGGTTCGTGTTAGGGTTAGGGTTAGGTTTAGGGTTAGGGTTAGGGTTTGGGTTAGGGTTAGGTTTTAGGGTTAGGGTTAGGGATAGGGTTAGAGTTAGGGTTAGGGGTTAGTTTTAGGGTTACGGTTACGGTTAGTGTTAGGGTTCGGGTTAGGGTTAGGGTTCGGGTTAGGGTTAGGGTTAGGGTTAGGGTTAGGGTTCGGATACGGGTTAGGGTTAGCGTTAGGGTTAGGGTTAGGTTTCGGGTTCGGGTTTAGGGTTAGGGTTAGGGTTCGGGTTAGGGTTCGGGTTAGGGTTAGGGTTAGGGTTAGGGTTAGGGTTAGGTTTAGGGTTAGGGATCGGGTTAGGGTTCGGGTTAGGGTTAGGGTTCGGGTTAGGGTTAGGGTTAGGTTTAGGGTTAGGGTTAGGGTTCGGGTTCGGGTTAGGGTTAGGGTTAGGGTTATGGTTCGGGTTAGGGTTAGGGTTATGGTTCGAGTTAGGGTTAGGGTTAGGGTTAGGGTTAGGGTTCGGGTTAGGGTTAGGGTTAGGGTTCGGGTTAGGGTTAGGGTTAGGTTTAGGGTTCGGGTTAGGGTTCGGGTTAGGGTTAGGGTTAGGATTCGGGTTAGGGTTAGGGTTAGGGTTCGGGTTAGGGTTCGGGTTAGGGTTAGAGTTAGGGTACGGGTTAGGGTTAGGGTTCGGGCACGGGTTAGGGTTAGGTTTAGGGTTAGGGTTCGGGTTAGGGTTCGGGTTAGGGTTAGGGTTCGTTTTAGGGTTAGGGTTAGGGTTCGGGTTAGGGTTAGGGTTAGGATTCGGGTTAGGGTTCGGGTTCGGGTTAGGGTTCGGGTTCGGGTTAGGGTTAGGGTTAGGGTTCGGATTAGGGTTAGGGTTAGGATTAGGGTTAGAGTTAGGGTTCGGGTTAGGGTTAGGGTTAGGGTTAGGATTTGGGTTAGGGTTAGGTTTTAGGGTTAGGGTTAGGGTTAGGGTTAGGTTTAGGGTTAGGTTTCCGGTTCGGGTTAGGGTTAGGGTTAGGGTTAGGGTTCGGGTTAGGGTTAGGGTTCGCGTTAGTGTTAGGGTTAGGTTTAGGGTTAGGGTTAGGGTTCGGGTTAGGGTTAGGGTTAGGTTTAGGGTTAGGGTTCGGGTTAGGGTTATGGTTAGGGTTCGATTTAGGGTTAGGGTTAGGGTTAGGGTTTGGGTTCGGGTTAGGGTTAGTGTTAGGGTGGGGTTAGGGTTAGGGTTAGGTTTAAGGTTCGGGTTAGGGTTCGGGTTAGGTTTAGGGTTAGGATTCGGGTTAGGGTTAGGGTTAGGGTTCGGGTTAGGGTTAGGGTTCGGGTTAGGGTTAGGTTTAGGGTTCGGGTTAGGGTTAGGGTTAGGGTTCGGGTTAGGGTTAGGGTTCGGGTTCGGGTTAGGGTTTGGGTTCGGGTTCGGGTTAGGGTTAGGGTTCGGGTTAGGGTTAGGTTCCCGTTAGGGTTAGGGTTAGGGTTCGGGTTAGGGTTAGGGTTAGGGTTCGGGTTAGGGTTAGGGTTCGGGTTAGGGTTAGGGTTAGGGTTCGGGTTAGGGTTAGGGTTAGGTTTAGGGTTAGGTTACGGGTTAGGGTTAGGGTTCGGGTTCGGGTTAGGGTTAGGGTTCGGGTTCGGGTTCTGGTTAGGGTTCGGTTTAGGGTTAGGGTTCGGGTTAGGGTTAGTGTTAGAGTTAGGGTTAGGGTTCGGGTTAGGGTTAGGGTTAGGGTTAAGGTTAGGGGTTAGGGTTAGGGTTAGGTTTCTGGTTAGGTTTAGGGTTAGGGTTAGGGTTAGTGTTCTGGTTAGGGTTAGGTTTAGGGTTCGGGTGAGGGTTAGTGTTAGGGTTACGGTTAGGGTCCGGGTTAGGGTTAGGGTTCGGTGTCGGGTTAGGGTTAGGGTTAGGGTTAGGGTTCGGGTTCGGGTTAGGGTTAGGCTTAGGGTTAGGGTTCGGATTCGGTGTTAGGGTTAGGGTTAGGGTTCGGGTTAGGGTTCGGGTTAGGTTTAGGATTCAGGTAGGGTCTTAGGGTTCTGGTTCGGGTTAGGGTTATGGTTAGTGTTCGGGTTAGGGTTAGGGTTAGGGTTCGGGTTAGGGTTAGGGTTAGGGTTAGTGTTAGGGTTCGGGTTAGGTTTAGGGTTAGGGTATGGGTTAGGGTTCGTGTTAGGTTTAGGTTTAGGGTTAGGGTTCGGGTTAGGGT
>JAVLSZ010000046.1:1482500-1492500 GCA_032313775.1 Urocyon cinereoargenteus | reverse complement strand
AGGGTTAGGGTTAGGGTTAGGGTTAGAGTTAGTGTTCGGGTTAGGGTTCGGGTTAGGGTTCGGTGTAGGGTTAGGGTTAGGTTTAGGGTTAGGGTTCGGGTTAGGTTTAGGGTTAGGGTTAGGGTTAGGGTTAGGGTTAGGGTTCGGATTAGGGATAGGGTTAGGTTTCGGGTTAGGGTTCGGGTTCGGTTTAGCGTTTGTGTTAGTGTTCGGGTTAGAGTTAGGGTTAGGGTTCGGGTTAGGGTTATGGTCAGGGTTAGGGTTAGGGTTCGGGTTAGGGTTCGGGTTAGGGTTAGGGTTAGGGTTCGGGTTAGGGTTAGGGTTAGGGTTAAGGTTTGGCTTCGGGTTAGGGTTAGGGTTAGGGTTCGGATTAGGGTTAGGGTTAGGGTTAGGGTTAGAGTTAGGGTTCGGGTTAAGGTTCGGGTTAGGGTTCGGTGTAGTGTTAGGGTTAGGTTTAGGGTTAGGGTTCGGGTTAGGGTTAGGGCTATCGTTAGGATTTGGGTTAGGGTTAGGTTTTAGGGTTAGGGTTAGGGTTAGGGTTAGGGTTATGGTTAGGTTTAGGGTTAGGGTTCGGGTTAGGGTTAGGGTTAGGGTTAGCGTTAGGGTTCAGGTTAGGTTTAGGGATCGCGTTAGTGTTACAGTTAGGTTTAGGGTTAGGGTTAGGGTTCGGGTTAGGGTTAGGGTTAGGGTTAGGGTTAGGGTTAGGGTTAGGGTTCGAGTTAGGGTTAGGGTTAGGGTTAGGGTTAGGGTTCGGGATAGGGTTAGTGTTAGGGTCGGGTTAGGGTTAGGGTTAGGTTTAGGGTTTGGGTTAGGGTTCGGGTTAGGGTTAGGGTTAGGATTCGGTTTAGGGTTAGGGTTAGGGTTCGGGTTATGTTTAGGGTTCGGTTTAGGGCTAGGTTTAGGGTTCGGGTTAGGGTTAGGGTTAGGGTTCGGGTTAGGGTTAGGGGTCGGGTTCGGGTTAGGGTTAGGGTTCGGGTTCGGGTTAGGGTTCAGGTTTGGGTTAGGGTTTGGGTTAGGGTGAGGTTTAGGGTTAGGGTTCGGGTTCGGGTTAGGGTACGGGTTCGGGTTCGGGTTAGGGTTAGGGTTCGGGTTAGGGTTAGGTTCCGGTTAGGGTTAGGGTTAGGGTTCGTGTTAGGGTTAGGTTTAGGGTTCGGGTTAGCGTTAGGGTTCGGGTTATGGTTAGGGTTAGGGTTCGGGTTAGGTTTAGGGTTAGGGTTAGGGTTAGGGTACGGGTTAGGGTTAGGGTTCGGGTTCGGGTTAGATTTCGGGTTCGGGTTCGGTTTCGGATTAGAGTTAGTGTTAGCGTTAGGGTTAGAGTTCGGATTAGGGTTAGGGGTAGGGTTCGGTTTAGGTTTCGGGTTCGGGTTAGGGTTAGTGTTAGAGTTAGGGTTAGAGTTCGGGTTAGGGTTAGGGTTAGGGTTAGGGTTAGGGGTTAGGGTTAGGGTTAGGTTTCTGGTTAGGTTTAGGGTTAGGGTTAGGTTTAGGGTTTGGGCTAGGGTTAGGTTTAGGGTTCGGGTGAGAGTTAGTGTTAGGGTTACGGTTAGGGTCCGGGTTAGGGTTAGGGTTCGGTTTCGGGTTAGGGTTAGGGTTAGGGTTAGGGTTCGGGTTCGGGTTAGGGTTAGGGTTAGGTTTAGGGTTCGGATTCGGCGTTAGTGTTAGGGTTAGGGTTCGGGTTAGGGTTCGGGTTAGGTTTAGGATTCGGGTAAGGGCTAAGGGTTCTGGTTCGGGTTAGGGTTATGGTTAGGGTTCCGGTTAGGGTTAGGGTTAGGGTTCGGGTTAGGGTTAGGGTTAGGGTTAGGGTTAGGGTTCGGGTTAGGTTTAGGGTTAGGGTATGGGTTAGTGTTCGTGTTAGGTTTAGGGTTAGGGTTAGGGTTTGGGTTAGGGTTAGGGTTCGGGTTAGGGTTAGGGTTAGGGTTAGGGTTAGGGTTTGGGTTAGGGTTAGGGTTCGGGTTAGGTTTAGGGTTAGGGTTCGGGTTAGGGTTCGGGTTAGGGTTCGGGTTAGGGTTCGGGTTAGGGTTAGGGTTAGGGTTCGGGTTAGGGTTAGGGTTAGGGTTAGGGTTAGGTTTAGGGTTCGGGTTAGGGTTAGGGGTAGGGTTCGGGTGAGGGTTAGGGTTAGAGTTAGGGTTCGGGTTAGGGTTCGGGTTAGGGTTCGGTGTAGGGTTAGGGTTAGGTTTAGGGTTAGGGTTCGGGTTAGGGTTCGGGTTAGGGTTAGGGTTCGGGTTAGGGTTAGGGTTAGGATTCGGGTTAGGGTTAGGGTTCGGGTTAGGGTTAGAATTAGGATTCGGGTTAGGGTTCTGGTTCGGGTTAGGGTTCGGGTTCGGGTTAGGGTTAGGGTTAGGGTTCGGATTAGGGTTAGGGTTAGGTTTAGGGTTAGAGTTAGGGTTCGGTTTAGGGTTCGGGTTAGGGTTCAGTGTAGGGTTAGGTTTAGGTTTAGGGTTAGGGTTCGGGTAAGGGTTAGGGTTAGGTTTAGGGTTCGGGTTTGGGTTAGGTTTTAGGGTTAGGGTTAGGGTTAGTGTTAGGGTTTGGTTTAGGGTTTGGGTTCGGGTTAGGATTAGGGCTAGGTTCGGGTTAGGGTTCGAATTAGGGTTAGGGTTAGGGTTCGGGTTAGGTTTCGGGTTAGGGTTCGGGTTCGGGTTAGGGTTAGGTTTATGGTTCGGGTTAGGGATCGGGTTAGGGTTAGGGTTAGGATTCGGGTTAGGGTTAGGGTTCGGGTTAGGGTTAGGGTTCGGGTTAGGGTTAGGTTTAGGGTTCGGGTTAGGGTTAGGGTTAGGGTTCGGGTTAGGGTTAGGGTTCGGGTTCGGCTTATGGTTCGGGTTCGGGTTCGGGTTAGGGTTAGGGTTCGGGTTAGGGTTAGGTTCCGGTTAGGTTTAGGTTTAGGGTTAGGGTTAGGGTTCGGGTTAGGGTTAGGTTTATTGTTCGAGTTAGGGTTAGGGTTCGGGTTAGGGTTAGGGGTTAGGGTTAGGGTTAGGGTTAGTGTTCGGGTTAGGGTTAGGGTTAGGGTTAGGGTTCGGGTTAGGGTTAGGGTTATGGTTTGGGTTCGTGTACGGGGTAAGGTTAGGGTTCGGGTTCGGGTTAGGGTTCGGGTTCGTGTTCGGGTTAGGTGTTAGGGTTAGGGTTAGTGTTAGGGTTCGGGTTAGGGTTAGGGTTAGGGTTAGGGTTCGGTGTCGGGTTAGGGTTAGGGTTAGGGTTAGGGTTCGGGTTCGGGTTAGGGTTAGGTTTAGGATTCGGGTAAGGGCTTAGGGTTAGGGTTACGGTTAGGGTCCGGGTTAGGGTTAGGGTTCGGTGTCGGGTTAGGGTTAGGGTTAGGGTTAGGGTTCGGGTTCGGGTTAGGGTTAGGCTTAGGGTTAGGTTTCGGATTCGGTGTTAGGGTTAGGGTTAGGGTTCGGGTTTGGGTTCGGGTTAGGTTTAGGATTCGGGTAAGGGCTTAGGGTTCTGGTTCGGGTTAGGGTTATGGTTAGGGTTCCGGTTTAGGTTTCGGGTTCGGGTTAGGGTTAGTGTTAGGGTTCGGGTAAGGGTTAGGTTTCGGGTTAGGGTTCGGGTTAGGGTTAGGGTTAGGTTTCGGTTTAGGTTTCGGGTTCGTGTTAGGGTTAGGGTTAGGGTTCGGGTAAGGGTTAGGTTTCGGGTTAGGGTTAGGGTTAGGGTTAGGGTTCGGGTTAGGTTTAGGGTTAGGGTTCGGGTTAGGTTTAGGGTTAGGTTTCGGGTTAGGGTTCGGGTTTGGGTTCGGTTTAGGGTTAGGGTTAGGGTTAGGGTTCAGGTTAGGGTTTGGGTTAGGTTTAGGGTTCGGGTTAGGGTTAGGGTTAAGTTTCGGGTTAGGGTTCGGGTTCGGTTTAGGGTTCGGGTTCGGTTTAGGGTTAGGGTTAGGGTTTGGGTTAGGGTTAGGGTTAGGGTTAGGGTTCGGGTTAGGGTTCGGGTTAGGGTTCGGGTTAGGGTTAGGGTTCGGGTTCGGGTTAGGGTTAGGGTTCGGGTTAGGGTTAGGGTTAGGTTTCGGTTTAGGTTTCGGGTTCAGGTTAGGGTTAGGGTTAGGGTTCGGGTAAGGGTTACGGTTCGGGTTAGGGTTAGGGTTAGGGTTAGTGTTCGGGTTATGGCTCGGGTTCGGGTTAGGGTTAGGTTTAGGTTTAGGGTTAGGGTTCGGGTTAGGTTTAGTGTTAGGGTTAGGGTTAGGGTTCGGTTTAGGGTTAGGGTTAGTGTTCGAGTTAGGGTTAGGGTTCGGGTTAGGGTTAGGGGTTAGGGTTAGGGTTAGGGTTAGGGTTAGGGTTAGTGTTCGGGTTAGGGTTAGGGTTAGGGTTAGGGTTCGGGTTAGGGTTAGGGTTATGGTTTGGGTTCGTGTACGGGGTAAGGTTAGGGTTCGGGTTCGGGTTAGGGTTCGGGTTCGTGTTCGGGTTAGGTGTTAGGGTTAGGGTTAGTGTTAGGGTTCGGGTTAGGGTTAGGGTTAGGGTTAGGGTTCGGGTTAGGGTTTGGGTTAGGGTTAGGGTTAGGGTTCGGGTTAGGATTAGGGCTAGGTTTCGGGTTAGGGTTCGAGTTAGGGTTAGGGTTAGGGTTCGGGTTAGGGTTCCGGTTAGGGTTCGGGTTAGGGTTAGTGTTAGGTTTATGGTTCGGGTTAGGGTTCGGGTTAGGGTTAGGGTTAGGATTCGGGTTAGGGTTAGGGTTAGGGTTAGGGTTAGGGTTAGGGTTCGGGTTAGGGTTAGGTTTAGCGTTCGGGTTAGGGTTAGGGTTAGGGTTCAGGTTAGGGTTAGGGTTCGGGGTCGGGTTAGGGTTCAAGTTTGGGTTAGGGTTTGGGTTAGGATTAGGTTTAGGGTTAGGGTTCGGGTTCGGGTTATGGTTCGGGTTCGGGTTCGGGTTAGGGTTAGGGTTAGGGTTCGGGTTCGGGTTAGGGTTAGGTTTAGGATTCGGGTAAGGGCTTAGGGTTAGGGTTACGGTTAGGGTCCGGGTTAGGGTTAGGGTTCGGTGTCGGGTTAGGGTTAGGGTTAGGGTTAGGGTTCGGGTTCGGGTTAGGGTTAGGCTTAGGGTTAGGTTTCGGATTCGGTGTTAGGGTTAGGGTTAGGGTTCGGGTTTGGGTTCGGGTTAGGTTTAGGATTCGGGTAAGGGCTTAGGGTTCTGGATCGGGTTAGGGTTATGGTTAGGGTTCCGGTTTAGGTTTCGGGTTCGGGTTAGGGTTAGTGTTAGGGTTCGGGTAAGGTTTAGGTTTCGGGTTAGGGTTCGGGTTAGGGTTAGGGTTAGGTTTCGGTTTAGGTTTCGGGTTCGGGTTAGGGTTAGGGTTAGGGTTCGGGTAAGGGTTAGGTTTCGGGTTAGGGTTAGGGTTAGGGTTAGGGTTCGGGTTAGGTTTAGGGTTAGGGTTCGGGTTAGGGTTAGGGTTAGGTTTCGGGTTAGGGTTCGGGTTTGGGTTCGGGTTAGGGTTAGGGTTAGGGTTAGGGTTCAGGTTAGGGTTTGGGTTAGGGTTAGGGTTCGGGTTAGGGTTAGGGTTAAGTTTCGGGTTAGGGTTCGGGTTCGGTTTAGGGTTCGGGTTTGGTTTAGGGTTAGGGTTAGGGTTTGGGTTAGGGTTAGGGTTAGGGTTAGGGTTCGGGTTAGGGTTCGGGTTAGGGTTCGGGTTAGGGTTAGGGTTCGGGTTCGGGTTAGGGTTAGGGTTCGGGTTAGGGTTAGGGTTAGGTTTCGGTTTAGGTTTCGGGTTCGGGTTAGGGTTAGGGTTAGGGTTCGGGTAAGGGTTACGGTTCGGGTTAGGGTTAGGGTTAGGGTTAGTGTTCGGGTTATGGCTCGGGTTCGGGTTAGGGTTAGGTTTAGGTTTAGGGTTAGGGTTCGGGTTAGGTTTAGGGTTAGGGTTAGGGTTAGGGTTCGGGTTAGGGTTAGGGTTAGTGTTCGAGTTAGGGTTAGGGTTCGGGTTAGGGTTAGGGGTTAGGGTTAGGGTTAGGGTTAGGGTTAGGGTTAGTGTTCGGGTTAGGGTTAGGGTTAGGGTTAGGGTTCGGGTTAGGGTTAGGGTTATGGTTTGGGTTCGTGTATGGGGTAAGGTTAGGGTTCGGGTTCGGGTTAGGGTTCGGGTTCGTTTTCGGGTTAGGTGTTAGGGTTAGGGTTAGTGTTAGGGTTCGGGTTAGGGTTAGGGTTAGGGTTAGGGTTCGGGTTAGGGTTTGGGTTAGGGTTAGGGTTAGGGTTCGGGTTAGGATTAGGGCTAGGTTTCGGGTTAGGGTTCGAGTTAGGGTTAGGGTTAGGGTTCGGGTTAGTGTTCCGGTTAGGGTTCGGGTTAGGGTTAGTGTTAGGTTTATGGTTCGGGTTAGGGTTCGGGTTAGGGTTAGGGTTAGGATTCGGGTTAGGGTTAGGGTTAGGGTTAGGGTTAGGGTTAGGGTTAGGGTTAGGGTTCGTGTTAGGGTTAGGTTTAGCGTTCGGGTTAGGGTTAGGGTTAGGGTTCAGGTTAGTGTTAGGGTTCGGGATCGGGTTAGGGTTCAAGTTTGGGTTAGGGTTTGGGTTAGGATTAGGTTTAGGGTTAGGGTTCGGGTTCGGGTTATGGTTCGGGTTCGGGTTCGGGTTAGGGTTAGGGTTCGGGTTAGGGTTAGGTTCCGGTTAGGGTAGGGTTAGGAT
The DNA here is from genome assembly GCA_032313775.1 of Urocyon cinereoargenteus. NCBI lineage: Eukaryota > Metazoa > Chordata > Mammalia > Carnivora > Canidae > Urocyon > Urocyon cinereoargenteus. The sequence goes on along the minus strand of JAVLSZ010000046.1, from coordinate 1,485,936 downwards.
TCGGGTTAGGGTTAGGGTTTGGGTTAGGAATAGGTTTAGGGTTCGGGTTAGGGTTCGGGTTCGGTTTAGCGTTAGGGTTAGTGTTCGGGTTAGAGTTAGGGTTATGGTTCGGGTTAGGGTTATGGTTAGGGCTAGGGTTAGGGTTCGGGTTAGGGTTCGGGTTAGGGTTAGGGTTAGGGTTCGGGTTAGGGTTAGGGTTAGGGTTAAGGTCTGGCTTCGGGTTAGGGTTAGGGTTAGGGTTCGGATTAGGGTTAGGGTTAGGGTTAGGGTTAGAGTTAGGGTTCGGGTTAGGGTTCGGGTTAGGGTTCGGTGTAGGGTTAGGGTTAGGTTTAGGGTTAGGGTTCGGGTTAGGGTTAGGGTTATCGTTAGGATTTGGGTTAGGGTTAGGTTTTAGGGTTAGGGTTAGGGTTAGTGTTAGGGTTAGGTTTAGGGTTAGGGTTCGGGTTAGGGTTAGGGTTAGGGTTAGGGTTAGGGTTCAGGTTAGGGTTAGGGATCGCGTTAGTGTTAGGTTTAGGTTTAGGGTTAGGGTTATGGTTCGGGTTTGGGTTAGGGTTAGGGTTAGGGTTAGGGTTAGGGTTAGGGTTCGAGTTAGGGTTAGGGTTAGGGTTAGGGTTAGTGTTCGGGTTAGGGTTAGTGTTAGGGTCGGGTTAGGGTTAGGGTTAGGTTTAGGGTTTGGGTTAGGGTTCGGGTTAGGGTTAGGGTTAGGATTCGGGTTAGGGTTAGGGTTTTGGTTAGGTTTAGGGTTCGGTTTAGGGTTAGGTTTAGGGTTCGGGTTAGGGTTAGGGTTAGGGTCGGGTTAGGGTTAGGGTTCGGGTTAGGGTTAGGGTTCGGGTTCGGGTTAGGCTTAGGGTTCGGGTTCGCTTTAGGGTTAGTGTTAGGGTTAGGGTTAGGGTTCGGATTAGGGTTAGGGGTAGGGTTCGGGTTAGGGTTCGGGTTCGGGTTAGGGTTAGTGTTAGGGTTAGGGTTAGGGTTCGGGTTAGGGTTAGGGTTAGGGTTAGGGTTAGGGGTTAGGGTTAGTGTTAGGTTTCGGGTTAGGGTTAGGGTTAGGGTTTGGGTTAGGTTTCGGTTTAGGGTTCGGGTTCTGGTTAGGGTTAGGGTTATGGTTCGGGTTAGGGTTAGGGTTCGGGTTAGGGTTAGGGTTAGGGTTAGGGTTCGGGTTAGGTTTCGGGTTAGGGTTAGGGTTAGGGTTAGGTTTAGGGTTAGGGTTCGGGTTAGGTTTAGGGTTAGGGTTAGGGTTAGGGTTCGGGTTAGGGTTAGGCTTAGTGTTCGAATTAGGGTTAGGGTTCGGGTTAGGGTTAGGGTTAGGGGTTAGGTTTAGGGTTAGGGTTCGGGTTAGGGTTAGGTTTAGGGTTCGGGTTACGGTACGGTTTAGGGTTAGGTTTAGGGTTCGGGTTAGGGATAGGGTTAGGGTTAGGGTTCGGGTTAGGGTTCGGGTAGGGTTAGGATTCGGGTAAGGGCTTAGGGTTCGGGTTCGTGTTAGGGTTAGGGTTAGGGTTCCAGTTAGGGTTAGGGTTAGGGTTCGGGTTAGGGTTAGGGTAAGGGTTCGGGTTAGGGTTCGGCTTAGGGTTAGGGTTCGGGTTAGGGTTAGGGTTAGGGTTCGGGTTAGGGTTCGGGTTCGGGTTCGGGTTCGGTTTAGGGTTAGGGTTAAGTTCGCGTTAGGGTTAGGGTTAGGGTTAGGGTTAGGGTTCGGGTTAGGGTTAGGGTTAGGGTTCGGGTTAGGGTTCGGGTTAAGTTTAGGGTTAGGGTTCGGGTTAGGGTTCGGGTTAGGGTTCGGGTTCGGGTTAGGGTTCGGGTTAGGGTTAGGGTTAGGGTTAGGGTTAGGTTTAGGGTTAGGGTTCGGGTTAGGGTTAGGGTTAGTGTTAGGGGTAGGGTTCGGGTTAGGGTTAGGGTTAGTGTTCGAGTTAGGGTTAGGGTTCGGGTTAGGGTTAGGTGTTAGGGTTAGGGTTAGGGTTAGGATTAGGGTTAGTGTTCGGGTTAGGGTTAGGGTTCGGGTTAGGGTTCGGGTTAGGGTTAGGGTTAGGGTTAGGGTTAGGGTTCGGGTTCGGGTTTAGGGTTAGGGTTAGGTTTCGGGTTAGGGTTCGGGTTAGGGTTAGGGTTAGGTTTAGGGTTCGGGTTAGGGTTAGGGTTCGGGTAAGGGTTAGGGTTCGGGTTAGGGTTAGGTTTAGGGATCGGGTTAGGGTAGGGTTAGGGTTCGGGTTAGGGTTAGGGTTCGGATTCGGGTTAGGGTTAGGGTTCGGGTTCGGGTTAGGGTTCAGGTTTGGGTTAGGGTTTGGGTTAGGGTTAGGTTTAGGGTTAGGGTTCGGGTTCGGGTTAGGGTTCGGGTTCGGGTTCGGGTTAGGGTTAGGGTTCGGGTTAGGGTTATGTGCCGGTTAGGGTTAGGGTTAGGGTTCGGGTTAGGGTTAGGTTTAGGGTTAGGGTTAGGGTTAGGGTTCGGGTTAGGGTTAGGGTTAGGGTTCGGGTTAGGGTTCGGTTTAGGGTTAGGGTTAGGGTACGGGTAAGGGTTAGGGTTCGGGTTCGGGTTAGTGTTAGGTTTAGGGTAAGGGTTAGGGTTCGGGTTCGGGTTAGTGTTCGGGTTCGGGTTAGGGTTAGGGTTAGGGTTAGGGTTCGGGTTAGGGTTCGGGTTCGGGTTAGGGTTCGGGTTTGGTTTAGGGTTACGGTTAGGGTTCGGGTTAGAGTTAGGTTTAGGGTTAGGGTTAGGGTTCGGGTTAGGGTTCGGGTTAGGGTTCCGGTTAGGGTTAGGGTTCGGATTCGGGTTAGGGTTAGGGTTCGGGTTAGGGTTAGGGTTAGGTTTCGGTTTAGGTTTCGGGTTCGGGTTAGGGTTATGGTTAGGGTTCGTGTAAGGGTTAGGGTTCGGGTTAGGGTTAGGGTTAGGGTTAGGGTTCGGGTTAGGGTTCGTGTTCGGGTTAGGGTTAGGGTTAGGTTTAGGGTTCGGGTTCGGGTTCGGGTTAGGGTTCGTGTTCGGGTTAGGGTTAGGGTTCGGGTTAGGTTTAGGTTTCGGGTTACGGTTCGGTTTAGGGTTAGGGTTAGGGTTCGGGTTAGGGATAGGGTTAGGGTTAGGGTTCGGGTTACGGTTCGGGTAGGGTTAGGATTCGGGTAAGGGCTTAGGGTTCGGGTTCGGGTTAGGGTTAGGGTTAGGGTTCCAGTTAGGGTTAGGGTTAGGGTTCGGGTTAGGGTTAGGTAAGGGTTCGGGTTAGGGTTCGGGTTAGGGTTAGGGTTCGGGTTAGGGTTAGGGTTAGGGTTCGGGTTAGGGTTCGGGTTCGGGTTAGGGTCGGGTTCGGTTAAGGGTTAGGGTTAGGGTTCGGGTTAGGGTTAGGGTTAGGGTTAGGGTTCGGATTAGGGTTCGGGTTCGCGTTAGGGTTCAGGTTAGGGTTAGGGTTAGGGTTCGAGTTAGGGTTCGGGTTAGGGTTCGGGGTCGGGTTAGGGTTCGGGTTAGGGT
>JAVLSZ010000046.1:1467500-1475000 GCA_032313775.1 Urocyon cinereoargenteus | reverse complement strand
CGGGTTAGGGTTCGGGTTAGGGTTAGGGCTAGGATTCGGGTTAGGGTTAGGGTTAGGGTTCGGGTTAGGGTTAGGGTTCGGGTTAGGGTTAGGTTTAGGGTTCGGGTTAGGGATAGGGTTAGGGTTCGGTTTAGGGTTAGGGTTCGGGTTCGGGTTAGGGTTAGGGTTCGGGTTAGGGTTAGGGTTAGGGTTAGGGTTAGGGTACGGGTTAGGGTTAGGGTTCAGGTTCAGGTTAGGGTTAGGGTTCGGGTTCGGGTTCGGGTTAGGGTTAGTGTTAGTGTTAGGGTTAGGGTTCGGATTAGGGTTAGGGGTAGGGTTCGGTATAGGGTTCGGTTTCGGGTTAGGGTTAGTGTTAGAGTTAGGGTTAGGGTTCGGGTTAGGGTTAGGGTTAGGGTTAGGGTTAGGGGTTAGTGTTAGGGTTAGGTTTCTGGTTAGGTTTAGGGTTAGGGTTAGGGTTAGGGTTCGGGTTAGGGTTAGGTTTAGGGTTCGGGTGAGGGTTAGTGTTAGGGTTACGGTTAGGGTCCGGGTTAGGGTTAGGGTTCGGTGTCGGGTTAGGGTTAGTGTTAGGGTTAGGGTTCGGGTTCGGGTTAGGGTTAGGGTTAGGGTTAGGTTTCGGATTCGGGGTTAGGGTTAGGGTTAGGGTTCGGGTTATGGTTCGGGTTAGGTTTAGGATTCGGATAAGGGCTTAGGGTTCTGGTTCGGGTTAGGGTTAGGGTTAGGGTTCCGGTTAGGGTTAGGGTTAGGGTTCGGGTTAGGGTTAGGGTTAGGGTTAGGGTTAGGGTTCGGGTTAGGTTTAGGGTTAGGGTACGGGTTAGGGTTCGGTTTAGGTTTAGGGTTAGGGTTAGGGTTCGCGTAGGGTTAGTGTTCGGGTTAGGGTTAGGGTTAGGGTTAGGGTTCGGGTTAGGGTTAGGGTTATGGTTTGGTTTCGTGTTCGGGGTAAGGTTAGGGTTCGGGTTCGGGTTAGGGTTCGGGTTCGTGTTCGGGTTAGGTGTTAGGGTTAGGGTTAGGGTTAGGGTTCGGGTTAGGGTTAGGGTTAGGGTTAGGGTTAGGGTTAGGGTTAGGGTTTGGGTTAGGGTTTGGGTTAGGGTTAGGGTTAGGGTTCGGGTTAGGATTAGGGCTAGGTTTCGGGTTAGGGTTCGAGTTAGGGTTAGGGTTAGGGTTCGGGTTAGGGTTCCGGTTAGGGTTCGGGTTAGGGTTCGGTTTAGGGTAAGGGTTCGGGTTCGGGTTAGGGTTAGGGTTAGGTTTCGGTTTAGGGTTCGGGTTCGGGTTAGGGTTCGTGTTCTGTTAGGGTTAGGGTTAGGGTTCGGATTAGGGTTAGGGTTAGGGTTAGGGTTAGGTTTCGGGTTAGGGTTCGGGTTAGGGTTCGGGTTAGGGTTAGGGTTAGGATTAGGTTTAGGTTTAGGGTTCGGGTTAGGGTTAGGGTTAGGGTTAAGGTTAGGGTTTGGGTTAGGGTTAGGTTTTAGGGTTAGGGTTAGGGATAGGGTTAGAGTTAGGGTTAGGGGTTAGTTTTAGGGTTACGGTTACGGTTAGTGTTAGGGTTCGGGTTAGGGTTAGGGTTCGGGTTAGGGTTAGGGTTAAGGTTAGGGTTAGGGTTAGGGTTCGTGTTAGGGTTCGGGTTAGGTGTCAGGTTAGGGTTAGGGTTAGGGTTCGGATTCGGGTTAGGGTTAGGATTAGGGTTAGGGTTCGGGTTCGGGGTTAGGGTTAGGATTCTGGTTAGGGTTCGGGTTAGGGTTAGGATTCGGGTAAGGGCTTAGGGTTCGGGTTCGGGTTAGGGTTAGTGTTCGGGTTAGGGTTAGGGTTCGGGTTAGGGTTATGGGTAGGGATCGGGTTCGGGTTCGGGTTATGGTTAGGGTTCGGGTTCGGGTTCGGGTTAGGGTTCAGGTTTGGTTTAGGGTTAGGGTTAGGGTTAGGTTTAGGTTTAGGGTTCGGGTTCAGGTTAGGGTTCGGGTTCGGGTTCGTGTTAGGGTTAGGGTTCGGGTTAGGGTTAGGTTCCGGTTAGGGTTAGGGTTAGGGTTCGGGTTAAGGTTAGGGTTAGGGTTAGGGTTTGGGTTAGGGTTAGGGTTCGGGTTAGGGTTAGGGTTAGGGTTCGGTTTAGGGTTCGGCTTAGGGTTAGGATTAGGGTACGGGTTAGGGTTAGGGTTCGGGTTCGGGTTAGGGTTAGGGTTCGGGTTCGGGTTCGGGTTAGGGTTAGTGTTAGGGTTAGGGTTATGGTTCGGATTAGGGTGAGGTGTAGGGTTCGGTTTAGGGTTCGGGTTCGGGTTAGGATTAGTGTTAGAGTTAGGGTTATGGTTCGGGTTAGGGTTAGGTTTAGGGTTAGGGGTTAGGGTTAGGGTTAGGTTTCGGGTTAGGTTTAGGGTTAGGGTTAGGGTTAGGGTTCGGGTTAGGGTTAGGTTTAGGGTTCGGGTGAGGGTTAGTGTTAGGGTTACGGTTAGGGTCCGGGTTAGGGTTAGGGTTCGGTGTCGGGTTAGGTTTAGGGTTAGGGTTAGGGTTCGGGTTCGGATTAGGGTTAGGGTTAAGGTTAGGGTTAGGGTTCGGATTCGGGGTTAGGGTTAGAGTTAGGGTTCGGGTTAGGGTTCGGGTTAGGTTTAGGATTCGGGTAAGGGCTTAGGGTTCTGGTTCGGGTTAGGTTTAGGGTTAGGGTTCCGGTTAGGTTTAGGGTTAGGGTTCGGGTTAGGGTTAGGGTTAGGGTACGGGTTAGGGTTCGGTTTAGGGTTAGGTTTAGGGATAGGGTTCGGGTTTGGGTTAGGGTTCGGGTTAGGGTTAGGTTTAGGGTTAGGGTTCGGGTTAGGGTTCGGTTTAGGGTAAGGGTTCGGGTTCGGGTTAGGGTTAGGGTTAGGTTTCGGGTTAGGGTTCGGGTTCGGGTTAGGGTTCGTGTTCTGTTAGGGTTCGGGTTAGGGTTCGGATTAGGGTTAGGGTTAGGGTTAGGGTTAGGGTTCGGGTTAGGGTTCGGGTTAGGGTTCGGGTTAGGGTTAGGGTTAGGATTAGGTTTAGGTTTAGGGTTCGGGTTAGGGTTAGGGTTAGGGTTAAGGTTAGGGTTTGGGTTAGGGTTAGGTTTTAGGGTTAGGGTTAGGGATAGGGTTAGAGTTAGGGTTAGGGGTTAGTTTTAGGGTTACGGTTACGGTTAGTGTTAGGGTTCGGGTTAGGGTTCGGGTTAGGGTTAGGGTTAGGGTTAGGGTTAGGGTTAGGGTTCGTGTTAGGGTTAGGGTTCGTGTTAGGGTTCGGGTTAGGTGTCAGGTTAGGATTAGGGTTAGGGTTAGGGTTCGGGTTCGGGTTAGGGTTAGGATTAGGGTTAGGGTTCGGGTTCGGGGTTAGGGTTAGGATTCTGGTTAGGGTTCGGGTTAGGGTTAGGATTCAGATAAGGGCTTAGGGTTCGGGTTCGGGTTAGGGTTAGGGTTCGGGTTAGGGTTAGGGTTCGGGTTAGGGTTATGGGTAGGGATCGGGTTCGGGTTCGGGTTTTGGTTAGGGTTCGGGTTCGGGTTCGGGTTAGGTTTCAGGTTTGGGTTAGGGTTTGGGTTAGGGTTAGGTTTAGGTTTAGGGTTCGGGTTCAGGTTAGGGTTCGGGTTCGGGTTCGTGTTAGGGTTAGGGTTCGGGTTAGGGTTAGGTTCCGGTTAGGTTTAGGGTTAGGGTTCGGGTTAGGGTTAGGGTTAGGGTTTGGGTTAGGTTTAGGGTTCGGGTTAGGGTTAGGGTTAGGGTTCGGGTTAGGGTTCGGCTTAGTGTTAGGGTTAGGGTACGGGTTAGGGTTAGGGTTCGGGTTCGGGTTAGGGTTAGGGTTCGGGTTCGGGTTCGGGTTAGGGTTAGTGTTAGGGTTAGGGTTATGGTTCGGATTAGGGTGAGGGGTAGGGTTCGGTTTAGGGTTCGGGTTCGGGTTAGGATTAGTGTTAGAGTTAGGGTTATGGTTCGGGTTAGGGTTAGGTTTAGGGTTAGGGGTTAGGGTTAGGGTTAGGTTTCGGGTTAGGTTTAGGTTTAGGGTTAGGGTTAGGGTTCGGGTTAGGGTTAGGTTTAGGGTTCGGGTGAGGGTTAGTGTTAGGGTTACGGTTAGGGTCCGGGTTAGGGTTAGGGTTCGGTGTCGGGTTAGGGTTAGGGTTAGGGTTAGGGTTAGGTTTAGGGTTAGGGTTCGGGTTAGGGTTAGGGTTAGTGTTAGGGGTAGGGTTCGGGTTAGGGTTAGGGTTAGTGTTCGAGTTAGGGTTAGGGTTCGGGTTAGGGTTAGGTGTTAGGGTTAGGGTTAGGGTTAGGATTAGGGTTAGTGTTCGGGTTAGGGTTAGGGTTCGGGTTAGGGTTCGGGTTAGGGTTAGGGTTAGGGTTAGGGTTAGGGTTCGGGTTCGGGTTTAGGGTTAGGGTTAGGTTTCGGGTTAGGGTTCGGGTTAGGGTTAGGGTTAGGTTTAGGGTTCGGGTTAGGGTTAGGGTTCGGGTAAGTGTTAGGGTTCGGGTTAGGGTTAGGTTTAGGGATCGGGTTAGGGTTAGGGTTAGGGTTCGGGTTAGGGTTAGGGTTCGGATTCGGGTTAGGGTTAGGGTTCGGGTTCGGGTTAGGGTTCAGGTTTGGGTTAGGGTTTGGGTTAGGGTTAGGTTTAGGGTTAGGGTTCGGGTTCGGGTTAGGGTTCGGGTTCGGGTTCGGGTTAGGGTTAGGGTTCGGGTTAGGGTTATGTGCCGGTTAGGGTTAGGGTTAGGGTTCGGGTTAGGGTTAGGTTTAGGGTTAGGGTTAGGGTTAGGGTTCGGGTTAGGGTTAGGGTTAGGGTTCGGGTTAGGGTTCGGGTTAGGGTTAGGGTTAGGGTACGGGTAAGGGTTAGGGTTCGGGTTCGGGTTAGTGTTAGGTTTAGGGTAAGGGTTAGGGTTCGGGTTCGGGTTAGTGTTCGGGTTCGGGTTAGGGTTAGGGTTAGGGTTAGGGTTCGGGTTAGGGTTCGGGTTCGGGTTAGGGTTCGGGTTTGGTTTAGGGTTACGGTTAGGGTTCGGGTTAGAGTTAGGTTTAGGGTTAGGGTTAGGGTTCGGGTTAGGGTTCGGGTTAGGGTTCCGGTTAGGGTTAGGGTTCGGATTCGGGTTAGGGTTAGGGTTCGGGTTAGGGTTAGGGTTAGGTTTCGGTTTAGGTTTCGGGTTCGGGTTAGGGTTATGGTTAGGGTTCGTGTAAGGGTTAGGGTTCGGGTTAGGGTTAGGGTTAGGGTTAGGGTTCGGGTTAGGGTTCGTGTTCGGGTTAGGGTTAGGGTTAGGTTTAGGGTTCGGGTTCGGGTTCGGGTTAGGGTTCGTGTTCGGGTTAGGGTTAGGGTTCGGGTTAGGTTTAGGTTTCGGGTTACGGTTCGGTTTAGGGTTAGGTTTAGGGTTCGGGTTAGGGATAGGGTTAGGGTTAGGGTTCGGGTTACGGTTCGGGTAGGGTTAGGATTCGGGTAAGGGCTTAGGGTTCGGGTTCGGGTTAGGGTTAGGGTTAGGGTTCCAGTTAGGGTTAGGGTTAGGGTTCGGGTTAGGGTTAGGTAAGGGTTCGGGTTAGGGTTCGGGTTAGGGTTAGGGTTCGGGTTAGGGTTAGGGTTAGGGTTCGGGTTAGGGTTCGGGTTCGGGTTAGGGTTCGGGTTCGGTTAAGGGTTAGGGTTAGGGTTCGGGTTAGGGTTAGGGTTAGGGTTAGGGTTAGGGTTCGGATTAGGGTTCGGGTTCGCGTTAGGGTTCAGGTTAGGGTTAGGGTTAGGGTTCGAGTTAGGGTTCGGGTTAGGGTTCGGGGTCGGGTTAGGGTTCGGGTTAGGGTTAGGGTTAGGGTTAGGGTTAGGTTTAGGGTTAGGGTTCGGGTTAGGGTTAGGGTTAGGTTTCGGGTTAGGGTTCGGGTTCGGGTTAGGGTTCGGGTTTGGGTTAGGGTTAGGTTTCGGTTTAGGGTTTGGGTTCGGGCTAGGGTTCGGGTTCGGGTTAGGGTTAGTGTTAGGGTTCGGATTAGGGTTAGGGTTAGTGTTAGGGTTAGGGTTAGGGTTCGGGTTAGGGTTCGGGTTAAGGTTAGGTTTAGGGTTAGGGTTAGGGTTAGGGTTAGGGTTAGTGTTCGGGTTAGGGTTAGGGTTAGGGTTAGGGTTCGGGTTAGGGTTAGGGTTATGGTTTGGGTTCGTGTTCGGGGTAAGGTTAGGGTTCGGGTTCGGGTTAGGGTTCGGGTTCGTGTTCGGGTTAGGTGTTAGGGTTAGGGTTAGGGTTAGGGTTAGTGTTCCGGTTAGGGTTCGGGTTAGGGTTCGGGTTAGGGAAAGGGTTCGGTTTCGGGTTAGTTTAGGGTTAGGTTTCGGGTTAGGGTTCGGGTTCGGGTTAGGGTTCGGGTTCTGGTAGGGTTAGGGTTAGGGTTCGGATTAGGGTTAGGGTTAGGGTTAGGGTTAGGGTTAGGTTTCGGGTTAGGGTTCGGGTTAGGGTTCGTGTTAGGGTTAGGGTTAGGGTTAGGTTTAGGGTTACGGTTCGGGTTAGGGTTAGGGTTAGGGTTAGGGTTAGGGTTTGGGTTAGGGTTAGGTTTTAGGGTTAGGGTTAGGGATAGGGTTAGAGTTAGGGTTAGGGGTTAGTTTTAGGGTTACGTTTACGGTTAGGGTTAGGGTTCGGGTTAGAGTTAGGGTTCGGGTTAGTGTTAGGGTTAGGGTTAGGGTTAGGGTTCGTGTTAGGGTTCGGGTTAGGTGTCGGGTTAGGGTTAGGGTTAGGGTTCGGGTTCGGGTTAGGGTTAGGGTTAGGGTTAGGGTTAGGGTTCGGGTTCGGGGTTAGGGTTAGGGTTCGGGTTCGGGTTAGGGTTAGGGTTCGATTTAGGGTTAGGGTTCCGGTTAGGGTTAGGGTTAGGGTTCGGGTTAGGGTTAGGTTTAGGGTTTGGGTTAGGGTTAGGGTTCGGGTTAGGGTTAGGGTTCGGGTTCGGGTTCGGGTTCGGGTTCGGGTTAGGGTTTGGATTAGGGTTAGGTTTCGGGTTAGGTTTAGGGTTCGGGTTAGGGTTAGGGTTCGGGTTCGGGTTAGGCTTAGGGTTCGGGTTCGCGTTAGGGTTAGTGTTAGGGTTAGGGTTAGGATTCGGATTAGGGTTAAGGGTAGGGTTCGGGTTAGGGTTAGGGTTAGGGTTCGGGTAAGGGTTAGGGTTAGTGTTCGAGTTAGGGTTAGGGTTCGGGTTAGGGTTAGGGTTAGGGTTTAGGGTTAGGTTTAGGGTTCGGTTTAGGGTTAGGTTTAGGGTTCGGTTACGGTTCGGTTTAGGGTTAGGGTTAGGGTTCGGGTTAGGGATAGGGTTAGTGTTAGGGTTAGGGTTAGGGTTCGGGTTAGGGTTCGGGTTCGGGTTCGGTTTAGGGTTAGGGTTAGGGTTAGGGTTCGGGTTAGGGTTAGGTTTAGGGTTCGGGTTAGGGTTCGGGTTAGGGTTAGGGTTAGGGTTCGGGTTAGAGTTCGGGTTAGGGTTCGGGGTCGGGTTAGGGTTCGGGTTAGGGTTAGGGTTAGGGTTAGGTTTAGGTTTAGGGTTAGGGTTCGGGTTAGGGTTAGGGTTAGGTTTCGGGTTAGGGTTCGGGTTCGGGTGAGGGTTCGGGTTCGGGTTAGGGTTAGGTT
>JAVLSZ010000046.1:1457500-1462500 GCA_032313775.1 Urocyon cinereoargenteus | reverse complement strand
GGTTCGGGTTCGGGTTCGGGTTCGTGTTAGGGTTAGGGTTCGGGTTAGGGTTAGGTTCCGGTTAGGGTTAGGGTTAGGGTTCGGGTTAGGGTTAGTGTTAGGGTTAGGGTTATGGTTAGGATTAGGGTGAGGGGTAGGGTTCGGTTTAGGGTTCGGGTTCGGGTTAGGATTAGTGTTAGAGTTAGGGTTATGGTTCGGGTTAGGGTTAGGTTTAGGGTTAGGGGTTAGGGTTAGGGTTAGGTTTCGGGTTAGGTTTAGGGTTAGTGTTAGGGTTAGGGTTCGGGTTAGGGTTAGGTTTAGCGTTCGGGTGAGGGTTAGTGTTAGGGTTACGGTTAGGGTCCGGGTTAGGGTTAGGGTTCGGTGTCGAGTTAGGGTTAGGGTTAGGGTTAGGGTTCGGGTTCGGATTAGGGTTAGGGTTAAGGTTAGGGTTAGGGTTCGGATTCGGGGTTAGGGTTAGAGTTAGGGTTCGGGTTAGGGTTCGGGTTAGGTTTAGGATTCGGTTAAGGGCTTAGGGTTCTGGTTCGGGTTAGGTTTAGGGTTAGGGTTCCGGTTAGGTTTAGGGTTAGGGTTCGGGTTAGGGTTAGGGTACGGGTTAGGGTTCGGGTTAGGGTTAGGTTTAGGGATAGGGTTCGGGTTAGGGTTAGGGTTCGGGATAGGGTTAGGTTTAGGGTTAGGGTTAGGGTTTGGGTTGGGTTAGGGTTCGGGTTAGGGTTAGGGTTAGGGTTCGAGTTATGGTTAGGGTTAGGTTTCGGGTTAGGGTTCGGGTTTGGGTTCGGGTTATGGTTAGGGTTAGGAATCGGGTTAGGGTTCGGGTTAGGGTTAGGTTTCGGGTTAGGGTTAGGGTTAGGCTTCGGGTTAGGGTTAGGGTTAGGTTTAGGGTTCGGGTTAGGGTTCGGGTTAGGGTTCGGGTTAGGGTTAGGGTTCGGGTTAGCGTTAGGGTTAGGTTTTGGTGTAAGTTTCGGGTTCGGGTTAGGGTTAGTGTTAGGGTTCGGGTAAGGGTTAGGGTTAGGGTTAGTGTTAGGGTTAGGGTTAGGGTTCGGATTAGGGTTAGGGGTAGGGTTCGGTTTAGGGTTCGGGTTCGGGTTAGGGTTAGTGTTAGAGTTAGGGTTAGGGTTCGAGTTAGGGTTAGGTTTAGGGTTAGGGTTAGGGTTCGGGTTAGGGTTAGTGTTAGGGTCGGGTTAGGGTTAGGGTTAGGTTTAGGGTTCGGGTTAGGGTTCGGGTTAGGGTTAGGGCTAGGATTCGGGTTAGGGTTAGGGTTAGGGTTCGGGTTAGGGTTAGGGTTCGGGTTAGGGTTAGGTTTAGGGTTCGGGTTAGGGATAGGGTTAGGGTTCGGTTTAGGGTTAGGGTTCGGGTTCGGGTTAGGGTTAGGGTTCGGGTTAGGGTTAGGGTTAGGGTTAGGGTTAGGGTACGGGTTAGGGTTAGGGTTCAGGTTCAGGTTAGGGTTAGGGTTCGGGTTCGGGTTCGGGTTAGGGTTAGTGTTAGGGTTAGGGTTAGGGTTCGGATTAGGGTTAGGGGTAGGGTTCGGTATAGGGTTCGGGTTCGGGTTAGGGTTAGTGTTAGAGTTAGGGTTAGGGTTCGGGTTAGGGTTAGGGTTAGGGTTAGGGTTAGGGGTTAGTGTTAGGGTTAGGTTTCTGGTTAGGTTTAGGGTTAGGGTTAGGGTTAGGGTTCGGGTTAGGGTTAGGTTTAGGGTTCGGGTGAGGGTTAGTGTTAGGGTTACGGTTAGGGTCCGGGTTAGGGTTAGGGTTCGGTGTCGGGTTAGGGTTAGTGTTAGGGTTAGGGTTCGGGTTCGGGTTAGGGTTAGGGTTAGGGTTAGGTTTCGGATTCGGGGTTAGGGTTAGGGTTAGGGTTCGGGTTATGGTTCCGGTTAGGTTTAGGATTTGGATAAGGGCTTAGGGTTCTGGTTCGGGTTAGGGTTAGGGTTAGGGTTCCGGTTAGGGTTAGGGTTAGGGTTCGGGTTAGGGTTAGGGTTAGGGTTAGGGTTAGGGTTCGGGTTAGGTTTAGGGTTAGGGTACGGGTTAGGGTTCGGTTTAGGTTTAGGGTTAGGGTTAGGGTTCGCGTAGGGTTAGTGTTCGGGTTAGGGTTAGGGTTAGGGTTAGGGTTCGGGTTAGGGTTAGGGTTATGGTTTGGTTTCGTGTTCGGGGTAAGGTTAGGGTTCGGGTTCGGGTTAGGGTTCGGGTTCGTGTTCGGGTTAGGTGTTAGGGTTAGGGTTAGGGTTAGGGTTCGGGTTAGGGTTAGGGTTAGGGTTAGGGTTAGGGTTAGGGTTTGGGTTAGGGTTTGGGTTAGGGTTAGGGTTAGGGTTCGGGTTAGGATTAGGGCTAGGTTTCGGGTTAGGGTTCGAGTTAGGGTTAGGGTTAGGGTTCGGGTTAGGGTTCCGGTTAGGGTTCGGGTTAGGGTTCGGTTTAGGGTAAGGGTTCGGGTTCGGGTTAGGGTTAGGGTTAGGTTTCGGTTTAGGGTTCGGGTTCGGGTTAGGGTTCGTGTTCTGTTAGGGTTAGGGTTAGGGTTCGGATTAGGGTTAGGGTTAGGGTTAGGGTTAGGGTTAGGGTTAGGGTTAGGGTTAGGGTTCGGGTTCGGGTTTAGGGTTAGGGTTAGGTTTCGGGTTAGGGTTCGGGTTAGGGTTAGGGTTAGGTTTAGGGTTCGGGTTAGGGTTAGGGTTCGGGTAAGTGTTAGGGTTCGGGTTAGGGTTAGGTTTAGGGATCGGGTTAGGGTTAGGGTTAGGGTTCGGGTTAGGGTTAGGGTTCGGATTCGGGTTAGGGTTAGGGTTCGGGTTCGGGTTAGGGTTCAGGTTTGGGTTAGGGTTTGGGTTAGGGTTAGGTTTAGGGTTAGGGTTCGGGTTCGGGTTAGGGTTCGGGTTCGGGTTCGGGTTAGGGTTAGGGTTCGGGTTAGGGTTATGTGCCGGTTAGGGTTAGGGTTAGGGTTCGGGTTAGGGTTAGGTTTAGGGTTAGGGTTAGGGTTAGGGTTCGGGTTAGGGTTAGGGTTAGGGTTCGGGTTAGGGTTCGGGTTAGGGTTAGGGTTAGGGTACGGGTAAGGGTTAGGGTTCGGGTTCGGGTTAGTGTTAGGTTTAGGGTAAGGGTTAGGGTTCGGGTTCGGGTTAGTGTTCGGGTTCGGGTTAGGGTTAGGGTTAGGGTTAGGGTTCGGGTTAGGGTTCGGGTTCGGGTTAGGGTTCGGGTTTGGTTTAGGGTTACGGTTAGGGTTCGGGTTAGAGTTAGGTTTAGGGTTAGGGTTAGGGTTCGGGTTAGGGTTCGGGTTAGGGTTCCGGTTAGGGTTAGGGTTCGGATTCGGGTTAGGGTTAGGGTTCGGGTTAGGGTTAGGGTTAGGTTTCGGTTTAGGTTTCGGGTTCGGGTTAGGGTTATGGTTAGGGTTCGTGTAAGGGTTAGGGTTCGGGTTAGGGTTAGGGTTAGGGTTAGGGTTCGGGTTAGGGTTCGTGTTCGGGTTAGGGTTAGGGTTAGGTTTAGGGTTCGGGTTCGGGTTCGGGTTAGGGTTCGTGTTCGGGTTAGGGTTAGGGTTCGGGTTAGGTTTAGGTTTCGGGTTACGGTTCGGTTTAGGGTTAGGTTTAGGGTTCGGGTTAGGGATAGGGTTAGGGTTAGGGTTCGGGTTACGGTTCGGGTAGGGTTAGGATTCGGGTAAGGGCTTAGGGTTCGGGTTCGGGTTAGGGTTAGGGTTAGGGTTCCAGTTAGGGTTAGGGTTAGGGTTCGGGTTAGGGTTAGGTAAGGGTTCGGGTTAGGGTTCGGGTTAGGGTTAGGGTTCGGGTTAGGGTTAGGGTTAGGGTTCGGGTTAGGGTTCGGGTTCGGGTTAGGGTTCGGGTTCGGTTAAGGGTTAGGGTTAGGGTTCGGGTTAGGGTTAGGGTTAGGGTTAGGGTTAGGGTTCGGATTAGGGTTCGGGTTCGCGTTAGGGTTCAGGTTAGGGTTAGGGTTAGGGTTCGAGTTAGGGTTCGGGTTAGGGTTCGGGGTCGGGTTAGGGTTCGGGTTAGGGTTAGGGTTAGGGTTAGGGTTAGGTTTAGGGTTAGGGTTCGGGTTAGGGTTAGGGTTAGGTTTCGGGTTAGGGTTCGGGTTCGGGTTAGGGTTCGGGTTTGGGTTAGGGTTAGGTTTCGGTTTAGGGTTTGGGTTCGGGCTAGGGTTCGGGTTCGGGTTAGGGTTAGTGTTAGGGTTCGGATTAGGGTTAGGGTTAGTGTTAGGGTTAGGGTTAGGGTTCGGGTTAGGGTTCGGGTTAAGGTTAGGTTTAGGGTTAGGGTTAGGGTTAGGGTTAGGGTTAGTGTTCGGGTTAGGGTTAGGGTTAGGGTTAGGGTTCGGGTTAGGGTTAGGGTTATGGTTTGGGTTCGTGTTCGGGGTAAGGTTAGGGTTCGGGTTCGGGTTAGGGTTCGGGTTCGTGTTCGGGTTAGGTGTTAGGGTTAGGGTTAGGGTTAGGGTTAGTGTTCCGGTTAGGGTTCGGGTTAGGGTTCGGGTTAGGGAAAGGGTTCGGTTTCGGGTTAGTTTAGGGTTAGGTTTCGGGTTAGGGTTCGGGTTCGGGTTAGGGTTCGGGTTCTGGTAGGGTTAGGGTTAGGGTTCGGATTAGGGTTAGGGTTAGGGTTAGGGTTAGGGTTAGGTTTCGGGTTAGGGTTCGGGTTAGGGTTCGTGTTAGGGTTAGGGTTAGGGTTAGGTTTAGGGTTACGGTTCGGGTTAGGGTTAGGGTTAGGGTTAGGGTTAGGGTTTGGGTTAGGGTTAGGTTTTAGGGTTAGGGTTAGGGATAGGGTTAGAGTTAGGGTTAGGGGTTAGTTTTAGGGTTACGTTTACGGTTAGGGTTAGGGTTCGGGTTAGAGTTAGGGTTCGGGTTAGTGTTAGGGTTAGGGTTAGGGTTAGGGTTCGTGTTAGGGTTCGGGTTAGGTGTCGGGTTAGGGTTAGGGTTAGGGTTCGGGTTCGGGTTAGGGTTAGGGTTAGGGTTAGGGTTAGGGTTCGGGTTCGGGGTTAGGGTTAGGGTTCGGGTTCGGGTTAGGGTTAGGGTTCGATTTAGGGTTAGGGTTCCGGTTA
>JAVLSZ010000046.1:1427500-1452500 GCA_032313775.1 Urocyon cinereoargenteus | reverse complement strand
CAGGTTAGGGTTCGGGTTCGGGTTAGGGTTAGGTTTCGGGTTAGGGTTCTGGTTCGGGTTAGGGTTCGGGTTAGGGTTAGGGTTAGGTTTCAGATTAGGGTTAGGGTTAGGGTTAGGGTTAGGGTTCGGTTTCGGGTTAGGGTTCGGGTTCGGGTTAGGGTTAGGTTTTGGGTTAGGGTTCAGGTTCGGGTTAGGGTTCGGGTTCTGGTTAAGGTTAGGGTTAGGGTTCGGATTAGGGTTAGGGTTAGGGTTAGGGTTAAGTTTCGGGTTAGGGTTCGGGTTAGGGTTAGGTTTAGGGTTAGGTTTCGGGTTAGGTTTCGGGTTAGGTTTAGGGTTAGGGTTCGGGTTAGGGTTCGGGTTAAGGTTCGGGTTAGGGTTAGGGTTAGGGTTAGGGTTAGGGTTAGGGTTCGTGTTAGGGTTCGGGTTAGGTGTCAGGTTAGGGTTAGGGTTAGGGTTCGGGTTCGGGTTAGGGTTAGGGTTAGGGTTAGGGTTCGGGTTCGGGGTTAGGGTTAGGATTCTGGTTAGGGTTCGGGTTAGGGTTAGGATTCGGGTAAGGGCTTAGGGTTCGGGTTCGGGTTAGGGTTAGGGTTCGGGTTAGGGTTAGGTTTCGGTTTAGGGTTATGGGTAGGGTTCGGGTTCGGGTTCGGGTTATGGTTAGGGTTCGGGTTCGGGTTCAGGTTAGGGTTCAGGTTTGGGTTAGGGTTTGGGTTAGGGTTAGGTTTAGGTTTAGGGTTCGGGTTCAGGTTAGGGTTCGGGTTCGGGTTCGGGTTCGTGTTAGGGTTAGGGTTCGGGTTAGGGTTAGGTTCCGGTTAGGGTTAGGGTTAGGGTTCGGGTTAGGGTTAGTGTTAGGGTTAGGGTTATGGTTAGGATTAGGGTGAGGGGTAGGGTTCGGTTTAGGGTTCGGGTTCGGGTTAGGATTAGTGTTAGAGTTAGGGTTATGGTTCGGGTTAGGGTTAGGTTTAGGGTTAGGGGTTAGGGTTAGGGTTAGGTTTCGGGTTAGGTTTAGGGTTAGTGTTAGGGTTAGGGTTCGGGTTAGGGTTAGGTTTAGCGTTCGGGTGAGGGTTAGTGTTAGGGTTACGGTTAGGGTCCGGGTTAGGGTTAGGGTTCGGTGTCGAGTTAGGGTTAGGGTTAGGGTTCGGGTTCGGATTAGGGTTAGGGTTAAGGTTAGGGTTAGGGTTCGGATTCGGGGTTAGGGTTAGAGTTAGGGTTCGGGTTAGGGTTCGGGTTAGGTTTAGGATTCGGTTAAGGGCTTAGGGTTCTGGTTCGGGTTAGGTTTAGGGTTAGGGTTCCGGTTAGGTTTAGGGTTAGGGTTCGGGTTAGGGTTAGGGTACGGGTTAGGGTTCGGGTTAGGGTTAGGTTTAGGGATAGGGTTCGGGTTAGGGTTAGGGTTCGGGATAGGGTTAGGTTTAGGGTTAGGGTTAGGGTTTGGGTTGGGTTAGGGTTCGGGTTAGGGTTAGGGTTAGGGTTCGAGTTATGGTTAGGGTTAGGTTTCGGGTTAGGGTTCGGGTTTGGGTTCGGGTTATGGTTAGGGTTAGGAATCGGGTTAGGGTTCGGGTTAGGGTTAGGTTTCGGGTTAGGGTTAGGGTTAGGCTTCGGGTTAGGGTTAGGGTTAGGTTTAGGGTTCGGGTTAGGGTTCGGGTTAGGGTTCGGGTTAGGGTTAGGGTTCGGGTTAGCGTTAGGGTTAGGTTTTGGTGTAAGTTTCGGGTTCGGGTTAGGGTTAGTGTTAGGGTTCGGGTAAGGGTTAGGGTTAGGGTTAGTGTTAGGGTTAGGGTTAGGGTTCGGATTAGGGTTAGGGGTAGGGTTCGGTTTAGGGTTCGGGTTCGGGTTAGGGTTAGTGTTAGAGTTAGGGTTAGGGTTCGAGTTAGGGTTAGGTTTAGGGTTAGGGTTAGGGTTCGGGTTAGGGTTAGTGTTAGGGTCGGGTTAGGGTTAGGGTTAGGTTTAGGGTTCGGGTTAGGGTTCGGGTTAGGGTTAGGGCTAGGATTCGGGTTAGGGTTAGGGTTAGGGTTCGGGTTAGGGTTAGGGTTCGGGTTAGGGTTAGGTTTAGGGTTCGGGTTAGGGATAGGGTTAGGGTTCGGTTTAGGGTTAGGGTTCGGGTTCGGGTTAGGGTTAGGGTTCGGGTTAGGGTTAGGGTTAGGGTTAGGGTTAGGGTACGGGTTAGGGTTAGGGTTCAGGTTCAGGTTAGGGTTAGGGTTCGGGTTCGGGTTCGGGTTAGGGTTAGTGTTAGGGTTAGGGTTAGGGTTCGGATTAGGGTTAGGGGTAGGGTTCGGTATAGGGTTCGGGTTCGGGTTAGGGTTAGTGTTAGAGTTAGGGTTAGGGTTCGGGTTAGGGTTAGGGTTAGGGTTAGGGTTAGGGGTTAGTGTTAGGGTTAGGTTTCTGGTTAGGTTTAGGGTTAGGGTTAGGGTTAGGGTTCGGGTTAGGGTTAGGTTTAGGGTTCGGGTGAGGGTTAGTGTTAGGGTTACGGTTAGGGTCCGGGTTAGGGTTAGGGTTCGGTGTCGGGTTAGGGTTAGTGTTAGGGTTAGGGTTCGGGTTCGGGTTAGGGTTAGGGTTAGGGTTAGGTTTCGGATTCGGGGTTAGGGTTAGGGTTAGGGTTCGGGTTATGGTTCCGGTTAGGTTTAGGATTCGGATAAGGGCTTAGGGTTCTGGTTCGGGTTAGGGTTAGGGTTAGGGTTCCGGTTAGGGTTAGGGTTAGGGTTCGGGTTAGGGTTAGGGTTAGGGTTAGGGTTAGGGTTCGGGTTAGGTTTAGGGTTAGGGTACGGGTTAGGGTTCGGTTTAGGTTTAGGGTTAGGGTTAGGGTTCGCGTAGGGTTAGTGTTCGGGTTAGGGTTAGGGTTAGGGTTAGGGTTCGGGTTAGGGTTAGGGTTATGGTTTGGTTTCGTGTTCGGGGTAAGGTTAGGGTTCGGGTTCGGGTTAGGGTTCGGGTTCGTGTTCGGGTTAGGTGTTAGGGTTAGGGTTAGGGTTAGGGTTCGGGTTAGGGTTAGGGTTAGGGTTAGGGTTAGGGTTAGGGTTAGGGTTTGGGTTAGGGTTTGGGTTAGGGTTAGGGTTAGGGTTCGGGTTAGGATTAGGGCTAGGTTTCGGGTTAGGGTTCGAGTTAGGGTTAGGGTTAGGGTTCGGGTTAGGGTTCCGGTTAGGGTTCGGGTTAGGGTTCGGTTTAGGGTAAGGGTTCGGGTTCGGGTTAGGGTTAGGGTTAGGTTTCGGTTTAGGGTTCGGGTTCGGGTTAGGGTTCGTGTTCTGTTAGGGTTAGGGTTAGGGTTCGGATTAGGGTTAGGGTTAGGGTTAGGGTTAGGTTTCGGGTTAGGGTTCGGGTTAGGGTTCGGGTTAGGGTTAGGGTTAGGATTAGGTTTAGGTTTAGGGTTCGGGTTAGGGTTAGGGTTAGGGTTAAGGTTAGGGTTTGGGTTAGGGTTAGGTTTTAGGGTTAGGGTTAGGGATAGGGTTAGAGTTAGGGTTAGGGGTTAGTTTTAGGGTTACGGTTACGGTTAGTGTTAGGTTTCGGGTTAGGGTTAGGGTTCGGGTTAGGGTTAGGGTTAAGGTTAGGGTTAGGGTTAGGGTTCGTGTTAGGGTTCGGGTTAGGTGTCAGGTTAGGGTTAGGGTTAGGGTTCGGATTCGGGTTAGGGTTAGGATTAGGGTTAGGGTTCGGGTTCGGGGTTAGGGTTAGGATTCTGGTTAGGGTTCGGGTTAGGGTTAGGATTCGGGTAAGGGCTTAGGGTTCGGGTTCGGGTTAGGGTTAGTGTTCGGGTTAGGGTTAGGGTTCGGGTTAGGGTTATGGGTAGGGATCGGGTTCGGGTTCGGGTTATGGTTAGGGTTCGGGTTCGGGTTCGGGTTAGGGTTCAGGTTTGGTTTAGGGTTAGGGTTAGGGTTAGGTTTAGGTTTAGGGTTCGGGTTCAGGTTAGGGTTCGGGTTCGGGTTCGTGTTAGGGTTAGGGTTCGGGTTAGGGTTAGGTTCCGGTTAGGGTTAGGGTTAGGGTTCGGGTTAGGGTTAGGGTTAGGGTTAGGGTTTGGGTTAGGGTTAGGGTTCGGGTTAGGGTTAGGGTTAGGGTTCGGTTTAGGGTTCGGCTTAGGGTTAGGATTAGGGTACGGGTTAGGGTTAGGGTTCGGGTTCGGGTTAGGGTTAGGGTTCGTGTTCGGGTTCGGGTTAGGGTTAGTGTTAGGGTTAGGGTTATGGTTCGGATTAGGGTGAGGTGTAGGGTTCGGTTTAGGGTTCGGGTTCGGGTTAGGATTAGTGTTAGAGTTAGGGTTATGGTTCGGGTTAGGGTTAGGTTTAGGGTTAGGGGTTAGGGTTAGGGTTAGGTTTCGGGTTAGGTTTAGGGTTAGGGTTAGGGTTAGGGTTCGGGTTAGGGTTAGGTTTAGGGTTCGGGTGAGGGTTAGTGTTAGGGTTACGGTTAGGGTCCGGGTTAGGATTAGGGTTCGGTGTCGGGTTAGGTTTAGGTTTAGGGTTAGGGTTCGGGTTCGGATTAGGGTTAGGGTTAAGGTTAGGGTTAGGGTTCGGATTCGGGGTTAGGGTTAGAGTTAGGGTTCGGGTTAGGGTTCGGGTTAGGTTTAGGATTCGGGTAAGGGCTTAGGGTTCTGGTTCGGGTTAGGTTTAGGGTTAGGGTTCCGGTTAGGTTTAGGGTTAGGGTTCGGGTTAGGGTTAGGGTTAGGGTACGGGTTAGGGTTCGGTTTAGGGTTAGGTTTAGGGATAGGGTTCGGGTTTGGGTTAGGGTTCGGGTTAGGGTTAAGTTTAGGGTTAGGGTTCGGGTTAGGGTTCGGTTTAGGGTAAGGGTTCGGGTTCGGGTTAGGGTTAGGGTTAGGTTTCGGGTTAGGGTTCGGGTTCGGGTTAGGGTTCGTGTTCTGTTAGGGTTCGGGTTAGGGTTCGGATTAGGGTTAGGGTTAGGGTTAGGGTTAGGGTTCGGGTTAGGGTTCGGGTTAGGGTTCGGGTTAGGGTTAGGGTTAGGATTAGGTTTAGGTTTAGGGTTCGGGTTAGGGTTAGGGTTAGGGTTAAGGTTAGGGTTTGGGTTAGGGTTAGGTTTTAGGGTTAGGGTTAGGGATAGGGTTAGAGTTAGGGTTAGGGGTTAGTTTTAGGGTTACGGTTACGGTTAGTGTTAGGGTTCGGGTTAGGGTTCGGGTTAGGGTTAGGGTTAGGGTTAGGGTTAGGGTTAGGGTTCGTGTTAGGGTTAGGGTTCGTGTTAGGGTTCGGGTTAGGTGTCAGGTTAGGATTACGGTTAGGGTTAGGGTTCGGGTTCGGGTTAGGGTTAGGATTAGGGTTAGGGTTCGGGTTCGGGGTTAGGGTTAGGATTCTGGTTAGGGTTCGGGTTAGGGTTAGGATTCAGATAAGGGCTTAGGGTTCGGGTTCGGGTTAGGGTTAGGGTTCGGGTTAGGGTTAGGGTTCGGGTTAGGGTTATGGGTAGGGATCGGGTTCGGGTTCGGGTTTTGGTTAGGGTTCGGGTTCGGGTTCGGGTTAGGTTTCAGGTTTGGGTTAGGGTTTGGGTTAGGGTTAGGTTTAGGTTTAGGGTTCGGGTTCAGGTTAGGGTTCGGGTTCGGGTTCGTGTTAGGGTTAGGGTTCGGGTTAGGGTTAGGTTCCGGTTAGGTTTAGGGTTAGGGTTCGGGTTAGGGTTAGGGTTAGGGTTTGGGTTAGGTTTAGGGTTCGGGTTAGGGTTAGGGTTAGGGTTCGGGTTAGGGTTCGGCTTAGTGTTAGGGTTAGGGTACGGGTTAGGGTTAGGGTTCGGGTTCGGGTTAGGGTTAGGGTTCGGGTTCGGGTTAGGGTTAGTGTTAGGGTTAGGGTTATGGTTCGGATTAGGGTGAGGGGTAGGGTTCGGTTTAGGGTTCGGGTTCGGGTTAGGATTAGTGTTAGAGTTAGGGTTATGGTTCGGGTTAGGGTTAGGTTTAGGGTTAGGGGTTAGGGTTAGGGTTAGGTTTCGGGTTAGGTTTAGGGTTAGGGTTAGGGTTAGGGTTCGGGTTAGGGTTAGGTTTAGGGTTCGGGTGAGGGTTAGTGTTAGGGTTACGGTTAGGGTCCGGGTTAGGGTTAGGGTTCGGTGTCGGGTTAGGGTTAGGGTTAGGGTTAGGGTTCGGGTTCGGATTAGGGTTAGGGTTAAGGTTAGGGTTAGGGTTCGGATTCGGGTTTAGGGTTAGATTTAGGGTTCGGGTTAGGGTTCGGGTTAGGTTTAGGATTCGGGTAAGGACTTAGGGTTCTGGTTCGGGTTAGGTTTAGGGTTAGGGTTCCGGTTAGGTTTAGGGTTAGGGTTCGGGTTAGGGTTAGGGTTAGGGTACGGGTTAGGGTTCGGGTTAGGGTTAGGTTTAGGGATAGGGTTCGGGTTTGGGTTAGGGTTCGGGTTAGGGTTAGGTTTAGGGTTAGGGTTCGGGTTAGGGTTCGGTTTAGGGTAAGGGTTTGGTTTAGGGTTAGGGTTAGGGTTAGGTTTCGGGTTAGGGTTCGGGTTCGGGTTAGGGTTCGTGTTCTGTTAGGGTTAGGGTTAGGGTTCGGATTAGGGTTAGGGTTAGGGTTAGGGTTCGGGTTAGGGTTCGGGTTAGGGTTCGGGTTAGGGTTAGGGTTAGGATTAGGTTTAGGTTTAGGGTTCGGGTTAGGGTTAGGGTTAGGGTTAAGGTTAGGGTTTGGGTTAGGGTTAGGTTTTAGGGTTAGGGTTAGGGATAGGGTTAGAGTTAGGGTTAGGGGTTAGTTTTAGGGTTACGGTTACGGTTAGTGTTAGGGTTCGGGTTAGGGTTAGGGTTCGGGTTAGGGTTAGGGTTAGGGTTAGGGTTAGGGTTCGTGTTTGGGTTCGGGTTAGGTGTCAGGTTAGGGTTAGGGTTAGGGTTCGGGTTCGGGTTAGGGTTAGGATTAGGGTTAGGGTTCGGGTTCGGGTAAGGGTTAGGATTCTGGTTAGGGTTCGGTTTAGGGTTAGGATTCGGGTATGGGCTTAGGGTTCGGGTTCGGGTTAGGGTAAGGGTTCGGGTTAGGGTTAGGGTTCGGGTTAGGGTTATGGGTAGGGATCGGGTTCGGGTTCGGGTTATGGTTAGGGTTCGGGTTCGGGTTCGGGTTAGGGTTCAGGTTTGGGTTAGGGTTTGGGTTAGGGTTAGGTTTAGGTTTAGGGTTCGGGTTCAGGTTAGGGTTCGGTTTCGGGTTCGTGTTAGGGTTAGGGTTCGGGTTAGGGTTAGGTTCCGGTTAGGGTTAGGGTTAGGGTTCGGGTTAGGGTTAGGGTTAGGATTTGGGTTAGGGTTAGGGTTCGGGTTAGGGTTAGGGTTAGGGTTCGGGTTAGGGTTCGGCTTAGTGTTAGGGTTAGGGTACGGGTTAGGGTTAGGGTTCAGGTTCGGGTTAGGGTTAGGGTTCGGGTTCGGGTTCGGGTTAGGGTTAGTGTTAGGGTTAGGGTTATGGTTCGGATTAGGGTGAGGGTTAGGGTTCGGTTTAGGGTTAGGGTTCGGGTTAGGATTAGTGTTAGAGTTAGGGTTAGGGTTCGTGTTAGGGTTCGGTTTAGGTGTCAGGTTAGGGTTAGGGTTAGGGTTCGGGTTCGGGTTAGGGTTAGGATTAGGGTTAGGGTTCGGGTTCGGGGTTAGGCTTAGGATTCTGGTTAGGGTTCGGGTTAGGGTTAGGATTCGGGTAAGGGCTTAGGGTTCGGGTTCGGGTTAGGGTTAGGGTTCGGGTTAGGGTTAGGGTTCGGGTTAGGGTTATGGGTAGGGATCGGGTTCGGGTTCGGGTTATGGTTAGGGTTCGGGTTCGGGTTCGGGTTAGGGTTCAGGTTTGGGTTAGGGTTTGGGTTAGGGTTAGGTTTAGGTTTAAAGTTCGGGTTCAGGTTAGGGTTCGGGTTCGGGTTCGTGTTAGGGTTAGGGTTCGGGTTAGGGTTAGGTTCCGGTTAGGGTTAGGGTTAGGGTTCGGGTTAGGGTTAGGGTTAGGGTTTGGGTTAGGGTTAGGGTTCGGGTTAGGGTTAGGGTTAGGGTTCGGGTTAGGGTTCGGGTTAGGGTTCGGCTTAGTGTTAGGGTTAGGGTACGGGTTAGGGTTAGGGTTCGGGTTCGGGTTAGGGTTAGGGTTCGGGTTCGGGTTCGGGTTAGGGTTAGTGTTAGGGTTAGGGTTATGGTTCGGATTAGGGTGAGGGGTAGGGTTCGGTTTAGGGTTCGGGTTCGGGTTAGGATTAGTGTTAGAGTTAGGGTTATGGTTCGGGTTAGGGTTAGGTTTAGGGTTAGGGGTTAGGGTTAGGGTTAGGTTTCGGGTTAGGTTTAGGATTAGGGTTAGGGTTAGGGTTCGGGTTAGGGTTAGGTTTAGGGTTCGGGTGAGGGTTAGTGTTAGGGTTACGGTTAGGGTCCGGGTTAGGGTTAGGGTTCGGTGTCGGGTTAGGGTTAGGGTTAGGGATCGGGTTCGGATTAGGGTTAGGGTTAAGGTTAGGTTTAGGGTTCGGATTCGGGGTTAGGGTTAGAGTTAGGGTTCGGGTTAGGGTTCGGGTTAGGTTTAGGATTCGGGTAAGGGCTTAGGGTTCTGGTTCGGGTTAGGTTTAGGGTTAGGGTTCCGGTTAGGTTTAGGTTTAGGGTTCGGGTTAGGGTTAGGGTTAGTGTACGGGTTAGGGTTCGGGTTAGGGTTAGGTTTAGGGATAGGGTTCGGGTTTGGGTTAGGGTTCGGGTTAGGGTTAGGTTTAGGTTTAGGGTTAGGGTTAGGGTTTGGGTTGGGTTAGGGTTCGGGTTAGGGTTAGGGTTAGGGTTCGAGTTATGGTTAGGGTTAGGTTTCGGGTTAGGGTTCGGGTTTGGGTTCGGGTTAGGGTTAGGTTTAGGAATCAGGTTCGGGTTCGGGTTAGGGTTAGGTTTCGGGTTAGGGTTAGGGTTAGGGTTCGGGTTAGGGTTCGGGTTCGGGTTAGGGTTCGGGTTCGGTTTAGGTTTAGGGTTAGGGTTCGGGTTAGGGTTAGGGTTAGGGTTAGGGTTAGGGTTCGGGTTAGGGTTCGGGTTAGGGTTCGGGTTAGGGTTAGTGTTCGGGTTCGGGTTAGGGTTAGGGTTCGGGTTAGGGTTAGGGTTAGGTTTCGGTGTAGGTTTCGGGTTCGGGTTAGGGTTAGTGTTAGGGTTCGGGTAAGGGTTAGGGTTCGGGTTAGGGTTAGGGTTAGGGTTAGGTTTCGGGTTAGGGTTCGGGTTCGGATTAGGGTTAGGGTTAGGGTTAGGGTTAGGGTTAGGTTTAGGGTTAGGGTTAGGGTTCGGGTTAGGTTTAGGCTTAGGGTTAGGTTTAGGGTTCGGGTTAGGGTTAGGGTTAGTGTTCGAGTTAGGGTTAGGGTTCGGGTTAGGGTTAGGGGTTAGGGTTAGGGTTAGGGTTAGGGTTAGGGTTAGTGTTCGGGTTAGGGTTAGGGTTAGGGTTAGGGTTCGGGTTAGGGTTAGGGTTATGGTTTGGGTTCGTGTTCGGGGTAAGGTTAGGGTTCGGGTTCGGGATAGGGTTCGGGTTCGTGTTCGGGTTAGGTGTTAGGGTTAGGGTTAGGGTTAGTGTTCGGGATAGGGTTAGGGTTAGGGTTAGGGTTAGGGTTCGTGTTAGGGTTTGTGTTAGGGTTAGGGTTAGGGTTCGGGTTAGGATTAGAGCTAGGTTTCGGGTTAGGGTTCGAGTTAGGGTTAGGGTAGGGTTCGGGTTAGGGTTCCGGATAGGGTTCGGTTTAGGGTTAGGGTTAGGTTTATGGTTCGGGTTAGGGTTCGGGTTAGGGTTAGGGTTAGGATTCGGGTTAGGGTTAGGGTTAGGGTTCGGGTTAGGGTTAGGGTTCGGGTTAGGGTTAGGTTTAGGGTTCGGGTTAGGGTTAGGGTTAGGGTTCGGGTTAGGGTTAGGGTTCGGGTTCGGGTAGGGTTCAAGTTTGGGTTAGGGTTTGGGTTAGGGTTAGGTTTAGTGTTAGGGTTCGGGTTCGGGTTATGGTTCGGGTTCGGGTTCGTGTTAGGGATAGGTTTCGGGTTAGGGTTAGGTTCCGGTTAGGGTTAGGGTTAGGGTTCGGTTTAGGGTTAGGGTTAGGGTTTGGGTTAGGTTTAGGGTTCGGGTTAGGGTTAGGGTTAGGGTTCGGGTTAGGGTTCGGGTTAGGGTTAGAGTTAGGGTACGGGTTAGGGTTAGGGTTCGGGTTCGGTTTAGGGTTAGATTTAGGGTTAGGGTTCGGGTAAGGGTTCGGGTTAGGGTTAGGGTTCGGGTTAGGGTTATGGGTAGGGATCGGGTTCGGGTTCGGGTTATGGTTAGGGTTCGGGTTCGGGTTCGGGTTAGGGTTCAGGTTTGGGTTAGGGTTTGGGTTAGGGTTAGGTTTAGGTTTAGGGTTCGGGTTCAGGTTAGGGTTCGGGTTCGGGTTCGTGTTAGGGTTAGGGTTCGGGTTAGGGTTAGGGTTAGGGTTTGGGTTAGGGTTAGGGTTCGGGTTAGGGTTAGGGTTAGGGTTCGGGTTAGGGTTCGGGTTAGGGTTCGGCTTAGTGTTAGGGTTAGGGTACGGGTTAGGGTTAGGGTTCGGGTTCGGGTTAGGGTTAGGGTTCGGGTTCGGGTTCGGGTTAGGGTTAGTTTTAGGGTTAGGGTTATGGTTCGGATTAGGGTGAGGGGTAGGGTTCGGTTTAGGGTTCGGGTTCGGGTTAGGATTAGTGTTAGAGTTAGGGTTATGGTTCGGGTTAGGGTTAGGTTTAGGGTTAGGGGTTAGGGTTAGGGTTAGGTTTCGGGTTAGGTTTAGGATTAGGGTTAGGGTTAGGGTTCGGGTTAGGGTTAGGTTTAGGGTTCGGGTGAGGGTTAGTGTTAGGGTTACGGTTAGGGTCCGGGTTAGGGTTAGGTTTCGGTGTCGGGTTAGGGTTAGGGTTAGGGATCGGGTTCGGATTAGGGTTAGGGTTAAGGTTAGGTTTAGGGTTCGGATTCGGGGTTAGGGTTAGAGTTAGGGTTCGGGTTAGGGTTCGGGTTAGGTTTAGGATTCGGGTAAGGGCTTAGGGTTCTGGTTCGGGTTAGGTTTAGGGTTAGGGTTCCGGTTAGGTTTAGGTTTAGGGTTCGGGTTAGGGTTAGGGTTAGGGTACGGGTTAGGGTTCGGGTTAGGGTTAGGTTTAGGGATAGGGTTCGGGTTTGGGTTAGGGTTCGGGTTAGGGTTAGGTTTAGGTTTAGGGTTAGGGTTAGGGTTTGGGTTGGGTTAGGGTTCGGGTTAGGGTTAGGGTTAGGGTTCGAGTTATGGTTAGGGTTAGGTTTCGGGTTAGGGTTCGGGTTTGGGTTCGGGTTAGGGTTAGGTTTAGGAATCAGGTTCGGGTTCGGGTTAGGGTTAGGTTTCGGGTTAGGGTTAGGGTTAGGGTTCGGGTTAGGGTTCGGGTTCGGGTTAGGGTTCGGGTTCGGTTTAGGTTTAGGGTTAGGGTTCGGGTTAGGGTTAGGGTTAGGGTTAGGGTTAGGGTTCGGGTTAGGGTTCGGGTTAGGGTTCGGGTTAGGGTTAGTGTTCGGGTTCGGGTTAGGGTTAGGGTTCGGGTTAGGGTTAGGGTTAGGTTTCGGTGTAGGTTTCGGGTTCGGGTTAGGGTTAGTGTTAGGGTTCGGGTAAGGGTTAGGGTTCGAGTTAGGGTTAGGGTTAGGTTTAGGTTTCGGGTTAGGGTTCGGGTTCGGATTAGGGTTAGGGTTAGGGTTAGGGTTAGGGTTAGGGTTAGGGTTAGGTTTAGGGTTAGGGTTAGGGTTCGGTTTAGGTTTAGGCTTAGGGTTAGGGTTAGGGTTCGGGTTAGGGTTAGGGTTAGTGTTCGAGTTAGGGTTAGGGTTCGGGTTAGGGTTAGGGGTTAGGGTTAGGGTTAGGGTTAGGGTTAGGGTTAGTGTTCGGGTTAGGGTTAGGGTTAGGGTTAGGGTTCGGGTTAGGGTTAGGGTTATGGTTTGGGTTCGTGTTCGGGGTAAGGTTAGGGTTCGGGTTCGGGATAGGGTTCGGGTTCGTGTTCGGGTTTGGTGTTAGGGTTAGGGTTAGGGTTAGTGTTCGGGATAGGGTTAGGGTTAGGGTTAGGGTTAGGGTTCGTGTTAGGGTTTGTGTTAGGGTTAGGGTTAGGGTTCGGGTTAGGATTAGAGCTAGGTTTCGGGTTAGGTTTCGAGTTAGGGTTAGGGTAGGGTTCGGGTTAGGGTTCCGGATAGGGTTCGGTTTAGGGTTAGGGTTAGGTTTATGGTTCGGGTTAGGGTTCGGGTTAGGGTTAGGGTTAGGATTCGGGTTAGGGTTAGGGTTAGGGTTCGGGTTAGGGTTAGGGTTCGGGTTAGGGTTAGGTTTAGGGTTCGGGTTAGGGTTAGGGTTAGGGTTCGGGTTAGGGTTAGGGTTCGGGTTCGGGTAGGGTTCAAGTTTGGGTTAGGGTTTGGGTTAGGGTTAGGTTTAGTGTTAGGGTTCGGGTTCGGGTTATGGTTCGGGTTCGGGTTCGTGTTAGGGATAGGTTTCGGGTTAGGGTTAGGTTCCGGTTAGGGTTAGGGTTAGGGTTCGGTTTAGGGTTAGGGTTAGGGTTTGGGTTAGGTTTAGGGTTCGGGTTAGGGTTAGGGTTAGGGTTCGGGTTAGGGTTCGGGTTAGGGTTAGAGTTAGGGTACGGGTTAGGGTTAGGGTTCGGGTTCGGTTTAGGGTTAGATTTAGGGTTAGGGTTCGGGTAAGGGTTCGGGTTAGGGTTAGGGTTCGGGTTAGGGTTATGGGTAGGGATCGGGTTCGGGTTCGGGTTATGGTTAGGGTTCGGGTTCGGGTTCGGTTTAGGGTTCAGGTTTGGGTTAGGGTTTGGGTTAGGGTTAGGTTTAGGTTTAGGGTTCGGGTTCAGGTTAGGGTTCGGGTTCGGGTTCGTGTTAGGGTTAGGGTTCGGGTTAGGGTTAGGTTCCGGTTAGGGTTAGGGTTAGGGTTCGGGTTAGGGTTAGGGTTAGGGTTTGGGTTAGGGTTAGGGTTAGGGTTAGGGTTAGTGTTCGGGTTAGGGTTAGGGTTAGGGTTAGGGTTCGGGTTAGGGTTAGGGTTCGGGTTAGGGTTAGGGTTAGGGTTAGGGTTAGGGTTCGGGTTAGGTTTAGGGTTAGGGTTAGGGTTCGGGTTAGGTTTAGGCTTAGGGTTAGGGTTAGGGTTCGGGTTAGGGTTAGGGTTAGTGTTCGAGTTAGGGTTAGGGTTCGGTTTAGGGTTAGGGGTTAGGGTTAGGGTTAGGGTTAGGGTTAGGGTTAGTGTTCGGGTTAGGGTAAGGGTTCAGGTTCGGGTTAGGGTTAGGGTTCGGGTTCGGGTTTGGGTTAGGGTTAGTGTTAGGGTTAGGGTTAGGGTTCGGATTAGGGTTAGGGGTAGGGTTCGGTTTAGGGTTCGGGTTCGTGTTAGGGTTAGTGTTAGAGTTAGGGTTAGGGTTCGGGTTAGGGTTAGGGTTAGGGTTAGGGTTAGGGGTTAGTGTTAGGGTTAGGTTTCTGGTTAGGTTTAGGGTTAGGGTTAGGGTTAGGGTTCGGGTTAGGGTTAGGTTTAGGGTTCGGGTGAGGGTTAGTGTTAGGGTTACGGTTAGGGTCCGGGTTAGGGTTAGGGTTCGGTGTCGGGTTAGGCTTAGGGTTAGGGTTAGGGTTCGGGTTCGGGTTAGGGTTAGGGTTAGGGTTAAGGTTAGGGTTTGGGTTAGGGTTAGGTTTTAGGGTTAGGGTTAGGGATAGGGTTAGAGTTAGGGTTAGGGGTTAGTTTTAGGGTTACGGTTACGGTTAGTGTTAGGGTTCGGGTTAGGGTTAGGGTTCGGGTTAGGGTTAGGGTTAGGGTTAGGGTTAGGGTTCGTGTTAGGGTTCGGGTTAGGTGTCAGGTTAGGGTTAGGGTTAGGGTTCGGGTTCGGGTTAGGGTTAGGATTAGGGTTAGGGTTCGGGTTCGGGGTTAGGGTTAGGATTCTGGTTAGGGTTCGGGTTAGGGTTAGGATTCGGGTAAGGGCTTAGGGTTCGGGTTCGGGTTAGGGTTAGGGTTCGGGTTAGGGTTAGGGTTCGGGTTAGGGTTATGGGTAGGGATCGGGTTCGGGTTCGGGTTATGGTTAGGGTTCGGGTTCGGGTTCGGGTTAGGGTTCAGGTTTGGGTTAGGGTTTGGGTTAGGGTTAGGTTTAGGTTTAGGGTTCGGGTTCAGGTTAGGGTTCGGGTTCGGGTTCGTGTTAGGGTTAGGGTTCGGGTTAGGGTTAGGTTCCGGTTAGGGTTAGGGTTAGGGTTCGGGTTAGGGTTAGGGTTAGGGTTTGGGTTAGGGTTAGGGTTCGGGTTAGGGTTAGGGTTAGGGTTCGGTTTAGGGTTCGGCTTAGGGTTAGGGTTAGGGTACAGGTTAGGGTTAGGGTTCAGGTTCGGGTTAGGGTTAGGGTTCGGGTTCGGGTTCGGGTTAGGGTTAGTGTTAGGGTTAGGGTTATGGTTCGGATTAGGGTGAGGGGTAGGGTTCGGTTTAGGGTTCGGGCTCGGGTTAGGATTAGTGTTAGAGTTAGGGTTATGGTTCGGGATAGGGTTAGGGGTTAGGGTTAGGGTTAGGGTTAGGGTTAGTGTTCGGGTTAGGGTTAGGGTTAGGGTTAGGGTTCGGGTTAGGGTTAGGGTTATGGTTTGGGTTCGTGTTCGGGGTAAGGTTAGGGTTCGGGTTCGGGATAGGGTTCGGGTTCGTGTTCGGGTTAGGTGTTAGGGTTAGGGTTAGGGTTAGTGTTCGGGATAGGGTTAGGGTTAGGGTTAGGGTTAGGGTTCGGGTTAGGGTTTGTGTTAGGGTTAGGGTTAGGGTTCGGGTTAGGATTAGAGCTAGGTTTCGGGTTAGGGTTCGAGTTAGGGTTAGGGTAGGGTTCGGGTTAGGGTTCCGGATAGGGTTCGGTTTAGGGTTAGGGTTAGGTTTATGGTTCGGGTTAGGGTTCGGGTTAGGATTCGGGTTAGGGTTAGGGTTAGGGTTCGGGTTAGGGTTAGGGTTCGGGTTAGGGTTAGGTTTAGGGTTCGGGTTAGGGTTAGGGTTAGGGTTCGGGTTAGGGTTAGGGTTCGGGTTCGGGTAGGGTTCAAGTTTGGGTTAGGGTTTGGGTTAGGGTTAGGTTTAGTGTTAGGGTTCGGGTTCGGGTTATGGTTCGGGTTCGGGTTCGTGTTAGGGATAGGGTTCGGGTTAGGGTTAGGTTCCGGTTAGGGTTAGGGTTAGGGTTCGGGTTAGGGTTAGGGTTAGGGTTTGGGTTAGGGTTAGGGTTCGTGTTAGGGTTAGGGTTAGGGTTCGGGTTAGGGTTCGGGTTAGGGTTAGAGTTAGGGTACGGGTTAGGGTTAGGGTTCGGGTTCGGTTTAGGGTTAGATTTAGGGTTAGCGTTCGGGTAAGGGTTCGGGTTAGGGTTAGGGTTCGGGTTAGGGTTAGGGTTAGGATTCGGGTTATGGTTAGGGCTCGGGTTAGGGTTAGGGTTAGGATTCGGGTTAGGGTTCGGGTTCGGGTTAGGGTTCGGGTTCGGGTTAGGGTTAGGGTTAGGGTTCGGATTAGGGTTAGGGTTAGGGTTAGGGTTAGAGTTAGGGTTCGGGTTAGGGTTCGGGTTAGGGTTCGGTGTAGGGTTAGGGTTAGGTTTAGGGTTAGGGTTCGGGTTAGGTTTAGGGTTAGGTTAGGATTTGGGTTAGGGTTAGGTTTTAGGGTAAGGGTTAGGGTTAGGGTTAGGGTTAGGTTTAGGGTTATGGTTCGGGTTAGGGTTAGGGTTAGGGTTAGGTTCGGGTTAGGGTTAGGGTTCGCGTGAGTGTTAGGGTTATGTTTAGGGTTAGGGTTAGGATTCGGGTTAGTGTTAGGGTTAGGGTTAGGTTTAGGGTTCGGTTAGGGTTAGGGTTAGGGTTCGATTTAGGGTTAGGTTTAGGGTTAGGGTTAGGGTTCGGGTTAGGGTTAGTGTTAGGGTCGGGTTAGGGTTAGGGTTAGGCTTAGGGTTCGGGTTAGGGTTCGGGTTAGGGTTAGGGTTAGGATTCGGGTTAGGGTTAGGGTTAGGGTTCGGGTTAGGGTTAGGGTTCGTGTTAGGGTTAGGTTTAGGGTTCGGGTTAGGGTTAGGGTTAGGGTTCGGGTTAGGGTTAGGGTTCGGGTTCGGGTTAGGGTTAGGGTTCGGGTTAGGGTTAGGGTTAGTGTTAGGGTTAGAGTTAGGGTTCGGATTAGGGTTAGGGGTAGGGTTCGGTTTAGGTTTCGGGTTCGGGTTAGGGTTAGTGTTAGAGTTAGGGTTAGGGTTCGGGTTAGGGTTAGGGTTAGGGTTAGGGTTAGGGGTTAGTGTTAGGGTTAGGTTTCTGGTTAGGTTTAGGGTTAGGGTTAGGGTTAGGGTTCGGGTTAGGGTTAGGTTTAGGGTTCGGGTGAGGGTTAGTGTTAGGGTTACGGTTAGGGTCCGGGTTAGGGTTAGGGTTCGGTGTCGGGTTAGGATTAGGGTTAGGGTTAGGGTTCGGGTTCGGGTAAGGGTTAAGTTTAGGGTTAGGGTTCGGGTTCGGGTTAGGGTTAGGGTTCGGGTTAGGGTTAGGGTTCGGGTTAGGGTTATGGGTAGGGATCGGGTTCGGGTTCGGGTTATGGTTAGGGTTCGGGTTCGGGTTCGGGTTAGGGTTCAGGTTTGGGTTAGGGTTTGGGTTAGGGTTAGGTTTAGGTTTAGGGTTCGGGTTCAGGTTAGAGTTCGGGTTCGGGTTCGTGTTAGGGTTAGGGTTCGGGTTAGGGTTAGGTTCCGGTTAGGGTTAGGGTTAGGGTTCGGGTTAGGGTTAGGGTTAGGGTTTGGGTTAGGGTTAGGGTTAGGGTTAGGGTTAGTGTTCGGGTTAGGGTTAGGGTTAGGGTTAGGGTTCGGTTTAGGGTTAGGGTTCGGGTTAGGGTTAGGGTTAGGGTTAGGGTTAGGGTTAGGGTTAGGTTTAGGGTTAGGTTTAGGGTTCGGGTTAGGTTTAGGCTTAGGGTTAGGGTTAGGGTTCGGGTTAGGGTTAGGGTTAGTGTTCGAGTTAGGTTTAGGGGTTAGGGTTAGGGTTAGGGTTAGGGTTAGGGTTAGTGTTCGGGTTAGGGTTAGGGTTAGGGTTAGGGTTCGGGTTAGGGTTAGTGTTCGGGATAGGGTTAGGGTTAGGGTTAGGGTTAGGGTTCGGGTTAGGGTTTGTGTTAGGGTTAGGGTTAGGGTTCGGGTTAGGATTAGAGCTAGGTTTCGGGTTAGGGTTCGAGTTAGGGTTAGGGTAGGGTTCGGGTTAGGGTTCCGGTTAGGGTTCGGTTTAGGGTTAGGGTTAGGTTTATGGTTCGGGTTAGGGTTCGGGTTAGGGTTAGGGTTAGGATTCGGGTTAGGGTTAGGGTTAGGGTTCGGGTTAGGGTTAGGTTTAGGTTTCGGGTTAGGGTTAGGGTTAGGGTTCGGGTTAGGGTTAGGGTTCGGGTTCGGGTAGGGTTCAAGTTTGGGTTAGGGTTTGGGTTAGGGTTAGGTTTAGTGTTAGGGTTCGGGTTCGGGTTATGGTTCGGGTTCGGGTTCGTGTTAGGGATAGGGTTCGGGTTAGGGTTAGGTTCCGGTTAGGGTTAGGGTTAGGGTTCGGGTTAGGGTTAGGGTTAGGGTTTGGGTTAGGGTTAGGGTTCGGGTTAGGGTTAGGGTTAGGGTTCGGGTTAGGGTTCGGGTTAGGGTTAGAGTTAGGGTACGGGTTAGGGTTAGGGTTCGGGTTCGGTTTAGGGTTAGATTTAGGGTTAGGGTTCGGGTTAGGGTTCGGGTTAGGGTTAGGGTTCGGGTTAGGGTTAGGGTTAGGATTCGGGTTATGGTTAGGGCTCGGGTTAGGGTTAGGGTTAGGATTCGTGTTAGGGTTCGGGTTCGGGTTAGGGTTCGGGTTCGGGTTAGGGTTAGGGTTAGGGTTCGGATTAGGGTTAGGGTTAGGGTTAGGGTTAGAGTTAGGGTTCGGGTTAGGGTTAGGGTTAGGGTTCGGTGTAGGGTTAGGGTTAGGTTTAGGGTTAGGGTTCGGGTTAGGTTTAGGGTTAGGTTAGGATTTGGGTTAGGGTTAGGTTTTAGGGTAAGGGTTAGGGTTAGGGTTAGGGTTAGGTTTAGGGTTAGGGTTCGGGTTAGGGTTAGGGTTAGGGTTAGGGTTCGGGTTAGGGTTAGGGTTCGCCTTAGTGTTAGGGTTAGGTTTAGGGTTAGGGTTAGGATTCGGGTTAGTGTTAGGGTTAGGGTTAGGTTTAGGGTTCGGTTAGGGTTAGGGTTAGGGTTCGAGTTAGGGTTAGGTTTAGGGTTAGGGTTAGGGTTCGGGTTAGGGTTAGTGTTAGGGTCGGGTTAGGGTTAGGGTTAGGTTTAGGGTTCGGGTTAGGGTTCGGGTTAGGGTTAGGGTTAGGATTCGGGTTAGGGTTAGGGTTAGGGTTCGGGTTAGGGTTAGGGTTCGTGTTAGGATTAGGTTTAGGGTTCGGGTTAGGGTTAGGGTTAGGGTTCGGTTTAGGGTTAGGGTTCGGGTTCGGGTTAGGGTTAGGGTTCGGGTTAGGGTTAGGGTTAGGGTTAGGGTTAGGGTACGGGTTAGGGTAAGGGTTCAGGTTCGGGTTAGGGTTAGGGTTCGGGTTCGGGTTCGGGTTAGGGTTAGTGTTAGGGTTAGGGTTAGGGTTCGGATTAGGGTTAGGGGTAGGGTTCGGTTTAGGGTTCGGGTTCGTGTTAGGGTTAGTGTTAGAGTTAGGGTTAGGGTTCGGGTTAGGGTTAGGTTTAGGGTTAGGGTTAGGGGTTAGTGTTAGGGTTAGGTTTCTGGTTAGGTTTAGGGTTAGGGTTAGGGTTAGGGTTCGGGTTAGGGTTAGGTTTAGGGTTCGGGTGAGGGTTAGTGTTAGGGTTACGGTTAGGGTCCGGGTTAGGGTTAGGGTTCGGTGTCGGGTTAGGCTTAGGGTTAGGGTTAGGGTTCGGGTTCGGGTTAGGGTTAGGGTTAGGGTTAAGGTTAGGGTTTGGGTTAGGGTTAGGTTTTAGGGTTAGGGTTAGGGATAGGGTTAGAGTTAGGGTTAGGGGTTAGTTTTAGGGTTACGGTTACGGTTAGTGTTAGGGTTCGGGTTAGGGTTAGGGTTCGGGTTAGGGTTAGGTTTAGGTTTAGGGTTAGGGTTCGTGTTAGGGTTCGGGTTAGGTGTCAGGTTAGGGTTAGGGTTAGGGTTCGGGTTCGGGTTAGGGTTAGGATTAGGGTTAGGGTTCGGGTTCGGGGTTAGGGTTAGGATTCTGGTTAGGGTTCGGGTTAGGGTTAGGATTCGGGTAAGGGCTTAGGGTTCGGGTTCGGGTTAGGGTTAGGGTTCTGGTTAGGGTTAGGGTTCGGGTTAGGGTTATGGGTAGGGATCGGGTTCGGGTTCGGGTTATGGTTAGGGTTCGGGTTCGGGTTCGGGTTAGGGTTCAGGTTTGGGTTAGGGTTTGGGTTAGGGTTAGGTTTAGGTTTAGGGTTCGGGTTCAGGTTAGGGTTCGGGTTCGGGTTCGTGTTAGGGTTAGGGTTCGGGTTAGGGTTAGGTTCCGGTTAGGGTTAGGGTTAGGGTTCGGGTTAGGGTTAGGGTTAGGGTTTGGGTTAGGGTTAGGGTTCGGGTTAGGGTTAGGGTTAGGGTTCGGTTTAGGGTTCGGCTTAGGGTTAGGGTTAGGGTACGGGTTAGGGTTAGGGTTCGGGTTCGGGTTAGGGTTAGGGTTCGGGTTCGGGTTCGGGTTAGGGTTAGTGTTAGGGTTAGGGTTATGGTTCGGATTAGGGTGAGGGGTAGGGTTCGGTTTAGGGTTCGGGTTCGGGTTAGGATTAGTGTTAGAGTTAGGGTTATGGTTCGGGTTAGGGTTAGGTTTAGGGTTAGGGGTTAGGGTTAGGGTTAGGTTTCGGGTTAGGTTTAGGGTTAGGGTTAGGGTTAGGGTTAGGGTTCGGGTTAGGGTTAGGTTTAGGGTTCGGGTGAGGGTTAGTGTTATGGTTACGGTTAGGGTCCGGGTTAGGGTTAGGGTTCGGTGTCGGGTTAGGGTTAGGGTTAGGGTTAGGGTTCGGGTTCGGATTAGGGTTAGGGTTAAGGTTAGGGTTAGGGTTCGGATTCGGGGTTAGGGTTAGAGTTAGGGTTCGAGTTAGGGTTCGGGTTAGGTTTAGGATTCGGGTAAGGGCTTAGGGTTCTGGTTCGGGTTAGGTTTAGCGTTAGGGTTCCGGTTAGGTTTAGGTTTAGGGTTCGGGTTAGGTTTAGGGTTAGGGTACGGGTTAGGGTTCGGGTTAGGGTTAGGTTTAGGGATAGGGTTCGGGTTTGGGTTAGGGTTCGGGTTAGGGTTAGGTTTAGGGTTAGGGTTCGGGTTAGGGTTCGGTTTAGGGTAAGGGTTCGGGTTCGGGTTAGGGTTAGGGTTAGGTTTCGGGTTAGGGTTCGGGTTCGGGTTAGGGTTCGTGTTCTGTTAGGGTTAGGGTTAGGGTTCGGATTAGGGTTAGGGTTAGGGTTAGGGTTAGGGTTAGGGTTCGGGTTCGGGTTAGGGTTCGGGTTAGGGTTAGGGTTAGGATTAGGTTTAGGTTTAGGGTTCGGGTTAGGGTTAGGGTTAGGGTTAAGGTTAGGGTTTGGGTTAGGGTTAGGTTTTAGGGTTAGGGTTAGGGATAGGGTTAGAGTTAGGGTTAGGGGTTAGTTTTAGGGTTACGGTTACGGTTAATGTTAGGGTTCGGGTTAGGGTTAGGGTTCGGGTTAGCGTTAGGGTTAGGGTTAGGGTTAGGGTTAGGGTTCGTGTTAGGGTTCGGGTTAGGTGTCAGGTTAGGGTTAGGGTTAGGGTTCGGGTTCGGGTTAGGGTTAGGATTAGGGTTAGGGTTCGGGTTCGGGGTTAGGGTTAGGATTCTGGTTAGGGTTCGGGTTAGGGTTAGGATTCGGGTAAGGGCTTAGGGTTCGGGTTCGGGTTAGGGTTAGGGTTCGGGTTAGGGTTAGGGTTCGGGTTAGGGTTATGGGTAGGGATCGGGTTCGGGTTCGGGTTATGGTTAGGGTTCGGGTTCGGGTTCGGGTTAGGTTTCAGGTTTGGGTTAGGGTTTGGGTTAGGGTTAGGTT
Organism: Urocyon cinereoargenteus; assembly: GCA_032313775.1. Classification (NCBI taxonomy): domain Eukaryota; kingdom Metazoa; phylum Chordata; class Mammalia; order Carnivora; family Canidae; genus Urocyon; species Urocyon cinereoargenteus. The sequence goes on along the minus strand of JAVLSZ010000046.1, from coordinate 1,431,776 downwards.
TAGGTTTAGGGTTCGGGTTCAGGTTAGGGTTCGGGTTCGGGTTCGTGTTAGGTTTAGGGTTCGGGTTAGGGTTAGGTTCCGGTTAGGGTTAGGGTTAGGGTTCGGGTTAGGTTTAGGGTTAGGGTTTGGGTTAGGGTTAGGGTTAGGGTTCGGGTTAGGGTTAGGGTTAGGGTTCGGGTTAGGGTTCGGCTTAGTGTTAGGGTGAGGGTACGGGTTCGGGATAGGGTTCGGGTTCGGGTTAGGGTTAGGTTTCGGGTTCGGTTTCGGGTTCGGGTTAGTGTTAGGGTTAGGGTTATGGTTCGGATTAGGGTGAGGGGTAGGGTTCGGTTTAGGGTTCGGGTTCGGGTTAGGATTAGTGTTAGAGTTAGGGTTATGGTTCGGGTTAGGGTTAGGTTTAGGGTTAGGGGTTAGGGTTAGGGTTAGGTTTCGGGTTAGGTTTAGGGTTAGGGTTAGGGTTAGGGTTTGGGTTAGGGTTAGGTTTAGGGTTCGGGTGAGGGTTAGTGTTAGGGTTACGGTTAGGGTCCGGGTTAGGGTTAGGGTTCGGTGTCGGGTTAGGGTTAGGGTTAGGGTTAGGTTTCGGGTTCGGATTAGGGTTAGGGTTAAGGTTAGGGTTAGGGTTCGGATTCGGGGTTAGGGTTAGATTTAGGGTTCGGGTTAGGGTTCGGGTTAGGTTTAGGATTCGGGTAAGGGCTTAGGGTTCTGGTTCGGGTTAGGTTTAGGGTTAGGGTTCCGGTTAGGTTTAGGTTTAGGTTTCGGGTTAGGGTTAGGGTTAGGGTACGGGTTAGGGTTCGGGTTAGGGTTGGGTTTAGGGATAGGGTTCGGGTTTGGGTTAGGGTTCGGGTTAGGGTTAGGTTTAGGGTTAGGGTTCGGGTTAGGGTTCGGTTTAGGGTAAGGGTTCGGGTTCGGGTTAGGGTTAGGGTTAGGTTTCGGGTTAGGGTTCGGGTTCGGGTTAGGGTTCGTGTTCTGTTAGGGTTAGGGTTAGGGTTCGGATTAGGGTTAGGGTTAGGGTTAGGGTTAGGGTTAGGGTTCGGGTTAGGGTTCGGGTTAGGGTTAGGGTTAGGATTAGGTTTAGGTTTAGGGTTCGGGTTAGGGTTAGGGTTAGGGTTAAGGTTAGGGTTTGGGTTAGGGTTAGGTTTTAGGGTTAGGGTTAGGGATAGGGTTAGAGTTAGGGTTAGGGGTTAGTTTTAGGGTTACGGTTACGGTTAGTGTTAGGGTTCGGGTTAGGGTTAGGGTTCGGGTTAGGTGTCAGGTTAGGGTTAGGGTTAGGGTTCGGGTTCGGGTTAGGGTTAGGATTAGGGTTAGGGTTCGGGTTCGGGGTTAGGGTTAGGATTCTGGTTAGGGTTCGGGTTAGGGTTAGGATTCGGGTAAGGGCTTAGGGTTCGGGTTCGGGTTAGGGTTAGGGTTCGGGTTAGGGTTAGGGTTCGGGTTAGGGTTATGGGTAGGGATCGGGTTCGGGTTCGGGTTATGGTTAGGGTTCGGGTTCGGGTTCGGGTTAGGGTTCAGGTTTGGGTTAGGGTTTGGGTTAGGGATAGGTTTAGGTTTAGGGTTCGGGTTCAGGTTAGGGTTCGGGTTCGGGTTCGTGTTAGGGTTAGGGTTCGGGTTAGGGTTAGGTTCCGGTTAGGGTTAGGGTTAGGGTTCGGGTTAGGGTTAGGGTTAGGGTTTGGGTTAGGGTTAGGGTTCGGGTTAGGGTTAGGGTTAGGGTTCGGGTTAGGGTTCGGCTTAGTGTTAGGGTTAGGGTACGGGTTAGGGTTAGGGTTCGGTTTCGGGTTAGGGTTAGGGTTCGGGTTCGGGTTCGGGTTAGGGTTAGTGTTAGGGTTAGGGTTATGGTTCGGATTAGGGTGAGGGGTAGGGTTCGGTTTAGGGTTCGGGTTCGGGTTAGGATTAGTGTTAGAGTTAGGGTTATGGTTCGGGTTAGGGTTAGGTTTAGGGTTAGGGGTTAGGTTTAGGGTTAGGTTTCGGGTTAGGTTTAGGGTTAGTGTTAGGGTTAGGGTTCGGGTTAGGGTTAGGTTTAGGGTTCGGGTGAGGGTTAGTGTTAGGGTTACGGTTAGGGTCCGGGTTAGGGTTACGGTTCGGTGTCGGGTTAGGGTTAGGGTTAGGGTTAGGGTTCGGGTTCGGATTAGGGTTAGGGTTAAGGTTAGGGTTAGGGTTCGGATTCGGGGTTAGGGTTAGAGTTAGGGTTCGGGTTAGGGTTTGGGTTAGGTTTAGGATTCGGGTAAGGGCTTAGGGTTCTGGTTCGGGTTAGGTTTAGGGTTAGGGTTCCGGTTAGGTTTAGGGTTAGGGTTCGGGTTAGGGTTAGGGTTAGGGTACGGGTTAGGGTTCGGGTTAGGGTTAGGTATAGGGATAGGGTTCGGGTTTGGGTTAGGGTTCGGGTTAGGGTTAGGTTTAGGGTTAGGGTTAGGGTTAGGGTTCGGGTTAGGGTTAGGGTTAGGTTTCGGTGTAGGTTTCGGGTTCGGGTTAGGGTTAGTGTTAGGGTTCGGGTAAGGGTTAGGGTTCGGGTTAGGGTTAGGGTTAGGGTTAGGTTTCGGGTTAGGGTTCGGGTTCGGGTTAGTGTTAGGGTTAGGGTTAGGGTTAGGGTTAGGGTTAGGTTTAGGGTTAGGGTTCGGGTTAGGTTTAGGCTTAGGGTTAGGGTTAGGGTTCGGGTTAGGGTTAGGGTTAGTGTTCGAGTTAGGGTTAGGGTTCGGGTTAGGGTTAGGGGTTAGGGTTAGGGTTAGGGTTAGGGTTAGTGTTCGGGTTAGGGTTAGGGTTAGGGTTAGGGTTCGGGTTAGGGTTAGGGTTATGGTTTGGGTTCGTGTTCGGGGTAAGGTTAGGGTTCGGGTTCGGGATAGGGTTCGGGGTCGTGTTGGGGTTAGGTGTTAGGGTTAGGGTTAGGGTTAGTGTTCGGGATAGGGTTAGGGTTACGGTTAGGGTTAGGGTTCGGGTTAGGGTTTGTGTTAGGGTTAGGGTTAGGGTTCGGGTTAGGATTAGAGCTAGGTTTCGGGTTAGGGTTCGAGTTAGGGTTAGGGTAGGGTTCGGGTTAGGGTTCCGGTTAGGGTTCAGTTTAGGGTTAGGGTTAGGTTTATGGTTCGGGTTAGGGTTCGGGTTAGGGTTAGTGTTAGGATTCGGATTAGGGTTAGGGTTAGGGTTCGGGTTAGGTTTAGGGTTCGGGTTAGGGTTAGGTTTAGGGTTCGGGTTAGGGTTAGGGTTAGTGTTCGGGTTAGGGTTAGGGTTCGGGTTCGGGTAGGGTTCAAGTTTGGGTTAGGGTTTGGGTTAGGGTTAGGTTTAGTGTTAGGGTTCGGGTTCGGGTTATGGTTCGGGTTCGGGTTCGTGTTAGGGATAGGGTTCGGGTTAGGGTTAGGTTCCGGTTAGGGTTAGGGTTAGGGTTCGGGTTAGGGTTAGGGTTAGGGTTTGGGTTAGGGTTAGGGTTAGGGTTCGGGTTAGGGTTAGGGTTAGGGTTAGGGCTCGGGTTAGGGTTAGGGTTCGGTTAGGGTTAGGGTTAGGGTTCGGATTAGGGTTAGGGTTAGGGTTAGGGTTAGAGTTAGGGTTCGGGTTAGGGTTCGGGTTAGGGTTCGGTGTAGGGTTAGGGTTAGGTTTAGGGTTAGGGTTCGGGTTAGGGTTCGGGTTAGGGTTAGGGTTCGGGTTAGGGTTAGGGTTAGGATTCGGGTTATGGTTAGGGCTCGGGTTAGGGTTAGGGTTCGGTTAGGGTTAGGGTTAGGTTTAGGGTTAGGGTTCGGGTTAGGGTTAGGGTTAGGGTTAGTGTTAGGGTTAGGGTTAGGTTTAGGGTTCGGTTAGGGTTCGGTGTAGGGTTAGGGTTAGGTTTAGGGTTAGGGTTCGGGTTAGGTTTAGGGTTAGGTTAGGATTTGGGTTAGGGTTAGGTTTTAGGGTTAGGGTTAGGGTTAGGGTTACGGTTAGGTTTAGGGTTAGGGTTCGGGTTAGGGTTAGGGTTAGGGTTAGGGTAGGGTTCGGGTTAGGGTTAGGGTTCGCGTTAGTGTTAGGGTTAGGTTTAGGGTTAGGGTTAGGATTCGGGTTAGTGTTAGGGTTAGGGTTAGGTTTAGGGTTCGGTTAGGGTTAGGGTTAGGGTTCGAGTTAGGGTTAGGTTTAGGGTTAGGGTTAGGGTTCGGGTTAGGGTAAGTGTTAGGGTCGGGTTAGGGTTAGGGTTAGGGTTAGAGTTAGGGTTCGGGTTAGGGTTCGGGTTAGGGTTAGGGTTAGGATACGGGTTAGGGTTAGGGTTAGGGTTCGGGTTAGGGTTAGGGTTCGTGTTAGGGTTAGGTTTAGGGTTAGGGTTGGGGTTAGGGTTAGG
>JAVLSZ010000046.1:1420000-1422500 GCA_032313775.1 Urocyon cinereoargenteus | reverse complement strand
AGGGTTCGGGTTAGGGTTAGGGTTCGGGTTCTGGTTAGGGTTAGGGTTCGGGTTTGGGTTAGGGGTAGGTTTCGGTTTAGGGTTCGGGTTCGGGTTAGGTTTAGTGTTAGGGTTCGGGTTAGGGTTAGGGTTCGGGTTAGGGTTAGGGTTACGTTTAGGGTTCGGGTTAGGGTTCGGGTTAGGGTTAGGGTTAGGGTTAGTTTTAGGGTTAGGGTTAGGTTTAGGGTTAGGGTTCGGGTTAGGTTTAGGGTTAGATTTAGGGTTAGGGTTCGGGTTAGGGTTAGGGTTAGTGTTCGAGTTAGGGTTAGGGTTCGGGTTAGGGTTAGGGCTTAGTGTTAGGGTTAGGGTTATGGTTAGGATTAGTGTTCGGGTTAGGGTTAGGTTTTAGGGTTAGGGTTAGGGTTAGGGTTCGGGTTAGGATTAGGGCTAGGGTTCCGGTTAGGGTTCGAGTTAGTGTTAGGGTTAGGGTTCGGGTTAGGGATCGGGTTAGGGTTCGGGTTAGGGTTCTGGTTAGGGTTAGGGTTCGGGTTAGGGTTAGGGTTAGGATTCGGGTTAGGGTTCGGGTTCGGGTTAGGGTTCGGTTTCGGGTTAGGGTTAGGGTTCGGATTAGGGTTAGGGTTAGGGTTAGGGTTAGAGCAGGGTTCGGGTTAGGGTTCGGGTTAGGGTTCGGGTTAGGGTTAGGGTTAGGGTTAGGTTTAGGGTTAGCGTTCGGTTGAGGGTTAGGGTTAGGGTTAGGGTTCGGGTTAGGGTTAGGTTTAAGGGTTAGGGTTAGGGTTAGGGTTAGGGTTAGGGTTAGGTTAGGTTTAGGGTTCGGGTTAGGGTTAGGGTTAGGGTTAGTGTTATGTTTCGGGTTAGGGTTAGGGTTCGTGTTAGGGTTAGGGTTAGGTTTAGGGTTAGGGTTAGGGTTCGGGTGAGGGTTAGGGTTAGGGTTAGGGTTAGGGTTAGGGTTCGGGTTAGGGTTAGGTTTCGATTTAGGGTTAGGGTTAGGGTTAGGGTTAGGGTTCGGGTTAGGGTTCGGATTTGGGGTTAGTGTTAGGGTTAGGGTTCCGGTTAGGGTTAGGGTTAGGGTTAGGGTTCGGGTTAGGGTTAGGGTTAGGGTTAGGTTTTGGTTTAGTTTTCGGGTTAGGGTTAGGGTTAGGATTCGGGTTAGGGTTAGGGTTAGGGTTCGGATTAGGGTTAGGGTTCGGGTTAGGGTTAGGTTTAGGGTTCGGGTTAGGGTTAGGGTTAGGGTTCGGGTTAGGATTAGGGTTCGGTTTCGGGTTAGGGTTAGGGTTCGGGTTCGGGTTAGGATTCAGGTTTGGGTTAGGGTTTGGTTTAGGGTTAGGTTTAGGGTTAGGGGTCGGGTTCGGGTTAGGGTTCGGGTTCGGGTTCGGGTTAGGGTTAGGGTTCGGGTTAGGGTTAGGTTCCGGTTAGGGTTAGGGTTAGGGTTAGGTTTCGGTTAGGGTTAGGGTTAGGGTTAGGGTTCCGGTTAGGGTTCGGGTTAGGGTTAGTGTTAGGGTTCGGGTTAGGGTTCGGGTTTGGGTTAGGGTTAGGGTTAGGGTTCGGGTTCGGGTTCGGGTTAGGGTTAGTGTTAGGGTTAGGGTTAGGGTTTGGATTAGGGTTAGGTGTAGGGTTCGGTTTAGGGTCCGTGTTCGGGTTAGGGTTAGTGTTAGGTTTAGGGTTAGGTTTCGGGTTAGGATTAGGTTTAGGGTTAGGGTTAGGGGTTAGGGTTAGGGTTCTTGTTAGGTTTAGGGTTAGGGTTCGGTTTAGGGTTCGGGTTAGGGTTAGGTTTAGGGTTCAGGTTAGGGTTAGTGTTAGGGTTACGGTTAGGGTTCGGGTTAGGGTTCGGTGTCGGGTTTGGGTTAGGGTTAGGGTTAGGGTTAGGTATCGGGTTCGGGTTAGGGTTAGGGTTAGGGTTAGGTTTCGGATTCGGGGTTAGTGTTAGGGTTAGGGTTCCGGTTAGGTTTCGGGTTAGGTTTAGGATTCGGGTAAGGGCTTAGGGTTCGGGTTCGGGTTAGGGTTAGGGATAGGGTTCCGGTTAGGGTTAGGGTTAGGGTTCGGGTTAGGGTTAGGGTTAGGGTTAGGGTTAGCGTTCGGGTTAGGTTTAGGGTTAAGGTTCGGGTTAGGGTTCGGGTTAGGGTTAGGGTTAGGGTTAGGGTTCGGGTTAGGGTTAGGGTTATGGTTTGGGTTCGTGTTCGGGGTAAGGTTAGGGTTCGGGTTCGGGATAGGGTTCGGGTTCGTGTTCGGGTTAGGTGTTAGGGTTAGGGTTAGGGTTAGTGTTCAGGATAGGGTTAGGGTTAGGGTTAGGGTTAGTGTTCGGGGTAGGGTTTGTGTTAGGGTTAGGGTTAGGGTTCGGGTTAGGATTAGAGCTAGGTTTCGGGTTCGGGTTCGAGTTAGGGTTAGGGTAGGGTTCGGGTTAGGGTTCCGGTTAGGGTTCGGTTTAGGGTTAGGGTTAGGTTTATGGTTCGGGTTAGGGTTCGGGTTAGGGTTAGGGTTAGGATTCGGATTAGGGTTAGGGTTA
>JAVLSZ010000046.1:1380000-1385000 GCA_032313775.1 Urocyon cinereoargenteus | reverse complement strand
GGATTAAAGTTCGGGTTAGGGTTAGGGTTAGGGTTAGGGTTCGTGTTAGGGTTCGGGTTAGGTGTCAGGTTAGTGTTAGGGTTAGGGTTCAGGTTCGGGTTAGGGTTAGGGTTAGGGTTCGGGTTCGGGGTTAGGGTAAGGATTCGGGTTAGGATTCGGGTTAGGGTTAGGATTCGGGTAAGGGCTTAGGGTTCGGGTTCGGGTTAGGGTTAGGGTTCGGGTTAGGGTGAGGGTTCTGGTTAGGGTTATGGTTAGGGTTCGGGTTCGGGTTCGGGTTAGGGTTAGGGTTCGGGTTCGGGTTAGGGTTAGGGTTCGGTTTCGGGTTAGGGTTCGGGTTCGGGTTCGGGTTAGGGTTTAGGGTTCGGGTTAGGGTTAGGGTTAGGGTTCGGGTTAGTGTTAGGGTTAGGTTTCGGGTTAGGTTTAGGGTTCGGGTTAGGGTTAGGGTTAGGTTTAGTGTTCGGTTTAGGGTTCGGGGTAGGTTTAGGGTTAGGGTTAGGTTTAGGGTTAGGGTTAGGTTTAGGGTTAGGGTTCGGGTTAGGGTTAGGGTTCGGGTTCGGGTTCGGGTTAGGGATAGGGTTCGGGTTTGGGTTAGGGGTAGGTTTCGGTTTAGGGTTCGGGTTCGGGTTAGTTTTAGGGTTAGGGTTCGGGTTAGGGTTAGGGTTCGGGTTAGGGTTAGGGTTAGGTTTAGGGTTCGGGTTAGGGTTCGGGTTAGGGTTCCGGTTAGGGTTAGGGTTAGGGTTCGGGTTAGGGTTAGGGTTAGGGTTAGGGTTAGGGTTCGGGTTAGGTTTAGGGTTAGGGTTAGGGTTAGGGTTCGGGTTAGGGTTAGGGTTAGAGTTATGGTTCGGGTTAGGGTTAGGGTTCGTGTTAGGGTTAGGGTTAGGTTTAGGGTTAGGGTTAGGTTTCGGGTTAGGGTTAGGGTTAGGGTTAGGGTTAGGGTTAGGGTTCGGGTTAGGGTTAGGGTTCGATTTAGGGTTAGGGTTAGGGTTAAGGTTAGGGTTCGGGTTAGGGTTCGGATTCGGGGTTAGGGTTAGGGTTAGGGTTCCGGTTAGGGTTAGGGTTAGGGTTAGGGTTCGGGTTAGGGTTAGGGTTAGGGTTAGGTTTTGGTTTAGTTTTCGGGTTAGGGTTAGGGTTAGGATTCGGGTTAGGGTTAGGGTTAGGGTTCGGATTAGGGTTAGGGTTCGGGTTAGGGTTAGGTTTAGGGTTCGGGTAAGGGCTTAGGGTTAGGGTTCGGGTTAGGGTTAGGGTTCGGGTTAGGGTTAGGGTTAGGTTTAGGGTTCGGCTTAGGGTTCGGGTTCGGGTTAGCGTTAGGGTTAGATTTAGGGTTAGGGTTAGGTTTAGGGTTAGGGTTCGGGTTAGGTTTAGGGTTAGGTTTAGGGTTAGGGTTCGGGTTAGGGTTAGGGTTAGTGTTCGAGTAAGGGTTAGGGTTCGGGTTAGGGTTAGGGGTTAGGGTTAGGGTTAGGGTTATGGTTAGGGTTAGTGTTCGGGTTAGGGTTTGGGTTAGGGTTAGGGTTAGGGTCCGGGTTAGGATTAGGGCTAGGGTTCAGGTTAGGGTTCGAGTTAGTGTTAGTGTTAGGGTTCGGGTTAGGGTTCGGGTTAGGGTTCGGGTTAGGGTTCGGGTTAGGGTTAGTGTTCGGGTTAGGGTTAGGGTTAGGATTCGGGTTAGGGTTCGGGTTCGGGTTAGGGTTCGGGTTCGGTTTAGGGTTAGGGTTAGGGTTCGGATTAGGGTTCGGGTTAGGGTTAGGGTTAGAGCAGGGTTCGGGTTAGGGTTCGGGTTAGGGTTCGGGTTAGGTTTAGGGTTAGGGTTAGGTTTAGGTTTAGCGTTCGGTTGAGGGTTAGGGTTAGGGTTAGGGTTAGGGTTCGGGTTAGGGTTAGGGTTCGGGTTAGGGCTAGGGTTAGGGTTAGTGTTAGGGTTTGGGTTAGGGTTAGGTTTCGGGTTAGGGTTAGGGTTAGGGTTCGGGTTAGGGTTCGGTTTAGGGTTAGGTTTCGGGTTAGGGTTCTGGTTCGGGTTAGGGTTCGGGTTCGGGTTAGGGTTAGGTTTAGGGTTCGGATTAGGGTTAGGGTTAGGGTTAGGTTTAGGGTTCGGGTTCGGGTTAGGGTTTGGGTTCGGGTTAGGGTTAGGTTTTGGGTTAGGGTTCGGGTTCGGGTTGGGGTTCGGGTTCTGGTTAGGGTTAGGGTTAGGGTTCGGATTAGGGTTAGGGTTAGGGTTAGGGTTCGGGTTAGGGTTTGGGTTAGGGTTAGGTTTAGGGTTAGGGTTCGGGTTAGGGTTCGGGTTTGGTTTAGGGTTAGGGTTCGGGTTAGGGTTGGGATTAAAGTTCGGGTTAGGGTTAGGGTTAGGGTTAGGGTTAGGGTTCGTTTTAGGGTTCGGGTTAGGTGTCAGGTTAGTGTTAGGGTTAGTGTTCAGGTTCGGGTTAGGGTTAGGGTTAGGGTTCGGGTTCGGGGTTAGGGTAAGGATTCGGGTTAGGGTTCGGGTTAGGGTTAGGATTCGGGTAAGGGCTTAGGGTTCGGGTTCGGGTTAGGGTTAGGGTTCGGGTTAGGGTGAGGGTTCTGGTTAGGGTTATGGTTAGGGTTCGGGTTCGGGTTCGGGTTAGGGTTAGGGTTCGGGTTCGGGTTAGGGTTAGGGTTCGGTTTCGGGTTAGGGTTCGGGTTCGGGTTCGGGTTAGGGTTTAGGGTTCGGGTTCCGGTTAGGGTTAGGGTTAGGTTTAGGGTTCGGGTTAGGGTTCGGGTTAGGGTTAGGGTTAGGGTTAGTTTTAGGGTTAGGGTTAGGTTTAGGGTTAGGGTTCGGGTTAGGTTTAGGGTTAGGTTTAGGGTTAGGGTTCGGTTTAGGGTTAGGGTTAGTGTTCGAGTTAGGGTTAGGGTTCGGGTTAGGGTTAGGGGTTAGGGTTATGGTTAGGGTTAGTGTTCGGGTTAGGGTTTGGGTTAGGGTTAGGGTTAGGGTTCGGGTTAGGATTAGGGCTAGGGTTCGGGTTAGGGTTCGAGTTAGTGTTAGGGTTAGGGTTCGGGTTAGGGTTCGGGTTAGGGTTCGGGTTAGGGTTCGGTTTAGGGTTAGTGTTCGGGTTAGGGTTAGGGTTAGGATTCGGGTTAGGGTTCGGGTTCGGGTTAGGGTTCGGGTTCGGTTTAGGGTTAGGGTTTGGGTTCGGATTAGGGTTAGGGTTATGGTTAGGGTTAGAGCAGGGTTCGGGTTAGGGTTCGGGTTAGGGTTCGGGTTAGGGTTAGGGTTAGGGTTAGGTTTATGGTTAGCGTTCGGTTGAGGGTTAGGGTTAGGGTTAGGGTTAGGATTCGGGTTAGGGTTAGGTTTTAGGGTTAGGGTTAGTTTTAGGGTTAGTGTTAGGGTTAGGGTTAGGTTAAGGGTTAGGGTTCGGGTTAGGGTTAGGGTTAGGGTTAGGGTTATGGTTCGGGTTAGGGTTCGTGTTAGGGTTAGGGTTAGGATTCGGGTTAGGGTTAGGGTTAGGGTTCGGATTAGGGTTAGGGTTCGGGTTAGGGTTAGGTTTAGGGTTCGGGTTAGGGTTAGGGTTAGGGCTCGGGTTAGGGTTAGGGTTCGGGTTCGGGTTAGGGTTAGGGTTCGGGTTCGGGTTAGGGTTCAGGTTTGGGTTAGGGTTTGGTTTAGGGTTAGGTTTAGGGTTAGGGTTCGGGTTCGGGTTAGGGTTTGGGTTCGGGTTCGGGTTAGGGTTAGGGTTCGGGTTAGGGTTAGGTTCCGGTTAGGGTTAGGGTTAGGGTTAGGGTTCGGTTTAGGGTTAGGGTTAGGGTTTGGGTTAAGGTTAGGGTTCGGGTTAGGGTTAGTGTTAGGGTTCGGGTTAGGGTTCGTGTTAGGGTTAGGGTTAGTGTTCGGGTTCGGGTCGGGTTAGGGTTAGTGTTAGGGTTAGGGTTAGGTTTCGGATTAGGGTTAGGGGTAGGGTTCGGTTTAGTGTTCGGGTTCGGGTTAGGGTTAGTGTTAGGTTTAGGGTTAGGTATCAGGTTAGGATTAGGTTTAGGGTTAGGGTTAGGGGTTACGGTTAGGGTTCTTGTTCGGTTTAGGGTTAGGGTTCGGGTTAGGTTTCGGGTTAGGGTTAGGTTTAGGGTTCAGGTTAGGGTTAGAGTTAGGGTTACGGTTAGGGTTCGGGTTAGGGTTAGGGTTCGGTGTCGGGTTAGGGTTAGGGTTAGGGTTATGGTTAGGTATCGGGTTCGGGTTAGGGTTAGGGTTAGGGTTAGTGTTAGGTTTCGGATTCGGGGTTAGGGTTAGGGTTAGGGTTCCCGTTAGGGTTCGGGTTAGGTTTAGGTTTCGGGTAAGGGCTTAGGGTTCGGGTTCGGGTTAGTGTTAGGGTTAGGGTTCCGGTTAGGGTTAGGGTTAGGGTTCGGTTTAGGGTTAGGGTTAGGGTTAGGGTTAGGTTTCGGGTTAGGTTTAGGGTTAGGGTTCGGGTTAGGGTTCGGGTTAGGGTTAGGGTTAGGGTTAGGGTTCGGGTTAGGGTTAGGGTTCGGGTTAGGGTTAGGGTTAGGGTTAGGGTTAGTGTTAGGGTTTGGGTTAGGGTTAGGTTTCGGGTTTGGGTTAGGTTTAGGGTTCGGGTTAGGGTTCGGTTTAGGGTTTGGTTTAGGGTTAGGGTTAGGGTTCGGGTTAGGATTAGGGCTAGGTTTCGGGTTAGGGTTCGAGTTAGGGTTCGGGTTAGAGTTCGGGTTAGGGTTCGGGTTAGGGTAAGGGTAGGGTTAGGGTTCGGGTTCGGGTTAGGGTTAGGGTTCGGGTTCGGGTTAGGGTTCGGGTTCGGGTTGGGGTTAGGGTTTAGGGTTCGGGTTAGTGTTAGGTTTAGGGTTCGGGTTAGTGTTAGTGTTAGGTTTCGGGTTAGGGTTAGGGTTAGGGTTCGGGTTAGCGTTAGTGTTAGGGTTAGGGTTCGGGTTAGGGTTCGGGTTAGGGTTAGGGTTAGGGTTAGGTTTAGGGTTAGGGTTAGGTTTAGGGTTAGGGTTCGGGTTAGGGTTAGGGTTCCGGTTCGGGTTAGGGTTAGGGTTCGGGTTTGGGTTAGGGGTGGGTTTCGGTT
>JAVLSZ010000046.1:1375000-1377500 GCA_032313775.1 Urocyon cinereoargenteus | reverse complement strand
TTTCGGGTTAGGGTTCGGGTTCGGGTTCGGGTTAGGGTTTAGGGTTCGGGTTAGGGTTAGGGTTAGGGTTCGGGTTAGTGTTAGGGTTAGGTTTCGGGTTAGGTTTAGGGTTCGGGTTAGGGTTAGGGTTAGGTTTAGTGTTCGGTTTAGGGTTCGGGGTAGGTTTAGGGTTAGGGTTAGGTTTAGGGTTAGGGTTAGGTTTAGGGTTAGGGTTCGGGTTAGGGTTAGGGTTCGGGTTCGGGTTCGGGTTAGGGATAGGGTTCGAGTTTGGGTTAGGGGTAGGTTTCGGTTTAGGGTTCGGGTTCGGGTTAGTTTTAGGGTTAGGGTTCGGGTTAGGGTTAGGGTTCGGGTTAGGGTTAGGGTTAGGTTTAGGGTTCGGGTTAGGGTTCGGGTTAGGGTTCCGGTTAGGGTTAGGGTTAGGGTTCGGGTTAGGGTTAGGGTTAGGGTTAGGTTTAGGGTTCGGGTTAGGTTTAGGGTTAGGGTTAGGGTTAGGGTTCGGGTTAGGGTTAGGGTTAGAGTTATGGTTCGGGTTAGGGTTAGGGTTCGTGTTAGGGTTAGGGTTAGGTTTAGGGTTAGGGTTAGGGTTCGGGTTAGGGTTAGGGTTAGGGTTAGGGTTAGGGTTAGGGTTCGGGTTAGGGTTAGGGTTCGATTTAGGGTTAGGGTTAGGGTTAAGGTTAGGGTTCGGGTTAGGGTTCGGATTCGGGGTTAGGGTTAGGGTTAGGGTTCCGGTTAGGGTTAGGGTTAGGGTTAGGGTTCGGGTTAGGGTTAGGGTTAGGGTTAGGTTTTGGTTTAGTTTTCGGGTTAGGGTTAGGGTTAGGATTCGGGTTAGGGTTAGGGTTAGGGTTCGGATTAGGGTTAGGGTTCGGGTTAGGGTTAGGTTTAGGGTTCGAGTAAGGGCTTAGGGTTAGGGTTCGGGTTAGGGTTAGGGTTCGGGTTAGGGTTAGGGTTAGGTTTAGGGTTCGGCTTAGGGTTCGGGTTCGGGTTAGCGTTAGGGTTAGATTTAGGGTTAGGGTTAGGTTTAGGGTTAGGGTTCGGGTTAGGTTTAGGGTTAGGTTTAGGGTTAGGGTTCGGGTTAGGGTTAGGGTTAGTGTTCGAGTAAGGGTTAGGGTTCGGGTTAGGGTTAGGGGTTAGGGTTAGGGTTAGGGTTATGGTTAGGGTTAGTGTTCGGGTTAGGGTTTGGGTTAGGGTTAGGGTTAGGGTTCGGGTTAGGGTTCGGGTTAGGGTTCGGGTTAGGGTTCGGGTTAGGGTTAGTGTTCGGGTTAGGGTTAGGGTTAGGATTCGGGTTAGGGTTCGGGTTCGGGTTAGGGTTCGGGTTCGGTTTAGGGTTAGGGTTAGGGTTCGGATTAGGGTTAGGGTTAGGGTTAGGGTTAGAGCAGGGTTCGGGTTAGGGTTCGGGTTAGGGTTCGGGTTAGGTTTAGGGTTAGGGTTAGGTTTAGGTTTAGCGTTCGGTTGAGGGTTAGGGTTAGGGTTAGGGTTAGGGTTCGGGTTAGGGTTAGGGTTCGGGTTAGGGCTAGGGTTAGGGTTAGTGTTAGGGTTTGGGTTAGGGTTAGGTTTCGGGTTAGGGTTAGGGTTAGGGTTCGGGTTAGGGTTCGGTTTAGGGTTAGGTTTCGGGTTAGGGTTCTGGTTCGGGTTAGGGTTCGGGTTCGGGTTAGGGTTAGGGTTAGGGTTCGGATTAGGGTTAGGGTTAGGGTTAGGTTTAGGGTTCGGGTTCGGGTTAGGGTTTGGGTTCGGGTTAGGGTTAGGTTTTGGGTTAGGGTTCGGGTTCGGGTTGGGGTTCGGGTTCTGGTTAGGGTTAGGGTTAGGGTTCGGATTAGGGTTAGGGTTAGGGTTAGGGTTCGGGTTAGGGTTTGGGTTAGGGTTAGGTTTAGGGTTAGGGTTCGGGTTAGGGTTCGGGTTTGGTTTAGGGTTAGGGTTCGGGTTAGGGTTGGGATTAAAGTTCGGGTTAGGGTTAGGGTTAGGGTTAGGGTTAGGGTTCGTTTTAGGGTTCGGGTTAGGTGTCAGGTTAGTGTTAGGGTTAGTGTTCAGGTTCGGGTTAGGGTTAGGGTTAGGGTTCGGGTTCGGGGTTAGGGTAAGGATTCGGGTTAGGGTTCGGGTTAGGGTTAGGATTCGGGTAAGGGCTTAGGGTTCGGGTTCGGGTTAGGGTTAGGGTTCGGGTTAGGGTGAGGGTTCTGGTTAGGGTTATGGTTAGGGTTCGGGTTCGGGTTCGGGTTAGGGTTAGGGTTCGGGTTCGGGTTAGGGTTAGGGTTCGGTTTCGGGTTAGGGTTCGGGTTCGGGTTCGGGTTAGGGTTTAGGGTTCGGGTTCCGGTTAGGGTTAGGGTTAGGTTTAGGGTTCGGGTTAGGGTTCGGGTTAGGGTTAGGGTTAGGGTTAGTTTTAGGGTTAGGGTTAGGTTTAGGGTTAGGGTTCGGGTTAGGTTTAGGGTTAGGTTTAGGGTTAGGGTTCGGTTTAGGGTTAGGGTTAGTGTTCGAGTTAGGGTTAGGGTTCGGGTTAGGGTTAGGGTTT
>JAVLSZ010000046.1:1367500-1370000 GCA_032313775.1 Urocyon cinereoargenteus | reverse complement strand
GGGTTCGGGTTAGGTTTAGGTTTTGGTTTAGGGTTCGGGTTCGGGTTAGGGTTCGGGTTCTGGTTAGGGTTAGGGTTAGGGTTCGGATTAGGGTTAGGGTTAGGGTTAGGGTTAGGGTTAGGGTTAGGGTTCGGGTTAGGGTTCGGGTTAGGGTTAGTTTTAGGGTTAGGGTTCGGGTTCGGATTAGGGTTAGGGTTAGGGTTAGGGTTAGGGTTAGGGTTAGGGTTCGGGTTCGGGTTAGGGTTCGGGTTCGGGTTAGGGTTAGGTTTTGGGTTAGGGTTCGGGTTCGGGTTAGGGTTCGGGTTCGGGTTAGGTTTAGGTTTTGGTTTAGGGTTCGGGTTCGGGTTAGGGTTCGGGTTCTGGTTAGGGTTAGGGTTAGGGTTCGGATTAGGGTTAGGGTTAGGGTTAGGGTTAGGGTTAGGGTTAGGGTTAGGGTTCGGGTTAGGGTTCGGGTTAGGGTTAGTTTTAGGGTTCGGGTTCGGGTTCGGATTAGGGTTAGGATTAGGGTTAGGGTTAGGGTTAGGGTTCGGGTTCGGGTTAGGGTTCGGGTTCGGGTTAGGGTTAGGTTTTGCGTTAGGGTTCGGGTTCGGGTTAGGGTTCGGGTTCTGGTTAGGGTTAGGGTTAGGTTTCGGATTAGGGTTAAGGTTAGGGTTAGGGTTAGGGTTAGGGTTCGGGTTAGGGTTCGGGTTAGGGTTAGGTTTAGGGTTAGGGTTCGGGTTAGGGTTCGGGTTTGGTTTAGGGTTAGGGTTCGGGTTAGGGTTGGGGTTAAAGTTCGGGTTAGGGTTAGGGTTAGGGTTAGGGTTAGGGTTCGTGTTAGGGTTCGGGTTAGGTGTCAGGTTAGGGTTAGGGTTAGGGTTCGGGTTCGGGTTAGGTTTAGGGTTAGGGTTCGGGTTCGGGGTTAGGGTTAGGATTCGGGTTAGGGTTCGGGTTAGGTTTAGGGTTAGGTTTAGGGTTAGGGTTCGGTTTAGGGTTAGGGTTAGTGTTCGAGTTAGGGTTAGGGTTCGGGTTAGGGTTAGGGGTTAGGGTTAGGGTTAGGGTTATGGTTAGGGTTAGTGTTCGGGTTAGGGTTTGGGTTAGGGTTAGGGTTAGGGTTCGGGTTAGGATTAGGGCTAGGGTTCGGGTTAGGGTTCGAGTTAGTGTTAGGGTTAGGGTTCGGGTTAGGGTTCGGGTTAGGGTTCGGGTTAGGGTTCGGGTTAGGGTTAGGGTTCGGGTTAGGGTTAGGGTTAGGATTCGGGTTAGGGTTCGGGGTCGGGTTAGGGTTCGGGTTCGGTTTAGGGTTAGGGTTAGGGTTTGGATTAGGGTTAGGGTTAGGGTTAGGGTTAGAGCAGGGTTCGGGTTAGGGTTCGGGTTAGGGTTCGGGTTAGGGTTAGGGTTAGGGTTAGGTTTATGGTTAGCGTTCGGTTGAGGGTTAGGGTTAGGGTTAGGGTTAGGATTCGGGTTAGGGTTAGGTTTTAGGGTTAGGGTTAGTTTTAGGGTTAGTGTTAGGGTTAGGGTTAGGTTAAGGGTTAGGTTTCGGGTTAGGGTTAGGGTTAGGGTTAGGGTTATGGTTCGGGTTAGGGTTCGTGTTAGGGTTAGGGTTAGGATTCGGGTTAGGGTTAGGGTTAGGGTTCGGATTAGGGTTAGGGTTCGGGTTAGGGTTAGGTTTAGGGTTCGGGTTAGGGTTAGGGTTAGGGCTCGGGTTAGGGTTAGGGTTCGGGTTCGGGTTAGGGTTAGGGTTAGGGTTCGGGTTCGGGTTAGGGTTCAGGTTTGGTTTAGGGTTTGGTTTAGGGTTAGGTTTAGGGTTAGGGTTCGGGTTCGGGTTAGGGTTTGGGTTCCGGTTCGGGTTAGGGTTAGGGTTCGGGTTAGGGTTAGGTTCCGGTTAGGGTTAGGGTTAGGGTTAGGGTTCGGTTTAGGGTTAGGGTTAGGGTTTGGGTTAAGGTTAGGGTTCGGGTTAGGGTTAGTGTTAGGGTTCGGGTTAGGGTTCGTTTTAGGGTTAGGGTTAGTGTTCGGGTTCGGGTCGGGTTAGGGTTAGTGTTAGGGTTAGGGTTAGGGTTCGGTTTAGGGTTAGGGTTAGGGTTTGGGTTAAGGTTAGGGTTCGGGTTAGGGTTAGTGTTAGGGTTCGGGTTAGGGTTCGTGTTAGGGTTAGGGTTAGTGTTCGGGTTCGGGTCGGGTTAGGGTTAGTGTTAGGGTTAGGGTTAGGATTCGGGTTAGGGTTCGGGTTCGGGTTAGGGTTCGGGTTCGGTTTAGGGTTAGGGTTAGGGTTCGGATTAGGGTTAGGGTTAGGGTTAGGGTTAGAGCAGGGTTCGGGTTAGGGTTCGGGTTAGGGTTCGGGTTAGGGTTAGGGTTAGGGTTAGGTTTATGGTTAGCGTTCGGTTGAGGGTTAGGGTTAGGGTTAGGGTTAGGATTCGGGTTAGGGTTAGGTTTTAGGGTTAGGGTTAGTTTTAGGGTTAGTGTTAGGGTTAGGGTTAGGTTAAGGGTTAGGGTTCGGGTTAGGGTTAGGGTTAGGGTTAGGGTTATGGTT